>OZ014520.1:191580073-192180073 GCA_963966055.1 Lathyrus aphaca
TTCCAACTTATGAAGACAAAGATGGTGACTGGATGCTTGTCGGTGATGTACCATGGGAGTAAGTTTTCTCATTCATTTCTTCCATAATTAGCAACCTCAATATTATTTATTTTCATGCAATAACTAGCTAGATCTCGTTATATAGAAAGAACAAGAAAAAATTCATTAATTATTTATTTATAATAATGTGTATATTTATTTTGTTTGTGTTTACTAGGATGTTTATGGAATCATGCAAGCGTTTACGTATCATGAAAGGAAAGGAAGCTATTGGACTAGGTTAGTATAAACCAAGAAAATCTCATTAATATTATGCATGAACATGAACATGAACATGAACACAATCTATAATTGTAAATTTTTATTTAATTTATTCTAAAGTAATTAATGATAATTTTTTTATATATATATTAGCACCAAGAGCCATGGAAAAATGCAAGAACAGAAGCTAGGTAGACTAGTCTTTACAGTCCATAACCTGCTCCATCCTCAGTGCTACTACATGGGCTAAGAAGAAGGGTGTTGAAAATATATAGATAATGTGTGTGTGTAAGATTATGGTTAATTTGTTATATTTATAATACTATTTCAGAAAGAAAATTTAAGCTTTGAGATGTTTTTAAGTTATGAACAGAAACGATAATCACTTTAAATTATGTGTTTCTCTTGCAAGATTTTATTTATATTTACTTGTTGTGTGTTTGCATGATTAATAATAAGAATAATAATGCGCTTGTTTGTTGTTACTTAACTTTTTTTTTAACCTTAGTTTTCTTCATTTCAAGTTATCTTTTATTAATATTTTCTCTGTTATCATATGCGATTCATTGAATTAATCGGGTTTTTAATTATTTATAGAATAAACAAGAAAATTGTATTTTCATAGAGGTTGGTTTTTCTTTTATTGTTAAGTCAAGAATAGAGTAGCAAGTTGCTAAACATGGTGGATTAATTGGGTGGGGGACAAGGCCATGTGCATGTTTCATATAGCATTTATACATGCCAATGGTATATGTTTCATTTATTATTCTTTTTTTCGTATACAAATTAGTTTGATTTATTATTCTATTTTATAAAATAAATAAATAAATAAATTTAATTTAATATTTTCTTAAATATTAGTATTTGAAAGAACTCCTAATAAATTTATTTTATACTATTTTATGCAAATATTTTCTCTATTGGCCAAAACATCGCACCTGATTGAATTTAGTTAATGCTCAGTATTTCAACAAGTAATTCATATTTAATTATTTTCATTGTTGACGTTGGAATAATGAACCATAAGATTGATGAACAATGGTTGAGAAATTTTGGAGAGAGAGAGAGAGAGAGAGAATAATGAACCATAAGATTGATGAACAATGGTTGAGAAATTTTGGAGAGAGAGAGGTGATTATTGCATTAACTTAGAATGAGAATGCATCTTATACATTTATACAAATGTTATAATGTGATTAGGAACCAAGACAACCAACTAAAATATCAGAAAAGTACAAAAATCGGGCTCGTAATGGTTACAACATTTGGTTTACCAGTTACACCTGACATTGGAATTAAATCTCCTTCAATGATAATCTTTTAACGTAGTAGATTAATCAGTTATAGCAACAAAAACTTCACTTTTCTGCTACTTGGATGAGATGTTGACCTTGATGTAACCAGTTACACACTCGTATTAATCGGTTACAACACTTGAAATACTTGAAAAACATTCAATATACCACCTTATTCAAGTGTTGCAAGTCTTCAACGCCCTTATTCATCTTCAACCTCTTGAATACTTCATTTGTGACTTTCTTAGTCAACAAATCAGCAACTTGGTACTCAATACTCCAATATCTCAATCGTAACCTTCCTTCACTAAAAATCTCTCTCATGTAGTGAAATTTCATCTCAATATGCTTGCTTCTCCCATGTGCAATTGGATTCTTAGCAAGATTCACTACTACAAAATACATCTTCGGTAACGCTAATTCTACTACTGTTAGCCTTCCACCGTGATGACATCTTTTACTTAACGTGCGAACATTTTCATTTATTTACTTATTAAAATTTTGATATGATATAATCACAAAAGAAAGATACGATTGTGAATATATAATCACCCTTTAATGGGATCAAATCTCAACACCCTCAAATGTTTTATTTCTTTATCATTTCGTCGTGCCTTTTATTTTTATTTTTTAAATAAATGTGATATCATCACGGTTGCGTAGCTGAACCGTTGTGACATATTTTTCATTTTGTTTTAAATATTTTAAATTGTAATATACTAATGTTTATTTATGAAATTTAATTTAGTAAATAACATATCACAATAGTTTTTGTTTTTGACTATGGTGGTATCATTCATTCATTTTTATCAAGCTAACTAACTTGTCTCTTCAGTAGCCATTCTTTGCTGAGAAACGATACGATACGAAACAATATTTCAACCCTAACGTTTAGTGCTGAGAAACGAAACACCGTATCAACCCTAACATTAATCGTTCATCATCATCGTTCATCGTCACCGGTTCATCATTCATCATTGTTCATCATCACTGATTCATCGTTCATCATCACCGGTTTATCATTTTCAACTCTAACACACCAATGCCAATAGTAACATCATTGTCATCGTCAAAGAGGAATAAAACAACAACATTATTTGTTTCAACCCAAACATTCACATTTACTTAGTCATCATGTTTACGGTACGTAAAACTTGTTTCTCATGCATCTACAATAAACTTCAGTTTCCATTGTTGTTGTTCTTGTTATTTTTATGGTTATTGTTGAATGTATGTGATAAAATTTTATTAATCTTTTATTGTTATTGTTGTTGTTGTTTTTGTTGTTGTTTTTGTTGTTATTGAATGTGTATGTGATAATAGATGAAAGAGTTTGTTGTTGTTGTTGAATGTGTATGTGATAATAAATGAAAGAGTTTGTTGTTGTTGTTGTTGTTGTTGTTCTTGTTGAATGTGTATGTGATAATAGATGAAAGAGTTTGTTGTTGTTGTTGAATGTGTATGTGATAATAAATGAAATAGTTTGTTGTTGTTGTTGTTGTTGAATATCTATGTGATAATAGATGAAAGAGTTTGTTGTTATTGTTGTTGAATGTGCATGTGATAATAGATGAAAGAGGTTTTTTGTTGAATGTGTATGTGATAATAGATGAAAGAGTTTGTTGTTGTTGTTGTTGTTGTTGAATGTGTATGTGATAATAGATGAAAGAGTTTGTCTTCATCGACAACTTCAAAGTTACTGTCGATGGTAGGGGCTTCATGGGTTGGATCATCAGTAGGGGAAGGATCGGTCTCTTCCTTGTCCACAAAACACCCGTCTATCACAACCTTAAAAAATCCATCTTGGACAAATCAAGGTTAGGATTGAGGCATATGACTCGAGCTTTCTCTTTGTCAAAGACGACGTCCCCTACATCAAGAATATCGATCTGAGCTTGTTTCAAATAATTTTGCAAATGATCGATCGATTCATGGGCAGCTTTATTCTCCTCGGATTGTTTGTTGACAACTTCCTGCAGCTCTCACTCCGAAGACTCCAGCCTCTCTCTTATCCTTCTCCTCTGACATTTTTTTCTCTAGCTCGGCTACCTTAGTCGTGTGTGACTCGTTTTTATCTTTCAGCTGGGAAATCTCACTTCTAAGATTAACTTTCGTTTGCTCACTATCGTCCCAAGTTTCAAAGAAATCTCGGGTAAAAACAACACACCTCATTAGGTAGGAACTGATATTTTGATTCAATTTCTGGCGCCCTGTTACCTTCATCTTATTCATGTCCTCTATAGTTTTTATATGGCTATAGAGGAATTTCCACTATTACAAAAAGCACAAACAACAACGTCCAGGTCACCACGGTTCATCCAAACATTGTGGTGACATCTCAAAACTCAGGCGCAAACTTTTTAATTTATTTTTTAATTATGATTTTTTAGGGTATAATAACAGTTGACGTTATAATCGATATGATACAATCAATCTTTTATGGGTTCGAACCTTAGCTCTCTAAATTTTTTTATTCATTTAACGTTAAGGCACTCCTTTCTTTTTTATCTATTTTTAAACAAATAATAAAAGGGATATCACTACGGTTATTATGAGTAACCGTTGTGATAGAATTTAAAGTATTATCACGGTTTTACTTTCTAACTGTGATGATACATGATATTGTTTTACTATATAAGCCAAAGTATATATCTTTCATCAGTAACCCTAACATCCATCTCACATTTTTTCTTTCTGACAGTCGTTTCTCTCAAATGAAAACCCTAACTTCAACCTTCAGATTCTTCATCACCAATATCTATGATACTTTTTAATCATATTCCAGGTTCGTTTATTAAAATTATTCTTTGATTTCATTTACATTTCCTGTTAAAAATGGGTTCTAATTTTTTATTTGCTTGATAGTTTCATTGTTTCAGATTCGTCTTCACCATTTTAATAAAGCGTGTACATTTTCTATGATAAATATGATTTGTGTAGCTATGAAGAAAAATACAAGAAGGATAAATCTATTGTCTTAACTTCATTGACCTTGTAATTTTTCACCATAGCTTCATAAAAAAAATGAAATTCATAATTTGTTCTAGATAAAAAAAAAGGTGTGTTCTTTAAAAATTACATAATATCCTTTGTTGTTGAATGTTTTGTATGTATGTTGTTGTTGTATGTTCTTGTTGTTGTGTTGTTGCATGTATGTTGTATGCTTTTTTTTATGTATGTTGTTTTTTACCTATGTTGTTGTTATTGTATGCTATTGTTGTTGTTGTTGTTGTTGTTGTATGTTGAGTTATTGCATGTATGTATGTATGTTGTTGTTATATGTTGAGTTATTGCATGTATGTTGTTGTATGTTGAGTTATTGCATGTATGTTGTTGTTGTTGTTGTTGTTGTTGTTGTGTTTTAAAAACAAGAACAAAACATTGCTTAGTCACTAGAAAGAAGCTTCTTGTGACTTAGAAATATTTTGTTCTTTAAATTCTTAGAACATTACATATATAATATCTTGTGTTTTTGTATGTTGTTGTTTGAAGATGAGTTTATTATATGATATGTTGATTTTTTTTTCACTAAACCTTCACTGAAAATGCTTATAATATGAAAATTAAGTTGTATTTGAAAAGAAATTTATATCAATCAACATTTTTCGAATTGCATCTGTCTTATCGTTCATCTCACGTTCCTTTACATGTTTAGGATTTGGTTCAATGACCTGAATCCTTCATTACATCCATATCTTTTCTTGTAGTTTAATTTGAATAACAAAAATTTATTGATATTATTCAAATTAAAATATAATAGAAGGAATAGATGTCATGAAGGACTCAAACTATTGAACCATATTCTATATATAAAGGAACGTGAAATGAAAGATAAGATGCATGCAATTTGGAAAATAGAGGTTTGTGTAAGTTGATTTTCATGAATATATCACAATAGTTGTTAAGCATAACCGTTGTTAAGAGCCAAGTACCGTATATATCAAAACGGTTGTTAAGCATAACTGTTGGGATATGTCGTGCACTTTCCAGAATACAACAACGGTCTTAGGACCATGATTATAAGTAGCGCGTTTACGACAACACTCTACATAAAAATGCCTTGATTTGCCTGATTATATGTATTTTTGAACCGTTGTTAAATGGGTTTTTTTGTAGTAGTGTTCGCTTCATCAAAGTTGTTGCTCCAAAACTTGAATTCGTTAGACGACCGAGAATTATCACTTCCTCCGACTTCATGCATCAAGATGGAAATCTCCCAATCGGCCATGTAGACATCATCACTCATCAAACTTTGCATAACCTTGTGAGATCCTGGGTGGGTTTCTTTCTATAGAGAGGGGAGGCAACGAGAGGGTCCAAGGTGTTGGAAACCGCCTTGCTTGATGTTTGCTTCCTTTTATTCAAAACCCTCCAGGTCGGACAAATTTGATTTGGTAACAGCCTGGCTGGTCGCACACCTTGCCTCCCGAGCTTCTGACATCAGTTTCCTTTGCTCCGTCAATGACAGGTTAGTCATTTTTCTGCGAAAAAGATAAAAAAAATATTAGAAGGATGAAGAAGTTCATCTCGAGAAAGTAATAGATAAAAAGACAAAAATTACCCATAAAGGAAAGAATATGCTCTCTGGGCAATGAAAATAGATCCCAAACTTTCATCATGCAAAAAGTATCTAATATAGCTAAAGATTTGATCTCCTGATCATTCAATTTATCATAGTAAAAGTCAAATACTGAAATTGGACTTCCGATCCAATAGATAGGAAAGTGGTGGGACTCATCCAAGGCATATAATACTTGAGGACACCTTGGACCACATTTAATCTGAAGAAACAGGTCTTTAAAGCCCTTGTAGTTTGAGGTAAAAGCTTGAAGGAAGATTTTACCCAAAAGGCCGCTGATGGTAACCCAACCTCCTTTCTCGATGCCTTTAATTTCAAAGAATGAGAAAAATAAACCTATGGTAGGGTTTATATGTATGGCTTCACAAACTATTTCGAAGGCCTTTATAAAACCCCAACTATTAGGGCGAAGCTGAGAAGGAGCGGTATTCAAAACCTTTAACATATCCAATTTGAAATTAGTAAAAGGAAGTTAGAATTTAAAGTCTTCCAACACCCTGGCATAAAAATGGAAGTATTCCTCTATAACTCTCCTGGGACGAACTATAAAGATGTGCTCCCTGAGAATACAAGGTTCCAAAATAATATCATCTTCGTTCCTAATAGAGTAGATATTTCTCAGAGAACAAAGTGTAGCAATTTCAAGGTCATCAACTGGATTATGGTCGTAACTCATTACGTTTGCATTAAATGAATCTGTAATCTCCATCAACACCTCTATAGAGGTACCCGATGAAGAAGATTCAGAGTCAAAATCACTAATAGAATTGGAAATGTCTCTATAAGCCTCCCTCATAATACGATCAAACTAAACCCGGGTCAAAGTATCCCTACAACCTTTCACATAAAAATCTCAAACACTTTTTTTATCTCTCGATCACTTAGTGTTCTCGACGAATCAGTATTTTCATTGCAATAATTAATAATAGCCATATTAAAGAATGCAATAAAGGAAGTAAAGTGAATATACATGATCTTGATAAAAGAGTGAGAACTTGTGAGAATCGCTTCATAGGAGATGATAAGGAGATGAATAAGTAACCTCAGTAAAGAATAATTGCTTTAAAATCTCAAGGAATGCAAAACATTAAGAATGCTTGAAGGGATCAAATTCCAATAAAAATCACCATTGCTAAGATAAAATAAAATCTAGAAAAAGATACATCATGTCACATCATTAAATGAAGGACCTATAAGACATTTCTGGTTCAAGGGCCGAGTTCGACAGGAATTTTCGGGCACTGCTTTGTGCGAACAATACAATACTCCATATTTCATGCTCGGGGGGCTTATGTGCGTGCCCGAAAATTTATTTGACCAGCCGAGATATAAGCTCAGAAAAACCAGTTTCAGGTCTTAGTAAGACTCTGAGGCCGAGTTGGAAGAGCAATCGAGTAAGGGAATATCACTAACTCAGAAGGACATATTCCTACCTATGATTTGGATTCTAGTTAAGGGTATCCATGTAAATAGGGAGAAGCTGACTTCATATAAATCGGGGCATCTATCACTCATAACAGTCGGGTCCGATGATATGGATAGGATTCCATGTGAAGGGTCACAAGAAATGGTTATGGAATGATGCATTATGAATGAAAAGTTACAACTACTGAAGATGTAGGTGTTACACTACAATTACAGGTGACAACGAACGTTATTGGGGGTTATTTATGAGGAATATGAAGAGTAAAAATGGAGGAAAATGGATACCAATAAATGGGATATAGTTTTGAAGGAACAAGGCAATCAATATTCACAACACAGACACTAAAAAACCATTCATCTAAGGCTCTCTTCGGACAAATAGCGAAGACATCAACATTTTAGTGTTTTAGAAAGAATAATTTTTTTTGGAATAAGACAAAGCCCTTAAGGCATAAGTAACATACATATGTGGATCCTAAGGCTATGTATCATCCAACACATATAGACTACAAAGTCTTTGACCTTGGATTCAACAACAGTAATGTTATCATCATTTCCAAAGGTGTTATCATTTCTAAACTTCCATAACTCATATATGGTTTCCACAATGGCACATTTGACAACTCTATGCCAAATCCATAATTTGGATATCCATATCCAAAATAAAAACTAAACTAATCTATTTTCTTTTTTAAAAAAACAATTTTGAAAAAAAAACTTTTTACATTTTGAAAATTAAAAAAAATAAATATTTATTTTTTAAAATTAATTTTTTTTATCAAGTGAGAGGAGTTTTATTTTAAGAGATGAGAGGAACAAATAACAACCATTAGATTAATCATATTATTATTTAATAGCCACTTTAATTATCTTTTTAAATAATTTAATCTTAATTATGTGATTGATCTAATGATTGATATTTGTTCCTTTCACCTCTCATAATAAAATCTCTATCACTTAATATACTCCCATATAGGTATATTTCCTTAAAAAATAGATTTATTAAATAAAAAAATTAAAACAAAATTAATAAAAAATAATTGGTTATGATAACTTATTTATAACAATTTTACAAAAATAAAATTTGGTTATAATAATTGATTTTAATAACTGATTATAAGATATAAATTATATTTTATTCTTTTTTGGAAGAGGGGAGGGCCTAAGCCCAAACAAAAAGAGAACTAAACAAAAATAAGTTTAGGGATGGCCATACCGGCCAAGTCCTTAACAAGCACGTTGGTGGAAAAAGACGGACAAAACTGGAAGATACGAATTCCTCGAGTAGGAGAGATCCCATTTCTCGCAAGAGCATCCGCACAATAATTATCATATATATATATATATATATATATATATATATATATATATATATATATATATATATATATATATATATATATATATATATATATATATATATATATATATATATATATATATATATATATATATATGAGAGAGATTAAATATCTTTGAATTGGTCAAGGTAGTTTCAAATTTTGAAGATCAACTTCCTACCCCATATCTTGTTCGAGTTATTGTTACAAATATCTCGGACAACGTTCTGAGCATTCAAGTTCACATCAATCTTGGTAAACCCAATACTAATAGCAAGATGCAACCCTTCATACACTCCCCATAGCTCAGCAGTATAACTATCACAGACTCCAATGTATTTCGAGAGCCATTCACCATCACTGTCTCGAATAATACCCCCACAACTCACATAGCCATGATTATCTTGAGCGTCATCCGTGTTCAATTTCCCTCTTCCTGCTTAAGGAGTCTCCCATTTAATAAATTTCAACTCCTTTTGATGATTTCTATTAGAACCATGCACCGAAGTTTCCTCTTTGTACTCAACCATGAGCATTCTAATGCGAGCCACCATATCCATGGGTCGAATGTAGTCGTCTTCATGAATTTCTTTATTATGCCAATTCCAAAGATTATGGAAAGCTTGAGCCCAAAATACTTTCCAATCCTCTCTATCATTCCAACCCATATTGACCTTGAAATTATTATGGATCCATTGTTGGAGATCACTTGCAAAAAATAAATTTCTTTTGTTAGTATTAACTTCCTTGAGCCATATAGCCATGGCTCTCGGACAATCACGCAGGACATGAAGGGCATTTTCTTCTTCGTCACCACAGAGGCTACACATCACACTACCAACTCCATAACTCGCCTTCTTAGTATTAGTGAGTAATCCATCATGCATTAGAAGCCATAAGAAAGCTCTGGTTTGCTGATGCACTTTAATTTTCCAGATGGCCTGCCAAGTATCATTATTGTAGTGCATAGGTTCATCCTCCAACATATTGTACATCTCGTTCATTGCAAAACCATTGTTACTCTCCCTAATATTCATCAAAATATCTGGCCCAACATCAACATCAGGCGGCAAGATACCAGCCATCCGATCTATAACTTCAGCAGGAAGCCACTTTTCAAGTTCTACCCAATTCCAGTTTCCGTCTTTCGCAACCAGGTCGCTCACACTCGCATTCTGGAATTGTGAAGGAATTTGCACGATCCAATAAGCTATTCTCATATCAGGAGCTATCCAAACGTCGCTTCACGCATTAACATCCTTGTCATTGCCAAGACTCCACATACTCTTAAACTTGATACAAGAAGAGATCTTGACCATGTTCTTCCAAAAGCTAGAGTCCCCATTCTTAGAAGTTATATTAGGGAATCTACAGTCCCTACCATATTTTCCCATAACCACCTGCTTCCACAAGTTATCATTTCCATGTTGCAGCTACCAAGTCAGTTTGGCCAAGCAAGCTTCATTCATTATTTCAAGCTTCCTAAGTCCTAGCCCTCCATCAGACTTTGGCCTTGTAATCTTATTCCAATTAACAACATGGTATTTCCTTTTGATGTCAGTATCCCCCCATATGAATCTCCTTTGGATCTTGTTAAGTTCATTGATACAAGATTTAGGAAGGGTTGATATCATCATAGGGTAAATAGGAATGGATTGGATCACACTCTTCGCTAGCGTAATTCTTCCCGCGAAAGCAAGTTGATTACCTTTCCACGTAGCTAACTTTGTATTCACTTGATCAATTAAATACTGAAAATTTGTCCTCCTAGGAGCCTTCCCTTTAAGAGGCATGCTTAAATACCTGGCCATCGTTTTCGTTTCCAAGAAACCAAATGCTTGCACCAGCTTATCACACTCCTTCTTAGTGACATTTTTAGAGAGAAAAATCTGAGTCTTGTCTTTACTAACCTCTTCCCCTGACATCATGTATAATATTTTCAAAGTGTTGATAACACAAGTTATTTGATCTACAGAAGCTTCTCCAAAAAGTAGAAGGTCATCTGCGAACATGAGATGAGAGACGAACGTACCAGATTTTCCAACTTTGATAGCCTTCCACTCATGAGCGTCCACGACCTGCATTATCATATGCGAAAGTTTATTGATGCAGAGCACGAACAAGTAAGGAAATATAGGATCACCTTGTCGAATACCTCTATAGGGTCGAAAATAATCTGATTGCGTACCATTCCATTTGATATTAGATTCCACACTCGTGACACTGTGCATAATGATGTTACTCAGTTGAGTGGGAATTTGAATTTCCTCCAAGATCTTCCACACAAAATCCCAACTCAATTTATCATATGCTTTGGAAAGATCTAATTTAATGGAAAAAGCTCCTTTCTTTCCTTTCATTCTATTCATACTGTGTATCACTTCCTGAGCCACAATGATGTTCTCTTGTATACTTCTTCCAGGAACAAAGCCTGATTGAAAAGGAGAAACAAGTTTAGGGATGCATATCTTCAATCTTCCCACCACAATCTTGCTCACAATTTTGTATAAGACGTTGCACAACGATATAGGACGGTAGTGATTGATCGATTCAGGATGCTTAACTTTAGGGATGAGGCATATATCAGTTTGTTTTATAGAGGACAAGGGGCTAGGATTCCTCCACACCTTCATTATGAAATCACACACATTATCTCCAATCATGTTCCATGATCTTTGGAAAAATCCTGCGTGAAAGCCATCAGGCCCAGGTGCCTTCCAAGGGCTCATACCGAATAAAGCAAATCTGATTTCATCCTTTGTAAGTTGCTTATGGAGATTTTGGAGCATGTCAGGATCTAAACTAGGAAAGGAGTATGCAGTTTGTTCCCAGCTAGCTCTAGTGTCTCTAAACGCAAACAAATTCTTGTAGTGCTCCACAAATATTTTTTTGACTTTGTTGTCATCATCCACCCATTGCCCTGCATCATCTTTTATCATAAGGATTTGATTCTGTCTTCTTCGATTAACCGCTTTAAGATGATAATACTTAGTGTTTCTATCACCATCAGCCAACCACTTCGCCCGTGATTGTTGAAACCAAAGTTGTTCTTCTTTTTTGAGGATATAAAACATTTCTAGATGTAATTTCTTTTCCAGTTTCTTAAGACCAGTATTATTCCTTCTCACATACATGCTCCTTTGAATGCCTCCAAGCCTTTTGGTCAAAATTATCTTTTGCTTGGCTATCTGGTTAAGGCTACTGAGCTTCCACTTAATAGCTCCATCTTTGACCTGCTCAATATTTTAAAGAGTGCTATTGTCATTCTTCCACTAACTCGCAAGCATCTCGTAATACGCATCTTCAGCCAACCAAGCGCTTTCAAAACGAAAACGATGATTGACATTTCTTTTAGTTTGTTGCACTAGAGATATAAGCAGAGGGTGGTGCTCCGAAAAATCTAATCTAGGGAGCACCTTCACAACAACCTCATGGAACCGTAATCTCCAACTATCATTACTCATGGCTCTATCTAATCTTTCATAGATACGTTGGCCACCGTTATAGATTGGTCCTCTCCACGTATATTTCGATCCAATGGAGCCAAGATCTATCAAGCCACACTTCTCAATTCCGTTTAAGAATTTTCTGCTTCTATTCTTCGACACCGGCGCACCTCCTCTCTTCTCATGATCAAAGGCTACGTCATTAAAGTCTACAACAATGAACTAAGGCTGATTTATTGAACTACTAATGCTCTTTAGGTCTTTCCAGAGAACCTTCCTATTCTCACAATTAGGGCTAGCATACACAGCTGTGAAACTCCATAACATGTCATTTCCAACCTTTATATTAGTGTGAATGAATTGAAACTTCTTGCAAATAAGAGATACTGCAATTTCATCCTCAATCCATCCCATAACAATGCCTCTTGCATAACCATAATTATCAGTGGCTATAAATCCATCAAAACCAAGTCTCTTGAAAACTCTTTGTATCTTCATCGTGTCACATTGCGTTTCCATGATAACAAGAATTTTCGGTTTGTACATGTTCATGTAATGCTTCCAGTAGCGAAAGAACTTCGTACTCGCGGCACCTCAACAATTCCAAATAAATTATTTATGATTATAGATTTGTTATGGAAATTAACCATCCATAAATATCTCTAATTATCATATTATAATAATCCAAACTATTCATAAGGTCATAATTGGTAATTATGCGTACCAATATCTTAAACCTCGTGATTAAAGTATATTATTCAACTTGATTATTGGAAAATTTTGGACATACGAAATTTTATTTTCTAAAAACTCCCTTATGAATTGATGGTAATAACATGGTCCTAAATTCCTTTTGGCTTCTATATCAGTCAAACATCAATACCCAGTGTTTAAGGGTGACAAAGTTATGCTCTAAGCAATGAATGTTAAACTTGTATAAATGGATGTTGTGCTAGGAAGCCAGCTTGACCCTTTAAATATCTAAGAAAGACACATTAATGCAACTTTATTAAGTTTAATTACCTATTTATTTAATCAGTTTTCAATACAGGACTATTTAGTAAATATCAAAGTATGTCATTCTTATGCAAAACAAAAATCTCCATGGGAAATCAAGTACTTGAGCTCGAGTGGTAAACGAGCTTTTGTTAAGAAACGAAGATTCAGAGAATACCGAATTCTATGTATATCAATAAGAAGCATCATTCAAGATTTGCCTAAGATAGTACACTTCTCTATTACTTCCATCATTGATATTTTATATATTCTCTAACAAAACATTTTCATGATGGTTTGATTGTAAGTTCAAAAAGATTATATCAAAGATTGAGCAAAACTCAGTTTTTCATTCACATTCTCATTGAGAATTAAAATGTATTGTTGTAGATTTTATATTAGTTAAGTCTTAATTTTGTGATTGGATTGTGACTGCTAATAATTAAATTGTATTGTTGTTGAATTCTTTTTAAATTCTTCTCAACCAACAACTTTGGTTCGCCATATAGTTGCTACTTAAGTTTTGATAATTCTAAATAAGACATTCTATAAGGTTCCTTAGATTGTATGAAATAAATTGTTATTGACTAAGTTTGCAAAATTAGAGTCACAGATGATTTTCTGATTCAACGAGTTCCTCGGTACAGCAGCATTGGTTCAAGACAAACCAAGAGTCTCATCAATAACTTCAAGTCAAGCCCCGCCACGCCACCATGCCTCTGATGTTTTCCACACGTCCAGACATCTCCATCTCATGAGGTGAGCAATGGAGAAAAGTGAGAAAGTTTGAGAGAGAATCTCCATCTGGTTGCCAAAGCTTTCCCTGCTGTTTTTAGTAGTAGATTCTAAATCAGCTTCAACCCTCCTAAGAAACTAGTTTGACAGTTGGTGATTATGGTAACTTCTATGTCAACTAAGATGTGTCATATTCCTTAGCCGGCCTTGCGCCTTTGCTAGGACCATACCCTAAACTTCCGAGAAGTCGGATTTTCATCTCGCAGTCTGCACATGCTCCAACTGCAACGAACTTAACAGAAAAACTCTACATAAGGGGGAAGAAGTATAATGTGCGCAGAAAGCACTTGAATCAAACACTGATTGTTTTCTTACCATCCTTTCGTCAATCGATCACCATATCCCAATTTTTCAAAGATGAATGCAAATACTAAAATGCAATTTGATAGTAACCATCCAATCACAGACACAAACATAAAATCTCTAATTTCAGTATTATATCAGAAACAAGAGGAATGCATTCTTTCAATTTTATCCGCTGATTTCATGAAACATTTTTTGAGACAGATAGCTTTACTCTTTTTAAAAATGTGAGGGGTGAGAAATGTTGCTCATAAGTCCAACAGAGTTATGAATCAGAAACATAAACAACATTGAAATAACACAGATAAGAAACTCACTATAAACACATCATTAAACTTAAATCAAAATCTTTATAAACTAAAGCTCTTAAATCAAAATCCATATAAACTGAAGCTATAGCAGTAAGTTTTTATCGAGTGCAAAACATTAACACCATTAAACTTCTATTTGATCTTCATTAGCACATTCTCCACGCAAGTCAGAAATCATATCGTATTCCAAGTCGTCTGCAACGTCCCCATTATCATCCGGATTTAGCTCAACTGATCCTCTACCTTGTCTCTTGTCACCCAATTTTGAATTACCACTCTCTTGTCTCAAAAGCTGTCTTCTCTTGGGATAGACCTAAACAAATACAAATACAGTTAACATAAGCATAAGCATGTAGTAGATAATTTACAATTTACAATTCACATTTCATATTTGTTTTTCTTACCATCTTGAAAGCACTCTGATTACTATCCCATCCATAAGAACTGCATGTCGAGCTTAATACACGAAGCGCAAGACTTTGGAGCTCTGGTAATCCACCTCCAAAATCAGTCCACCAAACTGACGGAGTCTCATAACCTGCTGTCATTATAGCAACAGGATCACCCAAAAGATCTGCCCGGTTATCGAAATCATCTAGTTGTATTTCAATCTTAGTTCTTTCTTCCGGACTATCCACCATCCTTGTTATATAATGATGTAGACCACGTGTAATTATATAATCGTCTCTAAATCCAATACAATAGAAATATTGAGGGTTGAGAAAATAGCCGGCCGCGTGCAAAGGGTTGAGATGTTGTTTGTCCCATCTTTCATCAATGATTTTCCATAAAGGCATAAAACTACAAAAAAAATAAAAAAGTTGAGACAGTTAAACTACTTTTCAAAGCTGAAACCAAAAAAACAAAACAAAAGTTCAATTATAAAACTAGTCCAATATTTACCTTTCAATGGAAAGATTGCTTCTTATCTCTTCTTTAGCTTCCTCCATTGCCTCATAAATAAAACCAGAGGCTGGTTCGTCGATTGAATTCACCAAACGAAGCACTTCAATCAAAGGATCTGCACCTTTTAAGCAAATCAAAACATTTTCCCAAAACTCATTGTCAAAAATCACATCCTCAACTGATTTTCCAGCACTTGTTTTTGCAAACTGACTTGACTTCCACCCCTTGGATTTGAACATTTTTCCCAAAGCTTCCTTGTTCTCATAAAGACAGTCTAAAGTCAAGTAACAGTTAGCACAGCGAGTAATACTTGTTTTCACCAAATCTATTCCTTTTGTGAAGCTATGCAACAGGGAAACGATAGAATCCTTTGAATAAATAAAGGTTGTTATTGTTTTACCCTTTGCAATTGTCTTTTCATAAATAGGTATCTTCTTCTCGAAGTCTTCCAATATCATCTCAATGCAGTGTGTGACACAAGGTGTCCAATACAACCTAGTCCTCTTCTCCATCAACATCTCACCAGCAGCTTTATAGAATGGTGTATTGTCCGTTACAATTTGAACAACGTATTCTTCTCCAACCTCTTCAACAATGTCATCCATCATCTTAAAGAGTTTGTAAGGCGTCTCCGACTCCAGCATATCAGAAGCATCAATAGACTTCAGAAAGTAATTTCCCTTTAGACTGTTCGCGAACAAGTTCAGAATGGTTCTCTTACTATCGGTCCATGCATCAACCATTATAGTGCAACCTCTTGTCTTCCATACAGCTCTGTGTTCTTCCAGGACTTTATCTGTCGACTTACCTGCTTTCGTCAAATATTTCGCTCTAATCTCATCGCTAGACGGTGGCACATATCCAACGCCGAGTCTTGAAATCATATCACACATAGCAATAAACTCCTTACTGTCTACAACCTTGGGCGGAATGGCATTATCGTAGAAAAATCTAGCAATGGATTCAGAAGCTTCCATTGTCAAAATATCCATATTTTTAACCTCCGACTCAGACCGGTCTATGGTCTTGTTGGAAACATGTTGATAACTCCTATTAACCACAATATTGTCTTTTCTTTTTTCACAAACACAAGCATACTCCTCCTTAACGCCACCTTTGGTAGAAGCTTCACCGTTTTGATCTGTTCCGGTCAAGCGACGAAGAAATCTGTAGAGTCCGCCGGGCATAATATCATCACAGAAAGTATAATCGTTTCCATCAAGTGAACTGCCATGCTCCAAAGCCATATTAGAATAAGTAGAGAAAGCTGATTTTGAACTCATGTTTGTTTAAGGAAACTAATTAATTAACATTATTTATAACAATAGGTTTAAATCTAAATTATTAAAACAAAATCAGATTTTGAATGTTTGTCGGAGCAAATCATTAAGCAAATATTTTTGTTTTCAACTATGTGTGAGAAAATTTAGCGAAGATATTAATTTTTATTTAATATTAAAAAAACAGATTTTGCATGTGTTTGTTTGAGATTTTGTTTCTTCTTTATTAAATTTTAAACTATATGAGAGAAAAAGTAGCGAAGATATTAATATATTTTATATTAATTTCAACTAAGAAAAAATATTTAAAAGATTATAAAATAATAATTTATATAATTTAATATTTATTTTTTATTTTTTAAATAAAATTTTTATTTTTATTTTTTAAATCATTCAAATTTAAAAATAACAACAAAAATAAAATATTGATTTGAAAGAACCAACAACCTTTTATTTTTGTTGTTATTTTTAAATTTGAATTATTTAAAAATAAAAATTTGATTTTTATTTTTAAATAATTCAAATTTAAAAATAACAACAAAAATAAAATATTGTTTTGAAAGAACCAAGAACCTTTATTACTTGACCTAGTGATAAAGATCATCTTTGCCTTAAAGATCTCTAGGTTTGATTCATTTTTGGAAAAAATTGTTCTTTCTTTAAATATTTTTAAATTTAAATTATTTAAAATTAAATTGAAATAAAAATAAGAAATCAATTTAATATTTAAAAGTGAAATTTTAACTTTTTCTTCAAATCAATTTGAGTTATATAATTTTTTAAGAGATTAAAATAATCTTCTCTTTAAAGATAATAATCTTTAAAGATAATAATGTAACTTATAAAAGAAATAGAGGTAATGTAAAATTTATTTATTATAATTTATTTAAACAAAATTGATTGATTGATCTGTAATTATTTTTTAAACCCTTTATAAATCAAAATCTTATGTAGTATCGTATTTTAGCATTTGTTTCCTTTTTTTCTTTTTCTTTTTTTCTTAATATCATTTTTGGTCCTTTAATTTTTGCTAACGTAGATTTTTTTTTTTTCACGTGGATTTTTTTATAATATTTTTATTCTATATTTTATTATTTGTTTATTTTTAATTCTATTTATTTTTTGTATTACATTTATTTTTTATTTTATTTTTCAAATTAATGTTTTAAAAATAATTTTAATTGGACCAATGGCAATGACACATAAGTCCATTGTCCATAATACTCTTTTGAGTCCATGTAATATTTCATTTCTTTTTTCACAAACTTTGACACAAACTTTGAATGTTTGTTGGAGCAAATCATTAAGCAAATATTTTTGTTTTTCAACTATGTGTGAGAAAATTTAGCGAAGATATTAATTTTTATTTAATATTAAAAAAACAGATTTTGCATGTGTTTGTTTGAGATTTTGTTTTTTCTTTAATTTATTTTATATTAAATTTTAAACTATATGAGAGAAAAAGTAGCGAAGATATTAATATATTTTATATTAATATATTTTATATTAATTTCAACTAAGAAAAAATATTTAAAAGATTATAAAATAATAATTTTTATAATTTAATTTTTATTTTTTATTTTTTAAATAAAAATTTGATTTTTATTTTTAAATAATTCAAATTTAAAAATAACAACAAAAATAAAATATTGATTTGAAAGAACCAAGAACCTTTATTACTTGACCTAGTGATAAAGATCATCTTTGCCTTAAAGATCTCTAGGTTTGATTCATTTTTGGAAAAAATTGTTCTTTCTTTAAATATTTTTAAATTTAAATTATTTAAAATTAAATTGAAATAAAAATAAGAAATCAATTTAATATTTAAAAGTGAAATTTTAACTTTTTCTTCAAATCAATTTGAGTTATATAATTTTTTAAGAGATCAAAATAATCTTCTCTTTAAAGATAATAATCTTTAAAGATAATAATGTAACTTATAAAAGAAATAGAGGTAATGTAAAATTTATTTATTATAATTTATTTAAACAAAATTGATTGATTGATCTGTAATTATTTTTTAAACCCTTTATAAATCAAAATCTTATGTAGTATCGTATTTTTTCTTTTTCTTTTTTTCTTAATATCATTTTTGGTCCTTTAATTTTTGCTAACGTAGATTTTTGTTTTTTTTTTCACGTGGATTTTTTTATAATTTTTTTATTCTATATTTTATTATTTGTTTATTTTTAATTCTATTTATTTTTTGTATTACATTTATTTTTTATTTCATTTTTCAAATTAATGTTTTAAAAATAATTTTAATTGGACCAATGTCAATGACACATAAGTCCATTGTCCATAATACTCTTTTGAGTCCATGTAATATTTCATTTGTATTCTTATGCACACATTGGTTATATAAAGACTAAATTTTTCTCTGAACCAACCGATGTGAGACTAATATAATGGTAGGTACCTCTTCAAACAATTATTGCAGTTTGAACAAAAGCTTTTCATCATGTGTATACCCAGGAAACTCAATGACTTATTATTGCAACTTGGCAAACCCATAACTGTTGTTGAGTTTGCATTAGAGGTTGTTCTAACTATGGATGCAAAAATCCAGAAGCAATTTCAACGTTCTCTTGAAAAGCAAGGCATGAACCATTAGCTGGTGGTGAACAAGCCATAATTGAAGTAGATGTTGTCCTTGTTTCTACTAGTAGAACTCCATTCACTTTTGGACTTTATTTGGATAAGTAGGAGTTTAGATTGACAAGTTAGGACAAATTTTGGTAAATGAAAGATTTTCAACAAATGTCTATGGTGTCTATGCAATCAGAGATGTGATTTCAGGTCCAATCTTGACACATAAGACAAAAGAAGACGGAGTTGCTTGTGTTGAGTACTTAGCCGGTAAGGTTGGCCATGTGGACTATAACAAAGTACCAGGTGTTGTCTATACAAACCCTTAAGTTGCATCTGTAGGGAAGACAGAGGAGCAGGTTAAGGAAACTGGAGTTGAATACCGTGTTGGAAAGTTCCCTTTCATGGCTAATAGCAGGGCAGAGGCAATTGATAACGCCGAAGGAACAGTCAAGATTATTGTTGAAAAGGAGATAAACAAAATATTGAGAGTGCATATTATGGCACCTAATGCATGAGAACTCATTCATGAAGCAGACATAGTGTTGCAGTATGATGTATCAAGTAAGGGCATAGCATGTGTGTGCCATGCACATCCAACAATGAGCGAAGCAGTTAAAGAAGTTGCAATGACAATATATGACAAGCCCATTCACATTTGAAGAGCTGGTTGCTTCTTTCTTCTCTTGTTTTCATTTTTAATTGTGAAATCCCACATTGAATATTCTATAACAAATTAAAATGTTTATATAGTTTCTTCATACAATAAGAAATAAAACATAACTATTGGGTTGCAACTATTAAGAGCATCGGCCTTAGGCCCAATTATTTTATATTTAAGGTTTATGAAAATTAATATAAATAGAGTTTCCAAAAAATAATAATTAAAACTAATATTGTCAGTTGACACGTCATCCTTTAAGTTAATACAACTCAACATTGAAGTTTACTCATCAAGCCACATAAGCTCAATCATACCACGTCAGCAAACGTTTTTAGTGAAATTCTAACTTTTCTAACGGCGAGAACAAACGTGCAGCTTTTTAATAACGTAAGGGACCAATTTAAAACATTTAAAAAAAGAGGACCAAATTGGTCCCTTACGTAATGTTTTTTTTAAAAAGAAAACAAACGTGCACCTTTTTTCTTTTATATGATTGAACTACTTACTATTCATCTGCATTGCTCTCTCATGCAAATGTTTTTACATTAACAAAAAACATGTTGAAAGTCATATATTAATTTTTTACGAGAAATCAAATTATATATTTTTCAGTTTCAACAGTTTTGTCGCATTATGTGCTGAAAATTATAATGCACGTTCTTTGTTAATGCAGTCTAAGATTGATTAGACTAACCATAATTATTTTTAAGTTAAATGTTACTGAGCCTATATTTTAATAGTTCAACATGTAAGTTTTATTATTAAATATTAATGTATAAAATAATAAAAGTAAAAACTATAGTTAATATAATATGAATTAGTGGGGTGATGATTGAAAGATAGAGAAGAATATAAAATTAGTGAATAGTTGAGTAGTGGATAGGAAAAGAAAAATAATGTGTTATGGGTTGGGTCTTGTGCTGACCTACCATTGAGCTCTATCTATTTCATTGTTGTCAGAAGACCCGCATAAGCGACCCAATCTTGTATAGTCGTTGGGGCATTTTCCCCACGTGCTCCTTGTAACACCTTTTCTACCCACAACAAAATTAGTCATATTGTTTAATAAAAACCAGAGTTCTACATGAAAGAGCATCACATTTTCATCATAAAATCATATAAACAACAAGTATGTATAATGTCCCGTAACACGGGTTACAACTTTAATTCATAATAACAATATATTCCAACATTTCGCAGTGGATCAAAAGTCAACTTGTTTAAATATTCTTAATTAAGAGAAACATACATTTACGGTCAAACATACTCAAAAGATAGTTTAAATTCAACAAAAACAATTATTTAAAATAAACGTTCCCCAGTGTTACACGACTCAGAGCAGGACACCACCTAACTCTATACACACGGGACACACTTCGAGCGACTTCCAATCACCGAACTAAGCTTCAGAATCTGCAGGATGGCATAACTCATTCAAAAGGTCATTGAAGACCCAATTCATCCAGATGTCACCCAATTGTTCGAGGATGTCAGACGTCTTAGTTGGAAGCTAATGGATGTAAAGTCTCATAGGGCTTAGATTCTTTTTTTGTGTGTTGGATTTCCCACAGACCTGTTGTGGGAATCTTTTATACTCTTGTGGTTGTGCTTATTGTAAAAACTTGTGCCCTTCAGGGATATCTTTTGTTACTCTCATGATTCCATTTATCTGATATTGTTCAAGTTTATGATTGTTGCCTATGCACCGACACGTGTTCCAGACACTGATTCTTCACAGTTATCTAATATGAGCTTCATATGATATTCTCTTCCCAAAAGTCAAAAATCTTAAGGGCCATCTGGATTTTCTTATTCTAGAATATCAGAATGGGGATGTAAAATACCTTAAGAATGAAAGAACACAACATTTGTATGCATTCGTATCATCTTTGCATTTTTTCTTTGCAGGTTATACGGGTCTCCTAACTTATCTATATATTCAGGAAGGATTGTGGACCATCATCTTCACTGGTACGCCACTCGTCAAAATCAACGAAACGTCGTGGATGTTTTTCAAACTGAATTGGTTGAGCTTTGGGCACGTATGGATGAGTTCGTGAACATGATGCAAGGGGTTGCCTTGGGGAAACAAAAGTTATGGGTCGTGGTTCAGAGGCTTGATACGCCACACGTGGAGACTCCGGTCGTTGGAGTCAATGTGGATGCACAAGGGAATCCTGTTAATGCTACTGGTGCGCCAACAGGAGCTGAAAGACCTCCTACCCCTGCGGGTATTCCTATTCCAGTTCATCATTTGGAAGACAATCAAGATGACCAGTTCTCTTTGCTAAATGAGGACTTGGGATTTGGTGTTGGGGGCAATCTTCATGATTTACAGGTGTTGGCTGAAAAGGTCAGAGCTCTTGAGTGCAAGGATACCTTGGGAATCGACATCTCAGATATGGGATTGGTGCAGGGTCTGATCATCCCACCAAAGCTCAAGGCTCCTGGGTTCGACAAGTACAATGGGAATTCATGTCCCAAGACTCATCTTCAAGCTTACTATTGTAAGATTGTTTCTTACACGAAGGATAAGAAGCTCTGGATGTACTTCTTCCAGGATAGCTTGTCCGGAGGCTCTTTCGAGAGGTATATGAAGTTGGAACTGACTGTTATCCGCAATTGGAAGGAACTTGGAAAGGCGTTCCTCAAACAATACTAATACAATATTGATATGGCCCCTAATAGGACTCAGTTGCAAAGTCTGTCATAGAAAAACTCTGAGAGCTTTAAGGAGTACGTGCAAAGGTGGCGCGAGTTGGTTGCAAGAGTCCAACCACCCTTGCTCGAAAGAGAGATAGTGAATTTATTTATGGATACCCTTATGGGGCATTTCATGGAATGTCTGGAAGGATGTTCATCAAGTGGCTTCTCCAACATCATACTGACAGGGGAGAGGATCAAAAACTGGATGAAGCAAGGTAAAATCTAGAACATCAGTGCTTCTACCTCTGGAACAAAGAAGCCATTTTCGAACAGAAAAAAGAGAAGAGATGGGAAGATGGGATAGTTTATTCCCAGAGAAAGAGAGGGAATCAAAATCCTTATTACTAGGCGGCGGTCGTCACTATCCCAGCAGTGCCCAATTAGCCACAACCTCAGCAATAGCCAAGAAGAGCCCGACAGAGGTATCAACCAAGGCCTAAAATGGCCAAAAGACATTTTAAGGCTCCACCAATGTCATACTCTCAACTCTTATAGAATCTCCTTCAACTGCAGATGATTCATCTTAGAACTCTGCAACCCCTAAAGCCCGGACAAATTCCAGATGGATACGATGCCAATGCTCACTATGAGTTTTATTCTGGAGCCCCGGGTCATACCACCGAGAATTGTTAAGCTCTTAAACATAAGGTGTAGTATTTACTGGACTCGAACGCTATCAACTTTGCTCCCACTCCAAATGTCCTACAAAATCCCATGCCTCTACATGGAAGAACCGTGTGGGCCTTAGATGATGGTGACAATTTGAATTTGGTTTGTGATGTTAATTCTTTGAAGACTCCATTACTAGTCGTGAAGAGCTGCTTGGCAAAAAATGGTCTCTTCCCAGGATGTGGGGAGATTTTCCATGAATGCAAAGAATCTGGTAATGGATGTGAAAGATTGAAAACGGGTATTCATAAAATGATCGATCATGGAAGTATCCAGTTTGACCGAAGTGTCAACGAAGAAGATGAAATCTTTATGGTTACTATCTACTTCACCCCGGTTGAAATCTCGGTGCCAGTAAGAGCAGCACCAATCACATTTACTCTGGGGCATGTAACATATCAAAGTGAAATAGCCGTCCCATGGAATTATGGGGCAGAAGTTTATTACAACGATAAAAACCAGCTGTAACCACCTTCGAAACCGCTCAACATCAAGTCGAGAATGTAGGGGTTGGAGGATTCATAAGAATTGGAAGGTTGTTCGCGCCTCAAATGCTGAGGAATAGTGGGGTTCCATCAAATGATAACACAGAAGCCCAGGCTAAGGCCAAGGGCAAGCAAGCTGTGACAGACGACGTCCCTGTTCTTGATCTTGACACTACCTTTGACAAAGAAGCTGAGGAATTCTTAAGGATCATCAAGAAAATCGACTACAAGATAGTCAACCACCTTCAACAGACTCTTTCCAAGATCTCCATCCTATCTTTACTCATGTGATCGAAATCTCACAGAAAGGCCTTGTTGAGAGTTTTGAATAATGCTTATGTTCCACAAAAGATATATGTGAATCAACTCGAGACGGTTGTTGTTAGCGTGAATGTCAGTCACGGGTTAGGGTTTACAAATCTTGATTTGACTAAAGAAAGGCGTAATCATAACAGGGCTCTGCACATTTCATTGGAATGCAAAGGGGTTGTGCTTTCCCATGTGCTTGTTGATACAGGCTCCTGTTTGAATGTGCTTCCGAAGAAGGCCTTAATTAAACTGGATTATGATTGAGTGGTGCTCAGGCTAAGTAACCTGGTAGTCAGGGCGTTTGATGGTTCCAAGAGGTTAGTTTTTAGAGAGGTGGAATTACTAATTAAGGTAGGCCCATAAGTGTTCAACACGACCTTCTATGGCATGGATATTCATTCTTCCTACAGTTGCTTGCTCAGACGTCCCTGGATTCACGTGGCTGGGCCAGTACCTTCTACTCTACATCAGAAGCTAAAGTTTGTCTGGGAAGGTAAAATTGTTACAGTATGTGGGAATGAAGATATCTTTATAAGCCATCTATCTTCCTTCAAATACGTGGAGATGGATGGTGAGATATGCGAGACCCCGTGTCAAGCATTTGAAGAGGTCAAGACTGAAGCAGCATCCTCAGCAACGTCCCTTCATGAAGATAAGAAGAAAGGTATATCCATTGCATCCTATAAATAAGCTCTGAAGGTGGTGGAATCAGGAGTCAGTGAAGGCTAGGCCAGAATGATTGAGGTCCCCAAAAAGGAAGACTTGTTTGGAATTGGTTACAATCCTGCTCAAGCAATATCAATACGACATGCCAGAGGTCGTAAAGGCCCAATCATTTTCTCCAATGTTGTATGGGTGGATCACAGTTGTGTCTGTGCCATTTAAGAGGACGTAATTAATAGTGACTGCGAAATAGACGAATGGATCAAGCCGAGTCTCCCAAGAGTGGAGCTCAATAATTGGTCGTCCGAAGAAATCATCATTGTTACCCAGCATCAAGAGTAATTATTTCGTGTTTTATTCTTGTATGAAAGCTCTATGTCTCGCCCAAGGCATAGTAGCTCATTATAAGGGCTTCATTGTTTCAATTTGCAATATCAAATCATTAACAAAATGGACAGTTTTGCATTCATTCATGGTGTTTCCTGTCTTTCATTTTTATTTTCTTATAATAAATGGCAATGTGCATTTTTCATGCTCAATTTTTCTCACACTCGTTCTAAAGTCTAGCATGAATCATCATTCATACAGATGCACCCCATTGGGTCTCATCAATGACAATCTTGCTATGGACCACTATGACTTTGATAATTCGATTTAATAAGGCGATGAGGAAGGTGAAGAAGATTCTGAACTACCTGAGGAGTTAGCCAGATTATTAAGGCAATAGGAGAGGGGGATCCAACCATATGAAGAGGTTATTTAGATTGTAAACTTGGGTACCGAAGAGGCAAAGAAATAGGTCAAGATCGGGGCTGCATTAGAAGAATCCGTGAAGAGCCAATTGATTGCCATGCTCCGTGAATATGTTGATATCTTCGCCCGGTCCTACCAGGATATGCTAGGACTTGACACTGATATCGTAGTACACAGGCTGCCACTCCGAGAAGACTGTCCGCCAATGAAGAAGAAACTGTGAAGAACTCGACATGATATGAAAATAAAGATCAAGGAAGAGGTTCAGAAACAGTTTGACGTTGGGTTCTTGGCTGTTACGAGTTATCCACCATAGGTTGCCAACATCGTGCCGGTACCGAAGAAAGAAGGCAAAGTTCGGAAGTGTGTTGACTACCGAGATTTGAACAGAGCTAGTCCCAAAGTTGATTTCCCATTGCCTCACATTGATGTGTTGGTCAACAATACAGCTCAATTTTTGGTGTTTTCCTTCATGGATGGAGTTTAGTGCTACAACCAAATCAGAATGTTGCCAGATGATATGGAGAAAACTACATTTATCACCCCTTGGGGAACTTTCTTCTATAAAGTGATGTTGTTCGGGTTGAAGAATGTTGGGAAACTTACCAATGGGCAATGGTGACTCTTTTCCATGATATGATTCATCACGATATTTAAGTCTATGTTGATGACATGATTGTGAAGTCACAAACAAAGGAAGAGCACCTAATCAACTTAGCCAAGTTGTTTGATAGGATGCGGAAGTTCAAACTAAGGTTGAATCCGAACAAATGTACCTTCGGAGTGCGCTCCGGGAAGTTGTTGGGTTTCATCGTAAGCGAAAAGGGGATTGAGGTTGATCCTGCAAAGGTGAAAGAAATTCAAGAAATTACTGAGCCTAAAATTGAGAAAGAAATGTGTGGCTTTATAGGAAGATTGAACTACATTGCACGGTTCATATCTTACCTAACAAGCTCTTGAAAAAGAATCATGCTGTCAGGTGGAACGATGATTGTCAAATGGCTTTCAACAGAATAAAAGAGTATTTACAAGAACCTTCAATCCTCATGCCTCCGGTTCTGGGAAGGCCTCTGATTATATACCTTACAGTACTTGAAGAATCAATGGGTTGCGTTCTCGGTCAACATGACTTGACGGGTAGGAAAGAGCACGCCATCTACTACTTGAGCAAGAAGTTCACAGATTGTGAGTCCAGGTACTCAATGCTTGAGAATATATATTGTGCACTTGCATGGGATGCTAATCAATTGAGGCAATACATGCTCACTCACACGACCTTATTGATATCCAAGATGGATCCTATCAAGTACATCTTCGAGAAAACAGCTTTAACCGGAAGGGTTGCCCCGTTGGCATATGATCTTGACTGAATACGACATCCAATATACTTCTCAGAAAGATATTAAGGGAAGCGTATTATCAGATTATCTGGCCCAACAACCAATTGTTGACTATCATCCAATGAGATTCGAGTTCCCTGATGAAGACATCATGTTCCACAAATCGAAAGATTGTGAATAACCACTCCCGAAGGAGGGGCCAGACACTGAATCCAAATGGAGTCTGATGTTCGATGGGGCCGTTAACATGAATGGCATTGGAGTTGGTGTCGTCATTATCGGAAGGAGTTCACATGCCTCTCACTACCCGGTTGACATTTGAATGCACCAACAATGAGGTAGAATACGAATCGTGTATAATGGGGATTGAGGAGGCGATTAATTTACAAATTAAGACCCTCAATATCTTCGGTGATTCAACTTTGGTTATAAATTAAGTTAATGGAAAGTGGCTTGTCCATCAACCTCAATTGATTCCATATAGGGACTACACTCGGAGGTTGTTAACATTCTTCATGATGGTAAAGCTTCATTATGTACCTCATGACGAGAATCAATTTGTTGATGCTCTATCAACCTTATCCTCCATGATTAAAGTCCAACAATGGAACTAGGTGCCCAGAATTATGATATCTCGTCTCAAAATGCCCGCTTATGTGTTTGCAGTCGATGTTACTGGTGACGATAAACCTTGGTACTACGATATCAAATGTTTCCTGAAATCTCAGGAGTACCCAACAGGGGCATCCAACAAAGATAAGAAGACCTTGAGGAGGTTGGCAGAAGGGTTCTTCTTGAATCAGGATGATGTGCTATACAAAAGGAACTTCAACATGATTTTGCTCAGATGCGTGGATAGACACAAAGTAGACATGTTAATGCAGGAAGACCACGAGGAATCCTTTAGTGTCGATGCTGGAGGACATGCCATGGTGAAGAAACAGTTGAGATCGGGGTATTATAGGATAACCATGGAAGCCGATTGCTGCAAGTACTCCTAAAAATGCCATAAATGTTAAATTTATGCTGATAAGGCGCATGTGCCTCCCAATCCGTTGAGTGTTATGTCTTCACCTTGACCCTTTGCCATGTGGGGCATCGATATGATCGGAAATATTAATCCTACCACTTCTAATGGTCATTGCTTCATTTTGGTTGCCATTGACTACTTCACCAAGTGGGTGGAAACAACGTCCTATGCCAATGTTACCAAGAAGGTCGTATCCTGATTCATAAAAAAGGATATCATTTGTTGATACGGAATACCCGAGAGAATTATTACTGATAATGGTTCCAATCTCAAAAACAAGATGATTGGCATGAGATGTTGTTGTTCGCATTGCATGGGTACCAGACATATGTGTGCACTTCAACCGGGGAAACATCGTTCTCACTAGTGTATGGTATGGGAAGTCCTACCAGTTGAAGTTGAGATTCCTTCCTTGAGGATAATGATGAATGTCAAGCTTGATAAAGATTAATGGCTCCAGTCCAAATTCATTCAGTTGAGCCTCATCGAGGAAAAACATTTAGTAGTTGTATGCCATGGACAGTTGTATCAACGGAGAATGAAATGGGTGTTCGACCAAAAGGTACGGCCGCGATGTTTCATACCTGGTGACTTGGTGCTGAAAAGGATCCTCCCTCCTCAAACAGATCACAGGGGCAAGTGGACACCTAACTATGAAGGTCCATTCGTGGTTAGAAAAGTTTTCTCAGGTGGAGCTTTAATGCTAACAACCGTGGATGGGGAATACTTTCCATACCCTGTCAACACAGACGCAGTTAAAAAATACTTCTTATAAAAGAGACTCGATGAACAAAAATAGAATAAAAGTCCAGGAAAAAAAGGGCATCCCGGCAAGCCAAAAACATAATAAAAGGCTCAGGCAAAAGTTAGGGAAATAAATTAAAAAATGTACACCCGCTGAGTTAAAAACCACATTGGACAACTCAAGAAAAAGGGTATCCCGTGTATTGAAAACTCGAAAGGGAGATCCACACAAAAAAGGATTAAAACAAATAGTTGCATTCTGCGTGATCTGTGATTCGTCGTTTACAATCAAGGATAATCTGAGGGTTAAGAATCAGTCCAATCATCTTCCTCAAAAAGCGAAGTATACGGAGAGTCTCGAAGACATATGGGTCATAGCCGGGTTGGAACTTGATGAGATCCAATTTGACATTGCCATTAGGATAATTTATTTTCCTTTTGTGCGATTTCCTCTTTCTAGGGATTGTTTCTTAGTGTAATTCCTATTCACGACCACTTCTCAATCAATAAAGTGTATTTTTATCAAATAAGCCTTCATTCGTTTTTGTTTTCATCTACCATTGATTGAATGAAAAAAAAAGCCCTAAAATTGTGATAGATATTGCATTATGAAGACTTTGATGCTTTATAATACATGCTAAGATTAAAACACTTGACATGCATCTTAAATGTAGAGTAACAAGGATGGTCAATCCAGACCATGAACCTGGGGCATGCAGACTTGTCTAACTTTCTCTTTTGCAGGAACTATCAGTTGTGTTCACTAATATGCAAATACGCAGAAATGAAGCCATTACCAGTACAAGGCATCAAGGAGTTTTTTTCCTCAACAGGTGTCATTGATCGTGATTCCTCCAGCAAGTCTCATCAGACTATCTTTTCTTCAACAGAGCAATAAAAAGGGATGGTGTTCCCTGGGAAGAGGGTATCATATCTCTCATCCCTACCATGAGACGCTTTGTATCTCTTACCCCCAGCAAGAGGTGACTTAAAACTCATATCTTCAACAGAAAGTCTTCCCGTTGACATTCTCCATCGTCCCCAGTAGAGTTGGCAATTGAAACCTTCCCCAGAAGGACAATAGAAGGGTAATATCCCAAAGTAGAGAGTCATCCTCTAACAGGGAGATATTCCCCACCAGAGTCTTATCATCCCTAGCAGGACATGAAGACTCATTATTCCCTAGCATTGGTAAAGATAGTGAGAAGTCAGATAGTTTTCCTTCTTGCACGGTGTTGTTCGCATCCTTCCTCAACCAAAGTCCAATCTTTATTGGCATCCCTCATCCAACAAGGTACATAGTTCCCGGATGATTTCCAACAGAATCTTTCCCTCAGCAGAGTATTGACAAATACCTTCCTCAGCCAAGTCAGAAGGTTGTTACTTCTCCAAAGGAGTTCTACAGGTGGCATACCTCCCAATCAAGTGCAGACAAGTAGGGTTTCCCCCAGCAAGGTCTTCATTCTACAATTTCTCAAAGTCTAATTTATTTTTTGGCAATGGTGACAGTTCAGGGCCAGCATATCATTAGCATTCTCACCAGCAAAGGTGTTATTCCCCACAGGGATTCCTAGAATCAATTTAATGATTATTTCTCCCAGTGAAGTTTCCAGGGATACCAGTTACCTCCTCATTAAGAGATACTCTTGCATTTGCATCCAGTAATCATCATTACATTTTCATCTCCTAAAGCGTAGCATTTCCATCATTATGGAACATTACACCATTCAAACATATGCATACGAAGCATAATCTAGTTTTGGTACCTTGCACGAAACTTTGAAACTGTGAATCAACATTCATACCTGAATATTCCCGCAGAGAATACCTAGAATATTCTCATATATGATTTCAAAATAACCAAAGGGCGTGGATTTGTTAGTCTTACCCTCGGATACTTGTTGTCCCCTGCAGAGTCATCTTTAATGATAACATTCTTTGTAAGTCCACCTTCGGCTTGGTCTTACTTTTTCGAGTTCACCTTCGGCTTGTCCTCGAATCTTAGCGTAAGTCTACATTCGACTTAGCCTTATGTTTACGATTCCATCTTCAGCTTGGTCTTGTATCTTTGTTTGAGTCTACCTTCAGCTTAGTCTCATTCTTCGTAAGTCCACCTTCGGCTTGGTCTTACTTTTTCGAGTTCACCTTCGGCTTGTCCTTGAATCTTAGCGTAAGTCTACCCTCGGCTTAGCCTTACGTTTACGATTCCACCTTTGGCTTGGTCTCGTATCTTTGTTTGAGTCTACCTTCGGCTTAGTCTCATTCTTCATAAGTCCACCTTCGGCTTGGTGTTACTTTTTTGAGTTCACCTTCAGCTTGTCCTCGAATCTTAGCGTAAGTCTACCTTCGACTTAGCCTTACGTTTACAATTCCACCTTTGGCTTGGTCTCGTATCTTTGTTTGAGGCCACCTTTATCTTAGTCTCATTCTTCGTAAGTCCACCTTCGGCTTGGTCTTAATTTTTCGAGTTCACTTTCGTCTTGTCCTCGAATTTTAGCACAAGTATACCTTCGGCTTAGTCTTATGTTTACAATTCCACATTCGACTTCGTCTCGTATCTTTGTTTGAGTCTACCTTCAACTTAGTCTCATTATTCTTAAGTCCACCTTCATCTTGGTCTTAATTTTTTGAGTTCACCTTCGGCTTGGCCATACTTCTTCAAGTCCACCTTCGGCTGGGTCTCGTTTCATTACTCCCTTTGAAAGTAGGGTTATGTCACCACCCACAGAGTATAAATTTTTCGGTTATTTGGGTATTCAAACCCTCCATACCTTGAAAGTTTAAAAGTCATTTCTATCATCCATTCAGGTCTAGAGTGATTGAATAGGGGCACCTGTAACATCCCAAAATTTGCCCTCTCATTTATTACCAATTTCAAGTAGCTTATGCTTCACTTCCATGTCGCTAGTGTAACACGGTGGGAGAACTGACTTTTAGTCATATTGCGGATAGCAAGAGTTGCAACCGACTTTTATTTTATCCAAGTGGAAAGGACATAAAAGAACAGGAAATACCTATTTTAAAAGACTTGGGTTCGGGGGGTAGGTTATATAAAGGGAAGGTGTTAGCACCCTTTATATTCATGGTTATCCATGGGCTCTTAGTTACTTAGCTCACTTTAATTGTTTTTGGAAAGTGTAGTGTGTGATTAGAAATTTTCTAAGTAGTTTGTAATGATCCTCATATGGATGTATACAAAGCCTTGTTTGAAAATGTTTTGAAAATATTGTGAGGTGTGAAAAGTATTTTTGAAGAGTGAGCAAGTAACTATGAGGTACCTACCCTAGATTAAGTCTTTCGTGTTCTCGTATGTTCTTTCAATGGTAAGACTATCCCTATTATTAAGGAATAGGTAGTCATTACCTTGGATGTGTAAGGGACAAGCGTAGGGTCATCGTATGGTCATAGAAGGTAACAAGTAAGGGTGTCTTTAGCAATTCGTAAGGACTATCATCGTTTATTCGAAGGGACAAGATCATTATTCCGTAGGCAACTTCGAAGGGACTTGATCTTTTAAATTGTAGGGACTTGATGATTTTATGAATGGACTTTGCTTAAGACACCCCTATATTCGAGGGACTTGACCATTTTTAAGGCAACTGAGAGGGGTAACCTAGGAAGTGCAAGATGGCGATCAAAGATCGACTTACGCGTGTGAGTGTTTATATTCAGACATTTATCTTATTTAAATTAATTTTCTAAGTTATTTTTAATCACATTTAGGTTATACACACCCTAATATTACTAACCATACAATAAAATATTTACGAAATAAAATAAAGATAGAAAATAAACCTAAATATTACATGGCTTTAACAGATACATAATAATCAAATAAAAATAAATATAATAAGAATAATAAATAAACCACAAAATATTAGCAATAATAAATAATAATAATAATAATAATGATTATAATAATAAAAGAAATTTTTAAAAGAAATTTTTTTTTAGGTTAAACAAATATTAGAAATTTTTAGAGTTTAATTAAGAAAATATAACAAATTTAATAATAATAAGCAAAATATTAAGTTATTTACATATTAATAAAAATAAAGGTTAATATATTAATTAGGGTTTAGAAAAAAATAAGTTAAATTTTAGGGTTAATAGAAAAATTAGGGTTAGTGTTTTAATTAAGAAAATTAGGGTTAAGAATTTAGGTTTAGAAATTTAATTAAGATTTAAATAAATTATTTACAAATTACATATAATAAAGATTAGAAAGAATAATTAATATTTATTTACAAAAAAATATTTTATGATATAATATATTTAAGTTAAAATTAGGGTTAATAAATTAGTTAATTAGTTAATTAGATAATTAGATAATATAATTAATATAATTACATAATTAATAAAAGAAAAATAAAACAAAAACAAGGTGTTAAAAAAAGGGGGAGTCCTGGATTTGAACCCAGGACCTCCCCATTACCAGTTTGATGAGGAACCACTGGGCTGCGTGCGCTAGCTGGTAGAGAATCAACAACAATGTATAATATATTCAGCCTGCACAATATGATGAAAAAGGCAAAAAAATTGGTGGGAGGTGGGATTCGAACCCCAACCCTTTCAAGTTTCAAACATAGCTCTTACCATTCAGCCACATGGGACGCGTCTGCCTATGGAACAACAAACAATAATAATATATTATGTAAATTGAATAATTGAAAAATTGAGCAAAATATGGTGTCACCAAGGATCGAACACAGGTTATAGACATCACACACGCACGCTACTACCACTGGGCCAAGCAACGTTAATTGAAACAAAATAGAAACCAATCGATAAAAATAATAATCAATTTTTGAAATTCTGATTGGCGCAAATACCTGCGCAAATACCTGCGCAAATACCTTCATCTTCTTCCTTTTACCTGCGCAAATACCTGCAAATTTATTTACAATTTTTCCTGCGAATTTCTTATCTTAAGAACCTGCGAAAATCGTATCATTCATAATATGTAAAATTTCATCAAATTAAATACATAGGCATGATCCTTGTAATGTATACAGTCCAACCATGGTTTCATTATTCATTTATATTAAGTGAATTAAGAAGCCCTAATTTGGAGGGATAAACCCTAACAATGGCGTTTCATGATTCAGGCCATGAACCTTCAATCTAATTGTCCAGAAAGTATCCTAGGGTCATTACAAACACAAACTAGCCATTAGAATCAATTAATAATGCATAAAAATATTAAATTGAAAAAGACATAGAGCTTGAACAAAAAACGATTCGGTTAAGGCATATGAGATGGTTTTGGACCATGTGAATGATGCAAATGCGTTCTATGATCCTCAAAGAAAGTGTTTCAACCTTGAGAAGCTTGGAAATAGCCTCTAGGGTCAAAACCGAATCTCACCTTTTCTTGAAAATTTTGAAATTTGTTACTTTGTTCTTGGCTGCAAAAATTCGTCCCTAATGTAATGGTCTTGTTGTCCTTATATCATAGAGTGAATTAGGTCAAAAATCTTATGGATTTGTGGGCTTTTTGATGTAGCTTGATCATGAAGAAATCAAATATTTGAAAATAACCAAAAATCAAATCTAACAATGCCAAATTGATTATGCACGAATTTGGATGTGATCAATCAACTCTAAATGATGTTTATGACCTTCTAGAATCACAATCCCATCCAAATATTTGATTTATATATTTTATTTTGATTTAATTTGCATTTTAATGAATAAAATTCAAATAAATACTTAATAAAAAATAAAAAAATCAGATAATACTTGGTTTGGGTCGTGCTTGAGGATATCATGAAGATTGGATGACAATTTGGTAGGCCCATTTGACAAAAATTGGTTTTAAGGCTTCATTTGCTTCACATACCTCCCAAAAATTTCCCAACTTTGCAAAGGCAAAAATCCCTCAATTTTAAGGATATAAAGGTGTTCTTGGACATTTTGGAAATATTAGAGAGTCCTCTAACCAACCTCTTTGGTCTCATGTCCATATCCTTTACCATTTTCAAATTATGCTCTTTGGAATATGTTGACTTTTTGTTGACTTTTAAAATGACCTATAATGTTTTAGCTCATACCTTCCAAATGAAGCATTTTTGGGATTGGCTTGTGAGACACAAAGTTGTAGAGAATTCAATTTACTTCAAAATGAGATTTGGATGGAAAAATTTTGATGAAGCATGTGAAAGTTATGGCTGGTCAAAGTTCAGTTGACTTTTCCTGTGAAAACCCTAATTTAGAAACTCCTGATTCTTGATGATCTGAAACTTCCTTGATGAATCATGATCAAACCTTGATCAAATGATGAATTTCACTTCATGAACTTGATGTTGGCAAAAAATCATGAAGTTTGACTTTAGTTTGACCACAGTTGACCTCAGTTTGACTTTTTAACTACTTTGACTGATTTTTGCATATCTGATCATCTGACTGAGCAAACCTTTTGGGAAAGCCTTGAAACTTAACATAGGGATTATTGAAGACATATAAGATTTTATGAAGCTCACTTGAAGCCTTGGAAATCCATTTAGCCTGATGAAATCCAAAACCCTAGTTTAGGGTGCATTGCTTATGAGGAAGCTTTGTTTGAGGGAATTGTCCAGCTTTCTGATTAATTGTGAATCTTGTGAACCTTGTGAACCTCTTGAGATGCCTTGTGAACCTTGTGAACCTCTTGGTACACCTTGATACACAATTCCTTGACTAGGGGAGGGCAAATTTTGGGGTGCAACACATAGCATATTCATTTCATGCATTGCATAAAAAAATAAAAATAAAAACATAATAATAAATAAATAAAAATAACAAATTATGCATCATCGGTTAACACATAAGGCATGTGATCAAGGGTTTTCGAAGTGGAAATATCAATTATCAAAGCTCAAGGTCAAAGTCGGGTCAGAACGGATGTCGCGAGGGCATTTTGAGGATTTCCCGCCAAAAGGAGGGAAAATTCAAAATTGGCTTGTGTTAACAGGTCAACACATTAGTTAACAAGTTAACGCGTGTGATTTTGGAAAAAAAAATTCAAAATTAAGTTTGCATTTCACTCTACCACTTTTCCACTTCACCTTGCATTATACTTTACCACTTTCTAGAATCTTCTACCACCTTTCAAGGGAATATTCTAAGAATATGCCAATGGAATATTCTAGGAATATTCCCAACTAACTTTAACTAACTCCTAAGCTAATCCCAAACCTAATGCCCAAGCCTAGCTCCTAACCCAAATCACTCACCAAACCCAACATTTATATAAACAATTTTCATTCCAAACCTCACATCAACACTTCATTTTCACAAATTTCTCTCATCACTCTCAATTTTCTCTCATTTCTCTCCCATTTTTCCAAATTCATACAAAGCTTCATCTTCCAAAATTCTTCAAATTTTGCATTGAAACTTTAAGAATTTGAAGCTAAACCTCCATCATTGCATTGATTTCATGGATTATTAAAGAAGTTACTATTTTGGTGTGGATTTCCTCTTCTTGGAAGTGATTTTTTTGAAGAAGTTCATCGAATCACATTTATTTTGCGTATTCTTGTGGATGAGCTTCAGATCCACAGTTTTCTCTTCTATAGCGTGTCGATTCTCCGTAGCAATAATTACCAAAGCAAGTCTCCACTTTGTAGGTTAGTGAACTCACAATCACTTCTGTGTTAAGTTATTATGCATTTTATTGACATGTGCGTTCTTTACGTTTTGGTTGATTTGCGATGCTTTGATTAATTAGATTGTTAGGTTTCATTTCTTGATATGTTTGTGGTTCCGGTTAGTGTCGTATCGATGCATTTAGGTGTTAATTCCGTGCTCACTTGATACTAACTGGATTAGGAGCCTTTGAAATAAGCCGGTAGCTAGAAGTGCTTTTTTATTTTTTATTTTTTATTCTGGTTCAGTGTTAATCGGTTAACATATCTGTTAACTGATTAAGACAGTGAAATCTTGGAAAATTATGCAGAATTTGGTAGTGTTAACCGGTTAACACATATGTTAACCAATTAACACTGGACAATTTTGGATTTTTTGTGCATTTTAATGTATGTTTGCATTCCATTCCATCTTTAATCATCATAAATCATTAGGTTATCATTTTAGGGAGTTTTTAGAAGTTGTTTTGGTGCAGGTTCATGTATCTTCGACATCTTTCGACATGCATGTTTGCTAGTTTCCGATTTTTTGCATAATAATGAATTTGTGATCATGAGGAATTTTGAATGCTTTTACCATGTTTGAATTACATTGTTAGCATGTTAATGATGATCTAAAGTTATGTTTTGCATTGTATTTATGATTGATGCATGTTTCAGACATTGGCGCGCATGATCAAATATGTTGCATCTTACTTGAAAATGCATAATCCACATGTTTGCATTCATTCTTGACTACTTGTTTGATTGCATTTCATTGTTAATGTTTGCTTCATATTTGAGTGCATTGTAATGCATATTCATTTTGTTGCTTGCTTGCATTAAATGTTCATCTTTTGGAAAATGCACATATTTGCTTTTTATGGAAAACACATTGAGGTAAAATGATGGTAATGTTTGCATTCCTATTTTCATGTACATAGTAATCATGTTGCATCCATTGATGATTATTATGTAATGCATATTGTAATACCCCAAAATTTTCCATCTCATTTTCATGGCATTTAGCGTGTCGCATTGCATATTCGCCCATACATTGCATAAATAAAATAATAAAAATAAAATAATTCATGCAACATTGGTTAGCGTGCAAGGCATGTGATCGGGGTTTACTTAGTGGCAAGATCAAATGTCAGAACCCAAGGATTAATCTAGCTCAGAACGGACGGTGGAGACGCATCCTAAGGGTTTCCCACCAAAAAGGGGGAAATTCAAAATTTTCATCCGTTAACCGGTTAACGCCAGGGGTTAACTGGTTAACGCATGTGAAATTTTGGAAAATATTTCAAAATTCAGTTGGTGCTTCCCTCTTTCTTCCACTTTCAATTTTGTTTTGTGTTTCTACCAAGTTCAAGCACTTTCAACCAAGTTCTAGACCCTTCTACTACTTTCCTATGGAATATTCTAGAAACCCTAACCAACTTTAACTAACTCCTAAGCTAGCTCCTAACCTCATTTCCCTAACCTAATTTCTAAGCTAATTCATAACCCAAAGCTCACTCCAAACCTAGCTCATATATAAATCCTTTTCACTCTAAACCTCACAACTTCAACTTCATTTTCATAATTTCACTTCTCATCCCAATTTTCTCTCAATTTTTCTCCCATCTTCAACCTTTCACCAAAGCTTCTTCATCATAAGTTCTTCAAGTTTTGCATTGAAGGTTGAAGAACTTGAAGCTAAACCTTCATTCTAGCATTGATTCCATGGTTTATTGAAGATTAATTGGAGTAATTGCTACTGTTTGGGGTTGATTCTTCATCTTGGAAGTTCTTTTGTGGAAGTGTTCATCAAGATCCTCATCAATTGCATTTATTTTTCACTCTCGTGGATCGAAGCTAGGAACCTCCGGTATTCTCTTCGTTTGTGCATCGATCAACTTGCAACAATCACCAAATCAAGCCTCTGCTTTGTAGGTTGGTGAATCCGAAACCGTTTCTCGATTTAATTTATTTCTCTTCATCTCGCCGTAAGGCATTCTTTGATTCGTTGATTGCTTTTGCAATTGTGATGCGTTATTCAATTTAACCGTTATTAGCTAGAATCGTAGCTCGTTCTTAGTGCTAATAGGTGTTATAAGGCCATATGTAGGTGTCGCTCCCGATAGATGGGACCGGCCCAAATAAAGGTACAGACGCGAACGGTCGGCGAAAGGGACAGTGAGAACACACAGCCGTGAACTCACTGGAGATGAAAAGAGTCGCCAGCTAGGCATTTTTATCCCGGAGGAAAGGCAATGCTGCATAGACCTAGAAAGAGAATGGATAAGACGGTTGCGAACCAGAGAGACTGAGAAAGGGGGTTGGTTACAACCTGGGAAGGTATTAGCACCCAGATTGTCCGCCGTACTCGACGGGATCCACGCTTGAAAGATTTGTGTTTTAAAGGGGTAGTGTCAGTGCAATTTGTGTGCAAAAGAGCTGGAAAAGGATGTACAGGTGTCAGTGTAAAGAAAAGTGAAGTGTGATATATATAGTGTCAGTGTAAGGATAAGAGTGAAATGCTCATGACTATGAGTCTTAAAGAATGATGCAGGAAGGAGGGGGAATATACAGAGACTTTTGTTCGATAACTGTTAAGTTATGCCTACGTATCCTCTCGTGCAATGAGGAAGTCAGAACACCGTAGTTCGACCCAAAGAGACTGAAAGGTGAATTGACTTGTGAACTGCTTACTTGTCTATGCTCAAGTGTATGACCTGTCTGGCTCAGGTGCAAACTGTCTTGCATTAGACGGAAGAAGCAAGTTCTCGTTTGTGAGTGAAGATGATGAGAAAAGAATCCCGAAGGAGACGATTATTGTTTGTTTTTGTGTTTTCAGTCTTTTATTGCTTTTGAAAGTTTGTCGTAAGTTAATGAGCTTAAGCCTAAACCAATGGGTTAGTAAACTCATCACATCTTCCCTCTAATTAGGGGTAATGAGAATACCTTAAGTGTGAAGTCAGCTTCTCACACTTAATCACCTTTGATGTAGGATTAAGATCATTAACCTACTTGTGATTATTTAGATGTTTTTGTTGTTTTTGTTTAGTGTTAAGTAATGAGGTTAAGCCATAATCAAGGATTAAACAGACCCATTACACCATCCTAATAGAAGGATAATAGATGAGAATGTTTAAGCTGAGGAAAGCTCCTCAACTTAATCCATGATTAGGGATTAAACTCATGACAAAACAAGCCTTTGATTAAGTGGATTTTATTTAATGATATGATGATGAAATGTTTTTTAGGGTTTATAAGACAACTTGAGGGGGACTTGTCCATTAACACTAGGGTTAGTCCTTCTTAACCAATTAAGGAAGAATTAGAACCCTAATGCAAGGCCCAAGTTACAAGTGTGATGTCTTGATACTTATTAAGTGAATTGATTAAAGGATTTAAACACATTAAGGGTTTAACACTCAGGATTAAAGTTATACACTCCATCCTAATAGAAGGATGCAGGCATAAGCTTAATCACAAAGCCTTAAAGCCTTTAGGGTTTAGTCCCTGATTATGAGATGAGAAGAGAGGACTCAAAAGAGACACAAAGGTAAAACTAAGAGGGGAGACTAAACAAAACCCTAACCATTGTCATGCTTGGTTGTTCCTAAGGTTTGTGAGGTTTACAAGAGAAGTCTTCAAAGGAACCACCAGGAAGCAGATGAAAGGATCAGGAGAAGCAAAGTAACTTGCTTCATTTAAGAAGTCAAGTCACTTGAAGGAAGAAAGTGAGAAGAAGGAGAATGAGCAAGCTCAATCTCAAACACAAAGTAAAATGCAGCAAGGATGCATGAAAGAGATGAAAAGAAGTTGTGAGAAGTGAAGGCAAATTCACTTCTCAAAGTTGCTTACCACCTGAAAAGTTAGTGAAAAGGAATGCAATGCAATGCAAAATGGAATGAAATGGCATGATGCAAACCAAAACCAGCAGCATATATGAGATGATAAGGGTGCTATGAGATGCTACAAACATGAGACAACAAATGGGGATGATCATACAAGCTCATGGATGCAAATGAAACAAGTTAGGACACATGAACATACATGAAAAGTCATGGAGTGCAAATGGCATACAACATGGGAAATGCAAGATGCAATGATCAAACATGCTTTCAATATGTCTTATGATGTTAAATGAATCACATGGAGGCATGGAATGTCATGGCAAGTCATGTTATGCAAGTAAATGCAAGGTGGATGCATATGGAAGCCCAAATTAGGGTTTAATGATCAAAGCATCAAATACAAACCAAAACCAGAAGCAAACAACATTATAAAAAATTGAAAATGCACTCAAAGGACCCCTAATCCTATACTAAACCACTGCCCAAAGGATAGGTTTCAACTCCTAACCAAATTCAAGTTATGATTTTTCTAAGTTTTCTAGGGTTTTAGGGTTCCTTAACAAGAAAATTACCAAACAAAATGAAAATGGAAGATCAAATCATGGCCATTTAATCTCACAAACTTCATGCTAAACTCAATGCAATGCAAAAAGAATCAAGGTCCAACTCTTCATGGTTAGGCAGAAATGATTTTTGGAAGTTTGGATCAAAATAATGCATCAAAATGATTTTAATTCAATGAAAAATTCTCAAAATGCATCAAGATCAAAAACTAAATTTGGTTTGAAGGTTGGACAATGTTTCTAAATGTCTTAAAACATTTCATGAATTTTTTGGTGATTTTTAAATATCTAAAAGTATTTTTAATAAATTAATTTTCATTAATCAATTAAAAATAAACTTTTAAATATTTAAAAATACTTTTTTAATGCTAAAAATGAAAATAAAAATATTTTTGTGTTTTAAAAATTAATGAAACTCTTGGTAAAAAATTTCATAATTTTTAAAGCCTTTTTGCTATTTTTAATAAATTATACAAATTAAATGAGGAAAATTGAAATAAAAATTAAAATAAACAGAAGTATGCTAAATGAGAGGCTGAGATTGAATCTGGAGATGAAACCATTGACTGCGCGCCAGATCTAATGGATCACATTCAAACTTGAATAAACTGAATTATGAATTAATTAAATGTGATTAGGGTTTCTAATGATGAATCTCAGCCACACACACGCGCGCCAAGTCAACAAGGTCAACTGATCCAACGCACGAGATTCAAACTTCCTTAATTACAGGGATTAAAACCCTAATCATTTTCAGGTGGCCGGAGAAGACCTCCGGTCGTCTTCTCCGGTGGGAACCCCACCTGAAAATTCCTAGAATCCTCAAAACGTAACCAAAATGAAATCTAAAAACACAGAAATGATTCCCACAACCCAACGAATCAAAACCCTAACACAAACACCATTTATATTTCATCAAACACATGAATCGAAACAAAAGAAAAATTAGGGCAAGACTTTCAGAACACGATTACATCCTTATTTTTCCACCATTTTCAAAACCAATGACATCAGAATGATCAGGAGAACATATAGAATCTATTTAGAACTTAAAAAAGGATTTCTGGGAAAAATGTTCTTGAGCTACCTGAGTTTTGAAGCTTTCAGTTCACAGCTTTCTGGCCTCTCCTCTTTGTGCAATCCACTCCCTTTGATCCCCTGATGATGTATGGATGCTTAGAAGGAGTTTTTGTTGGCTAGTTTGGGAGGTTGAACAAGTTCTGTTCAGTGAAGTGAAGGAATCGTGTTTTGGATTCAGGCTGTTTCAGGCAATGGTGAGGGGTTCTTTGTGATCAGGGTGATGAGTGGAGAAGGTTTGTGAAGTTTGTTTTTATGTTTGTGGCTTGTATGCTGAGTTTCGAAGGGTTTTGCTCAAGGGAGTGAAAATGAAAAAGTGATGTTCTTGCTGGTTTCAGGCTCTTGTGTTGTTCGTTTGGGTTCAATGAAGCATGGTGAGATGATTAGTGGAGTTTGTTTGAGTGTTTATGGCCTGTGGAATGAGTTTCGAATGTTCTTGCAAGTGAGAGTGAAAATGTGAATGTGTTCCTATGGCTTGCTTCAGGCTTCCTTGTTATGTGAAATGGCTGGCATTTGATCCCCATAAACAAATCTTATTGGTCAGATGATGTGACTTGTGCTTTTGCGATTGGTATGGTGCTTTTTGCAAATTGTCAACTTTATGTAAGAGAAAGCATGGGTCAAGTTCTAGCTTGGTACAAGGGGTGTGGGCTGCGCAGCAAGGTGAGGGGAAAGGCTAGGGCTGGTTCAGCAACATAGGCAGCAAGTGGATGGAAGTGTTATGATGGTTTTGCAACTTGCTTGCTTTTGAATCTTCATGAAAATATCTTGCTCCAAAGGCCAAACAAATGAGAAACCCTTGGACCATTCTGATTTTTAGGTCACATGTGATGTTTGTGTAATGGCTTGACGTGAATTAGAAGTCACAAATGCCTTTGATACATGATTTTGCAAATTTCTCATTTGGTGCATATTTTGAAAATTAGTGATTTTTGCCAACTTTGACACACCATAAATTTTGATCCAAAATGAATTAGGTCATGTTCTTGTACTTTTTGAAAAGGGAAAGATCTAATCTACAACTTTCATGACCAAAGTTTTTCCATTTGAAGCATTTTTGGATCAAAAAGCAAGGGTTGAAAAAGTTGCATAAAATGACATTTCATTAAAAGTCAACCATGCCCTAAAAAATCAACTTTGCAAAAACTTGTAATTCTTGAATTTTGTGAACTTCAACCTTCTTCCATGATCAAATAAAGATCATATACACTCAAAATGATGAAGATCAAACCTTGGTTTGGCCATTGGGGGCCTCAGATGCCCTGATTTTGCACTGACTTGTCCAGAAAGTCAACTCTTGATCAGATGACTTCCCCATGGAATTTCTTCATGAAAATTGATATGCATACTCCCTATACCATATAGAGACCAATAGAAACAATAATGACAAAAAAATTTGGAGTTATGGCCTCTGAAACCAAAACCCTAATTTTAGGTCAACTGTGCAGTCAAGCCTGGCTCTGCCTCCATACCAATCCCAGTTCTTGTGATTCTTTGGCATTCTTGACTTTGAGGGGATGTAATATGATGCTTGAACACACATGGACCCCTTTGAAGTGATTGATGACCTTTGGAGTGGCTCAATAAGCTCTTAGATTGCTCAGATCACAAACCCTAGATGCAGATGGCTTAGAATCTATGCAGTGAATCAAAAGTGTGGTATGAGATGGTATGATTGAGTTTATGCATATGAAATGATCACAAGCCATGGTGTGAATGGGTGAGGGCAAATTTGGGGTGTTTACAGCTGCCCCTATTCAAACATGAGTTAGCTGTGCAGTTTGTAAGCGACGGCTTAACAGGCAAACAAGATAACTTGTGGTTGAATACCAAAGACAGTCCAAAATTTGCACTCACAGAATGAAGAAGAAAAGGGATATAGATTGTAAAAGAAAATAAAGTATATTGTAAAGTGTGGGCGACGGAGGACGACCGTCGAGCAGAGGACGACTGCCGGGTAAAGAGCAATGACGGGGACGGCCGACATGCTGGGAAAAGTGCGGAAAATAAAGCAATGACGGGGACGGCCGACATGCTGGGGATAAAAGAATTATGATGGGGACGGCCATCAAGATAACGCTTTAAAATCCTATGGGGATTAATGAAACATGACGGGGACGGCCATCAGGTTCATAAAGTAAAGTAACCAATGATGGGGACGGCCATCGGGCTAAACTGATGAAGGACGATCATCAGGAAAAAGAAAAAGGGACCACGACGGGGACGGCCATCGGGTTAAAGAATAAATGAAATAAACAGATGATGAGGTACGGTCATCAAAGGTGAAGGACGATCACCTAGCAGGGGACGGCTGCTCTATTGGGGATAAGATGAGGGACGGTCATCTAAGGTGGAGGACGACCACCAGGCAGGGTACGGCTGCCGAAAATATCGCGACATAGGACGAATGTTGGATGAAAGGTCAATGATGGGGACGACCATCGGATGAGCATGATGGAGGACGACCATCAAGAGGTGGAGGACGACCACCTAGCAGGGGACGGATGCTCTCAAGGTTTATCATGACATAGGACGAATGTCAGATAACCAGAATCAACAATGGGGACGACCATTGGATAAAATGATGAAGGACGATCATCAAGAGGTGGAGGACGACCACCTAGCAGGGGACGGCTGCTAAATATCGACGATGGGGACGACCATCGGATGAGCATGATGGAGGACGACCATCAAGAGGTGGAGGACGACCACCTAGCAGGGTACGGCTACTCTCAGGGTTTATCATGACACAGGACGAGTGTCAGATAAAAAGGAAAACTTGCTTTGTTGGTAATCTACTGGGGAGTAGTAAACACGGACGAGTGTTTACATCCAAGAAACAAAAGGTATAAGTGTTTAGATATCTGTGTATAGAATAAAAATGCGGACGAGCATCCCTAAGACTACGATACGGACGAGTATCGAGTAGAAACAAATACTGACACGTGTTCGGAGATGATGATACGGACGAGTATCAACTGGTTAACAGGGAACACGGACGAGTGTTGAATCTGAAGGGACTCTTCTGGGGAAAAGTAGACACAGGCGAGTGTCTAAATTCAAGAAGACATGAGTGTTTGACACAGTGTATGGATTAAAGATGCAGACGAGCATCCTTAAGACTATGATACGGACGAGTATCATGTAGAAACAAACTCTCGACACATGTTCTGAGATGATGGTACGGACGAGTACCAACTAGTTAACAAAGAACAAGGACTAGTGTTGAATCTGTGGGGATATATAAGTGGTATATACAAGATACGGACGAGTATCAGTATAAGAGTGAGTGGTGTACAGATGAGTGTTTAACTGCTGGGGAGAGTGACACGGACGAGTGTCAAAAGGAGAAGAGTGTAATATGAACAAGTATCTGATGTACAAAGTGTAGGCGACTGCGCTGGGGATATGACACGGACGGGTGTCAAAGGATTATATACTGGTGCTTGTGAATGCAAAGAGGACGTCTTTGGCTTTCTGCTGGGTTATGACACAGACGGGTGTCAAACAGTATCTGTGATACGAGTGGTTTTGTTTGCACAGGGTATTCGGGCGACTTTACTGGGGAGTGATGACACGGACGGGTGTCAAAGGGAGTATATATACTGGTGTTTGTGAATGTGAGGCAACTGATTTTGCTGGGGACTCTCCGCTGGGGATTCGGGGAAAGTATTCTGTATATTGATGAACTGTCATTATTCACAAGTGTTGATTCAAAACATGGCTCATGATTATGCTATATGCTTGATTTTTGCCATAATGCTCCGTGCTAGACGGAATGCTACGCTTTGTGGGTGAATATGATGCGAATGCCATGATTATGCAAAGATACCAAACCGGGATTCGGATCCCGTTGCCATGAAGATCTCTGGCCAATCTGGTTTGAGATGGACATCCCAGCTGGGGATGAGATCATTGGTAGATGAGATGACATCTGCTTGGGGATTCAGGTCACTGATAAACCTATCTCAGTAATGCGGGACCCATCTGGGGTTTGTAGAAGCTTTCTTTGCTCTGTTGTGATCCCTTCATGCGTTGCTCTTCTGGATAGAGGCTGGAGCTCTGTGGGGAGATGGTTCCCTGACTTTTGTACTCGGCTGAGGATGAAATGGAAACTCAGCTGGGGAGAAAGAGAGATCACCGAAAGATCTCCCTAGAGATTCTGTCGAGGAGGATTTTTTGACTCAGCCGGGGATATGGGCGTCTTCTGGCACTGCCCTGTTGGAGAAGTGATGCCTGGCAACTCTGATGGGGAGAAGTGATAAGTGGCAATTCAGCTGGGGAGAAAACACTTTGGGTGCTAAGGCTGAGTGTTGATTTGCCAGCTTGTTGGGATGAAGCTTACATGCCCCAAGTTGCGTTCTGGATTCCTGCAATCCTGAAAAGATAAAGAAACGCACAGATAATCCCGAGGTATCCTTTACTGGATTCCGTCATAGGAGTTTAGATACTTCTGAGAGTAAGTATATTTCCTGCAAGCACGTTTTTATTTGAAGATAAACATCTGTATTCTATGCAATCAGTTTTTTCTTTTAGACATCAGACATTTTTTTGCAAATAAATAAAAATGTACAAGACGAGACATGACTGAAAATCTGATTTTATTAATTCATATGCCCTGAATTGGCGAGATACAGTCGAAGAAACATATCCCCTGGAATGAGGATATTGTTACAAATTGAGAAACAAAATGTTGGCAATGTTGATGACGCTTTAAGGAGCTTCCTCTTTACTATGACTCGTATGACTTTTGACGTTCTTCTCATCTTGCTTTCTGAAGAATGTTGATTCTGATTGAAGCTTGATTCTTTCGAAGCTTACCAAGTTGTAGGCGATACAGACGAATTCAGAATGCAGTTGTTCGCTTATTCCCTTATTTTGCATGGATCGCCCTTTCGGGTTTTCAATCCATCGGGATACCCATTTTTGCCTGAGCTGTCCAATGCGGCTTTTCAACTCAGCGGGTGTACATTTTTTTCTTATTTTCCCTTATTTTTGCCCGAGTCTTTTATTCTGTTTTTGACTCGCCGGGATGCCCCATTTTTGCCTGGACTTACATTCTGTTTTTATGTCCAGCGGGTCTTTTATGCGAAGTATTTTTTAACTGCATCTGAATTCACAGGGGACGGGAAGTCTTCACCATCCATGGTGCTGAGCATCAGTGCTCCACCAGAGAAAACTTTCTTTACTACAAATGGTCCTTCATAATTTGGAGTCCATTTGCCCCTGTGGTCTGTATGAGGAGGGAGGATTCTTTTCAGCACAAGATCTCCTACTTGGTACTCTCGGTGCCTGACTTTCTGATCGAAGGCTTTCTTCATTCTCTTCTGATATAACTGCCCATGACAGATTGCAGCTAATCTTTTCTCTTCGATCAGACTCAGTTGTTCGTATCGGGCCCGAACCCATTCTGCTTCACTCAGCTTGACATCCATCAATACCCGTAGAGAGGGTAATTCAACTTCAACCGGTAGGACTGCTTCCATACCATAGACAATTTGATACGGCGTTGCCCCAGTGGATGTTCTGATTGACGTGCGGTACCCATGCAAGGCAAACGGTAGCATTTCATGCCAGTCCTTATAGGTGACTACCATCTTCTGCACAATCTTCTTGATATTCTTATTTGCTGCCTCAACAACGCCATTCATCTTTGGCCTGTAAGGAGAAGAATTGTGGTGTTGGATCTTGAAGTCCCGGCACAGCTCTTCCATCATTTTGTTGTTTAGATTGGAACCATTATCAGTAATGATTCGCTCGGGCACTCCATACCGACAGATGATATCTCTTTTCAGAAATCTGGCTACTACTTGTCTTGTAACGTTGGCATAGGAAGCTGCTTCAACCCACTTGGTGAAATAGTCAATGGCGACCAAGATGAATCTGTGGCCATTCGAAGCAGTCGGTTCAATCTTGCCAATCATGTAAATGCCCCACATAGCAAAGGGCCAGGGTGAAGACATCACATTCAGAGGATTGGGAGGCACATGCACCTTATCCGCATAAATCTGGCATTTGTGGCATTTTCTGGCGTAGGCACAACAATCAGCATCCATTGTGATCCAGTAATAGCCTGACCTTAGCAACTTTTTGGCCATGGCATGCCCTCCTGCATGGGTACCAAAGGATCCTTCGTGCACTTCATGCATTAACAAATCTGCTTCTGTCTTGTCGACGCATCTGAGGAGTACCATATCAAAGTTCCTTTTGTATAGGGAACCATCAGTGTTCAAGAAGAAACTACCGGCAATCCTTCTCAAAGTCTTCTTATTATTGGAAGATGCCCCAGGTGGGTATGTTTGGTCCTCCAAGAAGCACTTAATGTCATGGAACCAAGGCTTATTATCTTTAACAACATCTGCTGCGAACACATATGCTGGTCTGTCAAGTCTGGACACTGAAATCTGAGGTACAAAGTTGGCAGCTTGAACTTTGATCATGGATGAAATGGTGGCAAGAGCATCTGCAAACTGATTCTCGTACCGAGGGATATACTCGAGCTTGACTGTTGTAAAGAAAGTCAATAACCTCCTTGTATAATCCTTGTAAGGTACCAGATGATCTTGGTGGGTATACCATTTGTCGTTGGTCTGATTGATTACCAGAGCTGAATCTCCGAACACGGTCAACGTCTTGATCCTGAGGTCAATGGCTTCCTCAAGACCCATAATGCAAGCTTCGTATTCAGCTTCGTTGTTAGTGCAGTTGAAAGTGAGTTTTGCCGAGAAAGGCATGTGAACTCCTTTAGGTGTAATGAGTACCGCACCAACACCACGACCATTCATGTTAACAGCCCCATCAAACATCATAGTCCATTCTTCTTCCGGGTCGGGCCCTTCAGTGTGAACAGGCTCTTCATGATCTTTTGCTTTTATGAACATGATGTTTTCATCAGGGAAGTCAAATCTCATAGGCTGGTAATCACCAATAGGTTGCTCAGCAAGATATTCAGACAATACACTGCCCTTGATGGCTTTCTGAGAAGTGTACTGGATGTCATATTCTGTGAGGATCATTTGCCATCTTGCAACCCGTCCGGTAAGTGCTGGCTTCTCAAATATGTACTTGACTGGGTCCATCTTTGAGATCAATAAAGTAGTGTGGGTCAACATATACTGTCTCAGTCGGCGAGCAGCCCACGCTAAAGCACAGCAAGTTTTCTCGAGCAGTGAATAACGCTGTTCACAGTCGGTAAACTTTTTGCTTAGGTAGTATATTGCATACTCTTTTCGACCAGACTCGTCATGCTGGCCCAGCACACACCCCATTGACTCTTCTAATACTGTTAAGTACATTATCAGAGGTCTTCCTTCAACTGGAGGCATAAGGATTGGAGGTTCTTGTAAGTATTCTTTGATCTTGTCAAAAGCCCTTTGGCAGTCTTCGTTCCACCTGACCGTCTGTTCTTTCCTCAGCAATTTGAACACGGGTTCACAGGTTGCTGTAAGGTGAGATATGAACCTTGAGATGTAGTTCAATCGACCTAAGAACCCTCGAACTTCCTTATCTGTCTTCGGTGCAGGCATCTCTTGAATAGCTTTGACTTTATCAGGGTCAACTTCAATCCCTTTCTCGCTTACAATAAAACCCAGCAGCTTACCAGATCGCACCCCGAACGTGCACTTGTTGGGGTTCAACTTCAGTTGGTACTTCCTCAGACGCTTGAACAACTTCAGCAGATTTACCAGGTGATCTTCTTCGGTAAGGGACTTGGCAATCATGTCATCCACGTAACATTCTATTTCTTTATGGATCATGTCGTGGAATAATGTTACCATAGCCCGTTGATATGTCGCACCGGCATTCTTGAGCCCAAATGGCATCACCTTATAGCAGAACGTGCCCCAGGGTGTGATGAAGGTTGTCTTCTCCATGTCTTCGGGTGACATTTTAATCTGATTGTATCCTGAAAATCCATCCATGAAGGAGAATACCGAGAACTGAGCCGTATTATCCACCAATACATCAATGTGAGGTAAAGGGAAATCATCTTTCGGGCTGGCTCTGTTCAGATTCCGGTAGTCGACACACATCCTTACTTTGCCGTCTTTCTTAGGCACATGTACTATATTAGAAACCCACGGCGGATAGCTAGTCACGGCAAGGAACCCGGTGTCCCATTGCTTTTATACCTCTTCTTTGATTTTCATTGCCATGTCCGGGCGAGTACGGCGCAGTTTCTGTTTAACCGGCGGGCATTCTTCTCTCAAAGGCAGCTTGTGCACAACAATGTCGGTATCCAACCCTGGCATATCTTGATAAGACCAAGCGAACACGTCCACATACTCTCGAAGCAGGTCAATCAATTGTCTCTTCACTGAGTCTTGTAAGCGGGCCCCGATTTTAACTTCCTTCACGTCTTCATCTGTACCAAGATTGATCGTTTCAACCTCCTCCTGGTGAGGAGTAATAACCTTTTCATCTTGTCTTAACAACCTGGCTAGCTCTTTAGGAAGCTCATATTCTTCTTCGACCCCTTCATTAGCTTGATTGATCGGATTGTCAAAGTCATACAAAGTCATAGCCGCGCTGTTGTCGGTGCTGTCTGGAAGGCACACTCTGCAAGGGTTCAGTTTGTTCATTTTAGTGATTTGATTTTAATCTTGTTTAGAAAAGTGAAATAAAGTTGTCATTTTGAAAACACTGCCATTTATTTTTGTACAAAAAGAAAAATGGAAAAACAGTGAGCGGAAAAGAAAAAGACTCGTTTGCAAAAAGATGTCTGATATTTCATTGATTAATCTTGTTGCACAAAAAGTACAGATGGCCCGATTACAAAATGAGTCTTGTCATCTTGGGCAAGATGCAAGACTTTGATGCATGCTATAAAATACAGGAAATAATAATTACTCTGCATGAGTAACTCTTATAATTTCCTGGGAAGACCAGTTCGAGATACTGCTCCCCGGGATCTTTGACGGATCCAACTCTCCAGGTTGCGGTCGCCTTCATCCTCGTCTTCCAAATTGTTGACAGCATCGGGGGTGAGCATCCCCCCAATAACAAAGTTGGGCTCCTTTGCAGCCTCTGCTTGATCTTGTTGAGTTGGTTTGTAACCCAATCCAAATCTATCCTCTTTCTTCTCCACCGGTAGCAGTTTGCCCCAGCCTTGGGCATTTCCTTCCTCAACAACCTTCCGGGCTTGTTGATATGAGGTCATTGAGGTTCCAGGTACAGCAGATGTTTCATTTATGTTCAAGGCTTCGAAACCTTGGCTCATTGTTTCATGGATCTCCCCATCCATCTCAATGTATTTGTATGTAGCCAAATGGCTAACAAAAATATCCTCCTCTCCACAGATAGTAACGACTTGACCCTCCCACTCGAATTTTAACTTCTGGTGAAGGGTTGAGGTCACGGTGCCAGCGGCGTGAATCCATGGCCTACCCAATAGACAGCTGTAGGCAGGCTGTATATCCATCACGTAGAAGGTCGTTTTGAAAGTTTGTGGGCCAATCGTTATGGGCAATTCAATCTCACCCAGAACCGATCTCTTAGAACCATCAAAGGCTCTCACCACCAGGTTGCTGGGTCGTAATGCCAATACGTCATACTCTAGCTTCACAAGGGCCTTTTTAGGTAAGACATTGAGGGATGACCCCGTGTCTACCAGCACATGGGAAAGGACTGCACCTTTACATTCCATGGTTATGTGCAAAGCCTTGTTATGGTTGCGGCCTTCCGTAGTCAAATCAGTGTTGGTGAACCCTAGTCCATGACTAGCATTAACATTTCCAACCACAGCTTCCAACTGATTGACGGTGATCTCTTCAGGCACATAAGCTGCGTGCAAGACTTTCAGTAGTGCGTTCCGATGGGCTTCGGAGCATATGAGCAATGATAGAATTGAGATCTTGGAAGGCGTCTGGTGAAGCTGATCCACTATTTTGTAATCACTTTTCTTGATGATTCTCATGAAATCATCAACCTCTTGATCAAAGGGCGTTTTCAAAGCTTCTTTAACAACCTGCTCTTCCTGCACCAAGCTTTTCCCTTTTGCCTTGGCAGCAGCTTCTGCTTCGGCAGTGGGTCTTTGAATTTGTGGAGCAAAGAGACGTTCGCTTCGAGTGAAGCCTCCGCCTCCTCCCACATTGTCTATTTGTGGTGCAGGGGTTGATGATTCAAAAGTGATTTTCTGTCCTTCGCAGTATAGATCAGAGCCGTAATGCCAGGGGATGGCATTACTGCTTTCATAAGGTACTGGCCCAGGCACCGTGATGGTGACCGGGCTGATGGCAGCTGCAGAAGGGACTATGATAGTCTGTGGATCGGAGTATATTGTGACTGGTGCTCTGATGGGAGTAGCACTTTGTGAGTTGTAGGCAGAATTATTTTCTGGATCGTAATAAATTATAACGGTTGAGACATCTTCATTGTTTGCTGCTGGTGTTGTAGGAGACATTGTCGGAAGGATGGGTGTTGTTGTTGTAGGAGTTTCAAAATGAAGTGGTGCTGGAGTTGTAGAAGGAACGTTTGTTGATATCTGATCAGTTGAAATGACAGATGAAACATTTGTTGATGAAGCCGAAGAGTTGTCGGGAACAATGGTTGTTGCAGTTGTAGGAGATACTGGAATTGTTGCTGATGAGATTGCTGGATTTGGTGGAATTGACGTTGTAATTTGAAGTAGGCCACTCTGAATGAGACCATCTATGCCATCCCTCAAGTTATCACAACCATTCACTGAAATGTTGCAGTAAGCACACCCTAACTCACACCCCGGGAACATTTGACATTCGAGGAGTTGAGCCTTAATTTCTACCAACGGTGTCCGAATCTGACCCACACTGGTTATTAAATAAGACGGCTTGTCTTCTTCAATAGCATTGATTCTGGGACCCCCGTGGTGCGGCATAGGGTTTTTGTTAACATTTGGTGGTGGTGGTGCGAAATTCAGGGCCTTAGAGTCTACCAGGTCTTGTACCTTCATGTGCAAGGCTCTGCACTTTTCTGTACTGTGGCCAGGCGCATTTGAGTGAAAAGCACATCTGGCGTTGGAGTCATAATTCCTGGGTAGACTATTAGGATCTGGAGGTGCCAACGTCCTTAGCTCAACTAGGTTGAGTTTCAGGAGTTGTGGCAATAGTGTAGCATAGGGCATAAGGATCAGATCGATCACTCTATTGGCCTGAGAAGGTCTCTGCTGATATGGTCTTTGCTGATTGTTGTTGTTGGTGTTGTTGTAATTCCTCGGAGGATACTGAGTTTGTTGCTGGTACTGAGGTTGTTGCTGATAATTTTGTTGCGGAGGTTGATAAGCTGGTTGTGGATGAGCTGGAGCGGGAATGGTGACTGCTGCCACAGACCTATGAACATATTGGGGTCTGCCCCTATTGGCATGGATAGCATTGTTCTCGCCAGTTCTTCTTGCGCCTACAAAAGGCTTCCTTGCATTGCTGGACGAGCTGGCACCGTTGTCAGAAATCTTGCCCATCTTCAACAGGCTCTCAATTCTCTCTCCAGCTATGACAACATCTGCAAAGCTAGTGGAAGAGAAAGCAGCTAGCCTGTCAATGTATGTTCCTTGGAGGGTGTTCATAAACATATCTGCCATCTCCCTCTCTGACATAGGTGGCTGAACAGCAGCAGCCAATTGCCTCCATCTCTGGGCATACTCTCGGAAACTTTCTCTTGATGATTGTGACATTCCCATTAGGAGGGTCCTGTTGGGTGCCATATCTAAGTTGTACTGATACTGTCTGATAAAGGCCTCTGCCAGGTCCTTCCAACACCTGATAGTTGCTCTTGTCAGATGAGAGTACCATTCTCTTGAAGCTCCCGTCAAGCTATCCTCAAAATAAAACATCCAGAGCTTCTCGTCCATGGTATAGGCTTTCAACCTTCCCAGAAAGGATTGTAAGTGGGTCCGTGGGCATGAAGTCCCGTTGTATTTTTCAAAACAAGGAGGCTTAAACTTATGGGGAATCCTGACCCCGTCTACCAAGCCCATGTCCATGACATCGAAACCCAAAGAGTTCTGAGACTCCAAGGATCTTAATTTCTCAGCTATCTCATCCAGCCTTCTGTCATAAGCTTCTTCCCCAACACCCATTACTGTGAACTGATACTCCTGGGGGTCTTCTTGCAGTACCCTGCCTGCAGTGGCAGTCCCTTGAACATTGGCAGGGATGTTGACCTCTGGATGAAGGTGGGGGCCAAATACAGGGGGGTTGACATGAGGTTGGACCCTCTCATTGTTGCTTGTGACAGCAGTCCCTATATGTGGATCTTCTTGATTCTGCCTTTCCACCATTGCTCTCAATCTTTCTTTGCTCTGAGCCATGTTGTTCATCACTTCCATAAACTGCGTCATCTGGGTTCTCATTTCCAATCTTTCGTTTGCCATTTGGTTTCTAACCTCTGCAAGGTCCTGTTGTACCTGATCCATTTGTATGCCCGGAAGGTTGTTACGGGTTGGATATCGGTGTGGACGGTTGAGGGGAAATACCCGGTGTCGAGCAATAGTTCCTGAGCATCACAACAGAGTTAGTAGCAATAAAACAAAAACCTACAAAACAAACAAAGGGTTAGCATGCAATGCAGTATGCTTATTTGTTTTCAAGGTATCCGGCTTGGCATATTGTTTTGACCCTTCCAGACCCTTGAAGATGCTGTTGATGTTGCTTTTGAAGTAAACTTAGATGGAACAAACTGAGACATATATCACAAAAGACAAATAGTACATAGTTTGTTTACAAATACAAGCCCTCTGAGGGGTCAAAATACATTACAAGAAAATAAAAGTACATAAAATGAAAGCAACAACAAGCAAATAGTCAAACACCAAGACCAAACTCATCCTCCCGAACTTCCTTGAGAAGTGCTTCGGTCACAGGATCAGCTGGACGCTCCGTGAGATTCCTGATAAGGAGGTTCCGGGTAGTAACAGCTGCAATTAGCTTCTTGTGTTGACTTTGGTCTTTTGACCTCTTCACCCCAGCTCTGATCTTTAGCTCTGATATTTCCCTCTGGGCTGCTGCCAGGGCTTCCTGCTGCTCTTTTGCACTAGCTTCCAGCTGCTCTATCTTGTCTTGAGTCCTCTTATCTTCCAGAGTACGGGCTTCAGTGATCCTGACCCACCTAGCTTGACTCTCCTTCAGATACAAGTCAGTCCTGGCTTTCTGGAACTGGGCTTCCTTGCAAGCATTCTTCAGAATTTGTTCTCCAGCCCTAGACTTCTTGATGTAATCCTCAGACTTCTCAATTTTAGCCAGATGCTCTGCTCTCAGCTTCTCTAACCTCTCAATGCCCAACCTACCATCACTCCTCTCCCGGAGGGTCTTCTGCAAAGCCTGAGTCAACTTCTCATTTCTCTCTTTCAAACCCTCAAACTCCTCCAAACTGACAGTGGCAGGGGGTGGTGCTGAGGATGATCCAGGCATATCCTCCATGGTAAAGGGCATTCCAGAGAATTGAGCCCTGGCATGGGACCACTCATGGTACTGTGCTGATGCTACATTGTTGCACTTCCCCAGAATGGTTACTCCTTTAGTTTGAACATTATCCCAGGCCTAGGCCGCCTGCCTAACAATAGCCAGATTAGGCTTGTTCTCACAATAAAGAGTCTCAGCCAAGTCTTGTGCCTTAGGAGTGTGGACCAGTGCATAGCCCAGTTGCCTTTTGAGCAGCAGAGGATTGTAATTAATGCTACCCTTAACTCCTATCAGGGGTACATTGGGAAAATGCCCACAACTGGTGATGATATCTCTGCCCTTTGTGCTTTGAGTGCACCACTTGATATCGGCTGAAGTCAAAGCAGTGAGTCTTCTAGCCCAGTTCCTCTGCTGATGAGGGTTCAAAAATGCATCTGTCTTGGGTAAATGCCTGAGAAGCCAAGTATGGAACAAAGGAGCACAACACTTCACTAATCTCCCCCTCTGCTTTTCATTCCTCTGGTGCACTGAGTAGTAAAAATCCCCCAATAAAGTGGGCACTGGGTTCCTTAGAATGAAAAGATGGATTGCATTCTTGCTAATGAATCTAGGCTCATCTGCAAATAATATGATCCCATATATGCTCAGGGCCAATAAAGCACAGACTGCTTTCCACTCTCCTAAAGAAGCTTTCAGGGTAGCTTGAGAGATCAAGAAATCCAGATGCAGGCCAGGGATTCCAGCCTTAGTAGTCATATGCTGCCCAATCAGTACTGGTTCCAGATGTAATGCCTTTGCTACCTCTTCATTACCAGGAAAGACCATCTCAGGGTTGAAAGGGACTCCACCCCTGATAGGTATACCAACCAATGATGAGTATTCCTCCAATAAAGGTCCCAACTGGAAATCCTGAAAAGTGAAACACCTTAGGGGAGGATCATAAAACTGAAGGCAAGTATGAATCAGGCTCCTCTGTGAAGGGTCCAAATCCATAACCATATCAAGTATGTCTCTATAGTGTTCCTTGAACAGTGGTATATGGTCTGGAGTGATCAGGGTCTGAATCCTCCTGATGTCAGCTAGCTCAGGCTGGAAGAAGTGGTAGGAGATGTTACTCTTTTTAGGTGCCATGTTGTTGAAGATGAGTTGAGACAGGTGCTGATGATAATGCTGAAAGATGGGCCACTGACTGGCTGATGCAGGTGACTGAAGTAGATAGCTGATAGCTGAAGCAGATGCTGATGAAGATAGGTCTATACTGATGATGGGGTCAAAACCAAGCCAAAAATGAAGATGGATACCCTGAAACACAAATAAGCAAATGTCAAAATGATGCAATGAGGATGTATGCAAATGATATGCAAGGGTTTGTGACTGAGCTGGATCTGATCAAGTGCTCTGATATAAGTCCGGGTATATTCAAGAAATCCAGATGGAGGTCTATAGGTCCAGTAACCAAGGTGGGGTACTCAAATAAAGAGTCACATGTCCAGGGTTTAGAATCACAAGAACTGTTCCAACATGGAGTATTCTTAATCAAATCAAAGTAACAGGGTATGTTGAGGTCAAGGGTACCTGCAAACCTGTAAACAGCCCAACCCCCTCACAGGTGGTGTTCTAAAACAAGGATCCTCAGACTTGGATCAGTTATGAGAAGTGTAAACACTTCTAACCCGGAGGTACAGTGTTTACAATAACCATAAAAGTTCCTCCTCTAATTCACCTCAGTTTCTGAAGGTCAATACTAAAGGTCATCCAGAATTAGCAGGCTTCCCAGATAGCCCTAGCATTGCAGGAAATCTGCAACACAGAGTTCTCAAGAAGAAACCCATATCTGAACCGTGTTTCATATTCCCGCACCAGACCGAGATGGAATGGGAAAGAATATGAACCACTCTAGCCTAGGTGTCACTCAGGTCCCAGGTATAGGACCTTAACTCTCAATGGAACACCCACCCACCAAAGCAAACAAACAGATCCAGCCAGCAGCACAGTATGACAGTATGATATAATGCAAAACTATAAAGAAAGCAGTAAAGCAACTGTACATAAAGCAAAAAATAAATACAAATATACAAACACAAATAAGCACATAACACCCCAGTAAACACAAATCAAACAAGCGCTAGGAGGAACCCACAAAAAGAACCAGAAGCCCTGGTTGCAGTATAAGGGTACCCAACAGAGTCGCCAAGCTGTCGCTCCCGATAGATGGGACCGGCCCAAATAAAGGTACAGACGCGAACGGTCGGCGAAAGGGACAGTGAGAACACACAGCCGTGAACTCACTGGAGATGAAAAGAGTCGCCAGCTAGGCATTTTTATCCCGGAGGAAAGGCAATGCTGCATAGACCTAGAAAGAGAATGGATAAGACGGTTGCGAACCAGAGAGACTGAGAAAGGGGGTTGGTTACAACCTGGGAAGGTATTAGCACCCAGATTGTCCGCCGTACTCGACGGGATCCACGCTTGAAAGATTTGTGTTTTAAAGGGGTAGTGTCAGTGCAATTTGTGTGCAAAAGAGCTGGAAAAGGATGTACAGGTGTCAGTGTAAAGAAAAGTGAAGTGTGATATATATAGTGTCAGTGTAAGGATAAGAGTGAAATGCTCATGACTATGAGGCTTAAAGAATGATGCAGGAAGGAGGGGGAATATACAGAGACTTTTGTTCGATAACTGTTAAGTTATGCCTACGTATCCTCTCGTGCAATGAGGAAGTCAGAACACCGTAGTTCGACCCAAAGAGACTGAAAGGTGAATTGACTTGTGAACTGCTTACTTGTCTATGCTCAAGTGTATGACCTGTCTGGCTCAGGTGCAAACTGTCTTGCATTAGACGGAAGAAGCAAGTTCTCGTTTGTGAGTGAAGATGATGAGAAAAGAATCCCGAAGGAGACGATTATTGTTTGTTTTTGTGTTTTCAGTCTTTTATTGCTTTTGAAAGTTTGTCGTAAGTTAATGAGCTTAAGCCTAAACCAATGGGTTAGTAAACTCATCACATCTTCCCTCTGATTAGGGGTAATGAGAATACCTTAAGTGTGAAGTCAGCTTCTCACACTTAATCACCTTTGATGTAGGATTAAGATCATTAACCTACTTGTGATTATTTAGATGTTTTTGTTGTTTTTGTTTAGTGTTAAGTAATGAGGTTAAGCCATAATCAAGGATTAAACAGACCCATTACACCATCCTAATAGAAGGATAATAGATGAGAATGTTTAAGCTGAGGAAAGCTCCTCAACTTAATCCATGATTAGGGATTAAACTCATGACAAAACAAGCCTTTAATTAAGTGGATTTTATTTAATGATATGATGATGAAATGTTTTTTAGGGTTTATAAGACAACTTGAGGGGGACTTGTCCATTAACACTAGGGTTAGTCCTTCTTAACCAATTAAGGAAGAATTAGAACCCTAATGCAAGGCCCAAGTTACAAGTGTGATGTATTGATACTTATTAAGTGAATTTATTAAAGGATTTAAACACATTAAGGGTTTAACACTCAGGATTAAAGTTATACACTCCATCCTAATAGAAGGATGCAGGCATAAGCTTAATCACAAAGCCTTAAAGCCTTTAGGGTTTAGTCCCTGATTATGAGATGAGAAGAGAGGACTCAAAAGAGACACAAAGGTAAAACTAAGAGGGGAGACTAAACAAAACCCTAACCATTGTCATGCTTGGTTGTTCCTAAGGTTTGTGAGGTTTACAAGAGAAGTCTTCAAAGGAACCACCAGGAAGCAGATGAAAGGATCAGGAGAAGCAAAGTAACTTGCTTCATTTAAGAAGTCAAGTCACTTGAAGGAAGAAAGTGAGAAGAAGGAGAATGAGCAAGCTCAATCTCAAACACAAAGTAAAATGCAGCAAGTATGCATGAAAGAGATGAAAAGAAGTTGTGAGAAGTGAAGGCAAATTCACTTCTCAAAGTTGCTTACCACCTGAAAAGTTAGTGAAAAGGAATGCAATGCAATGCAAAATGGAATGAAATGGCATGATGCAAACCAAAACCAGCAGCATATATGAGATGATAAGGGTTCTATGAGATGCTACAAACATGAGACAACAAATGGGGATGATCATACAAGCTCATGGATGCAAATGAAACAAGTTAGGACACATGAACATACATGAAAAGTCATGGAGTGCAAATGGCATACAACATGGGAAATGCAAGATGCAATGATCAAACATGCTTTCAATATGTCTTATGATGTTAAATGAATCACATGGAGGCATGGAATGTCATGGCAAGTCATGTTATGCAAGTAAATGCAAGGTGGATGCATATGGAAGCCCAAATTAGGGTTTAATGATCAAAGCATCAAATACAAACCAAAACCAGAAGCAAACAACATTATAAAAAATTGAAAATGCACTCAAAGGACCCCTAATCCTATACTAAACCACTGCCTAAAGGAGAGGTTTCAACTCCTAACCAAATTCAAGTTATGATTTTTCTAAGTTTTCTAGGGTTTTAGGGTTCCTTAACAAGAAAATTACCAAACAAAATGAAAATGGAAGATCAAATCATGGCCATTTAATCTCACAAACTACATGCTAAACAAAATTCAATGCAAAAAGAATCAAGGTCCAACTCTTCATGGTTAGGCAGAAATGATTTTTGGAAGTTTGGATCAAAATAATGCATCAAAATGATTTTAATTCAATGAAAAATTCTCAAAATGCATCAAGATCAAAAAATAAATTTGGTTTGAAGGTTGGACAATGTTTCTAAATGTCTTAAAACATTTCATGAATTTTTTGGTGATTTTTAAATATCTAAAAGTATTTTTAATAAATTAATTTTCATTAATCAATTAAAAATAAACTTTTAAATATTTAAAAATACTTTTTTAATGCTAAAAATGAAAATAAAAATATTTTTGTGTTTTAAAAATTAATGAAACTCTTGGTAAAAAATTTCATAATTTTTAAAGCCTTTTTGCTATTTTTAATAAATTGTACAAATTAAATGAGGAAAATTGAAATAAAAATTAAAATAAACAGAAGTATGCTAAATGAGAGGCTGAGATTGAATCTGGAGATGAAACCATTGACTGCGCGCCAGATCTAATGGATCACATTCAAACTTGACTAAACTGAATTATGAATTAATTAAATGTGATTAGGGTTTCTAATGATGAATCTCAGCCACACACACGCGCGCCAAGTCAACCAGGTCAACTGATCCAACGCACGAGATTCAAACTTCCTTAATTACAGGGATTAAAACCCTAATCATTTTCAGGTGGCCGGAGAAGACCTCCGGTCGTCTTCTCCGGTGGGAACCCCACCTGAAAATTCCTAGAATCCTCAAAACGTAACCAAAATGAAATCTAAAAACACAGAAATGATTCCCACAACCCAACGAATCAAAACCCTAACACAAACACCATTTATATTTCATCAAACACATGAATCGAAACAAAATAAAAATTAGGGCAAGACTTTCAGAACACGATTACATCCTTATTTTTCCACCATTTTCAAAACCAATGACATCAGAATGATCAGGAGAACATATAGAATCTATTTAGAACTTAAAAAAGGATTTCTGGGAAAAATGTTCTTGAGCTACCTGAGTTTTGAAGCTTTCAGTTCACAGCTTTCTGGCCTCTCCTCTTTGTGCAATCCACTCCCTTTGATCCCCTGATGATGTCTGGATGCTTAGAAGGAGTTTTTGTTGGCTAGTTTGGGAGGTTGAACAAGTTCTGTTCAGTGAAGTGAAGGAATCGTGTTTTGGATTCAGGCTGTTTCAGGCAATGGTGAGGGGTTCTTTGTGATCAGGGTGATGAGTGGAGAAGGTTTGTGAAGTTTGTTTTTATGTTTGTGGCTTGTATGCTGAGTTTCGAAGGGTTTTGCTCAAGGGAGTGAAAATGAAAAAGTGATGTTCTTGCTGGTTTCAGGCTCTTGTGTTGTTGGTTTGGGTTCAATGAAGCATGGTGAGATGATTAGTGGAGTTTGTTTGAGTGTTTATGGCCTGTGGAATGAGTTTCGAATGTTCTTGCAAGTGAGAGTGAAAATGTGAATGTGTTCCTATGGCTTGCTTCAGGCTTCCTTGTTATGTGAAATGGCTGGCATTTGATCCCCATAAACAAATCTTATTGGTCAGATGATGTGACTTGTGCTTTTGTGATTGGTATGGTGCTTTTTGCAAATTGTCAACTTTATGTAAGAGAAAGCATGGGTCAAGTTCTAGCTTGGTACAAGGGGTGTGGGCTGCGCAGCAAGGTGAGGGGAAAGGCTAGGGCTGGTTCAGCAACATAGGCAGCAAGTGGATGGAAGTGTTATGATGGTTTTGCAACTTGCTTGCTTTTGAATCTTCATGAAAATATCTTGCTCCAAAGGCCAAACAAATGAGAAACCCTTGGCCCATTCTGATTTTTAGGTCACATGTGATGTTTGTGTAATGGCTTGACGTGAATTAGAAGTCACAAATGCCTTTGATACATGATTTTGCAAATTTCTCATTTGGTGCATATTTTGAAAATTAGTGATTTTTGCCAACTTTGACACACCATAACTTTTGATCCAAAATGAATTAGGTCATGTTCTTGTACTTTTTGAAAAGGGAAAGATCTAATTTACAACTTTCATGACCAAAGTTTTTCCATTTGAAGCATTTTTGGATCAAAAAGCAAGGGTTGAAAAAGTTGCATAAAATGACATTTCATTAAAAGTCAACCATGCCCTAAAAAATCAACTTTGCAAAAACTTGTAATTCTTGAATTTTGTGAACTTCAACCTTCTTCCATGATCAAATAAAGATCATATACACTCAAAATGATGAAGATCAAACCTTGGTTTGGCCATTGGGGGCCTCAGATGCCCTGATTTTGCACTGACTTGTCCAGAAAGTCAACTCTTGATCAGATGACTTCCCCATGGAATTTCTTCATGAAAATTGATATGCATACTCCCTATACCATTTAGAGACCAATAGAAACAAGAATGACCAAAAAATTTGGAGTTATGGCCTCTAAAACCAAAACCCTAATTTTAGGTCAACTGTGCAGTCAAGCCTGGCTCTGCCTCCATACCAATCCCAGTTCTTGTGATTCTTTGGCATTCTTGACTTTGAGGGGATGTAATATGATGCTTGAACACACATGGACCCCTTTGAAGTGATTTATGACCTTTGGAGTGGCTCAAGAAGCTCTTAGATTGCTCAGATCACAAACCCTAGATGCAGATGGCTTAGAATCTATGCAGTGAATCAAAAGTGTGGTATGAGATGGTATGATTGAGTTTATGCATATTAAATGATCACAAGCCATGGTGTGAATGGGTGAGGGCAAATTTGGGGTGTTTACAGTAGGTAGCAATTTCGTGCTAGTATGTTCATGGTTGTATTAGGAGCTTTTGGAAGTAGGTTGATAGCTAGAAGTGATTTTTTCCTCACTGTTTTTGCATTCTGGTTCAGTGTTAACCGGTTAACACCCAGGGTTAACCGGTTAACACGTTGTTTTTTCCCTTGATTAACTGAGTTTTGAATCCGTTAATCGGTTAACCCTGGGCATTAATCGGTTAACGCTGTGCAGATTGGCCATTTTGAGTTGTTTCATTGCATCTTTGTGCATCACTCTTCTTTTTATCATCATAGATTGATAAATCTTGATTTTAGAAAATTGTTAGGAGCTGCTTTAGCACAAATTCATGTAGTTTTGGTAGCTTTCGACACGTATTTTGTTATTTTTCGTTTTGTGCATAATGTTGCGCATATATGTTCATAGCATTTTGTGATCATAATTTGCATGAATTAGCATCATTTGTAACATGTTAATAAATGTGTACACTTCTGTTTTTCCATTGCATTTGAAATCCATTCATTTTTTGGTTCAAATCATGTGCATGAATGAAAATTGCATAATGTAAAAAATAACATAAATCATTTAGTTTGCATCCATTAATTGCATGATGATGTTGCATTGCATTGTTGATAATTCATTTCATGTTATTGCATTAAATTGGCATAATTTGTGCATTCTATTGAGTGCATTAAAATTCATGTTTTACGCATTTGAAAAATAATGAAATCTGCCTTGTTTTCATAGCTGTATATTGAAACAGGAGTTGTAGAAACATGTATCATTCATTATGTTTTGGGTTTTTACACCTATTTTGCATGTTGTTTGGTAGTTGTAATAGGATGTTTGTATTTTGCATTACATTTGGTAGTTTTTTGTGCTATAGGAGCTGTAATAGCTGTTGGATTTTGGCTTTGCATAGTTTTTTAGGGTCCTTAGACTTAGGATTGAGTGTAGATTAGATCCTAGATGCATTAGGATTTGGTTGGTACATGTTTACTATCATTCCTTTTATCGCATTGCTTTATCCTACTAACCTTTGTTTTGTAGGGAGGTGGAGGTAAGTTTATTCACAATTTCTTCCTTATAAATTCTTAACGCTTTCTAAGTGTATTTGCCTTACCACTTGGTGCTTTGTTTGATTAACTTCATTAATTCCCTTCTTTAGAAACAACTTAGCTTCCATAGGAAGTAAATTGCTTTTTAGTTCCCTCTTCTTTTCCTTTTCCTCATTAGGATTAGAAAGTCATACTAACCTAGGTTCATCCACACATGACAACACTTAGGACTACTAGTCTCCCTTTAGACTCTTACCTTTGGTTCGCTTTGCTTTCTTTCTCATCTCAAAAGAAAAGTAAAAAACACCTAATAAAGGTTGATCTTCTCGTACGCCATGAGACTTTGCTGTGGGTTACTTATGAGCGTCCCATTTCGGGGCAAGGTGTAAGGCATATACCACGATGAACAAGTCTTAGTATGAGAATGTTTCACAAACAACTAACTCAGAAAACAATTCTTCAAAAGACAGTAAACAAACAACACTCGTCTTTTCCTTTGGGAATTCTTCTCTCACCTCACTCACTCTCAACGTGAACTTGCTACGACTTGCCTCATTTGCAAGACGGTTATGCAGTCATACCAGACTTGCCTGCAACACCTAAGCATAGGCATAAGCAGTTCCGCCACAAAAACACAAACAGAGTTCCCTCCTTAGTTAGGCGAACTACTTCGACTCTGATCCTCATTCTCCCAATAAGGTACGTAGGCAGCGGGGTAGGGCCCGTTCGAGCACACTCTTTATTTTCCCTACATTTTCCCCTTTTCTCTTTGATCTCGCTTTTCCAGTTCCCTTTATCATTTCCATTCCAGTTAGCGGTTTTATTCAGCATCAACTTTATTCTTTTACCCTTTGAAACAGAGAAACAAGTGTGGATCCCGTCGGGTACGGCGGACGATCTGGGGTGCTAATACCTTCCCAGGTCATAAACGACTCCCGAACCCAGTTCATTGGTTCGCAGGACCTTGTCATTTCCTTTTCTCTTAGGTTTGTGCAGCATTACCTTTCCCATTCATTCGGGATAAAAATGCCTGAATGGCGACTATGCTGGGGATCGAACCCAAAATCTCTGGTTTCCCCTTTGAGAGTCAATCCTAGCGCCTGTTTGTTTCTGTTTCGTTGGGTGTTTATTTGTGTGCTGTTGTGTGCTTATTTACTGTTTTATTTACAGTTTTTACTTTACAACATTTATTTATTGTCTTCAATATTTATTTTACATGCATCATATATACTGGACTATGCTGGTTTGCCTTTTTTATATGGGTGGGAGTTACTGTGAGACAAGCCAACTACCCGACTTGAGTGCACTCTAGGACTAGTGTGGACATACATTGTACTTCCATGGTATTTCACCATGATGAGTGGCGATGTGTTCCACACCCAGACTGCGACTGTCTTGGAACTATTATGTGTGGGGATCTCATCTACTTCAGGGTACGACCTTGATAGTTATGTGCATCTGGTGACCAATCATTGAGGACCTTAATGGAAAAACCCTCTCTAGTGATGACAGTGGCAAACCACATTTGTTGGAAAACCCACTCGCATCCGAGGGCCTACTGGGAACTCGCATAGGATGGCCTGGTTCTCTTATGGGAACCCAATTAAAGCAAATTGTTCATATGACGATAGTACTGTATCCCAATGGCTGAATGTACTATTGTTTCTCGATTCAGTGCTTGAAGTTGGGAACTTATGAAGGATGCTTGTTTTCTTGGACTCAGTTGAGACCTCCCTGAGTAGTACATAATGCCAAACCGATTCCCTGATTTGGCCATGAGCCATATCTCATAAATAGTGAACGTATTATTGCTATTCGGCTTTGAGAGTCCGTGATGTTGACCCGAGTAGCACACCCGTGAGAGGGGAGGGGTTTACAGGTTTGCAGGAATCCTAAAACTTCCAACATACCCACTTTACCAGTATTGTTCAGTATTTTGATGTGGTTATCTGGTTCTTTGGTTCTGAGATCCGGGATTTCTGTTCAGAGAAACTGTTACCGTGATTGCTATTGTGACTTTCACAGACACTTGATTATCTGATCAACACAACACAGACACGTCACTGATCACATGCCTTGTCTTGCATAAGCATCATCACATCATTAATCATTTGTGTTATTTTTTCATTCTCAGGGTTGATATTATTCCCAGTTCCCGGTCAGACTTCTGCTTCAGAAATGTAAGACGTCTGAAAGAAGAATGTGCACTACAAGTTCTTTGATACCAAAGTGGATCTGCTTAACCAGATGGTGTCTCTTATTACCCTGGGTCATGTGGGATACCTCAAAGATAATTATGGAGATATTCTGGATCTGGTGGTTAACCTGGATAGTTCTCAGAGGAGTACAATCCATACCTTGCTGCAGTACTACGATCCTAGGCTCCGATGCTTCACTTTTCCTGACTTCCAGTTAGGCCCTATGCTTGAGGAGTATGCTGTGATTTTGGGTGTCCCATTCAAAGACCATGTCCTTTGCAACTCAAAGATGACTAGACCAGCTTATCTTGACATTAGCAAAGCTCTTTATTTGAGCTCAACTGAAGTGGAGGCAAACTTGACTGCTACCAAAGCCGGGGTACTAGGATTTTATCTCGACATTCTAGTTAGAAGAGCCGGAGAACTTGTTGTGGTTGCTCAGTGGGATTCAGTTGGTTCTATCTTGGCCTTATCCATCTATGGGATCATCATGTTCGCTGACATGGATAAATTTGTGGATATGAATGCCATCCACTTGTTTGTACTAAAGAATCATGTGCCTACTCTTCTGGGTGATATATACTACGCAGTACATTACAAAAATGAGAAGAAGCGGGGTGGTCTAGTCAGGTGTTGTGCTCCTCTATTATAAAAATATTTTATGAGACACCTACCCATCACTAAAGATTTCACTAATTCCAAATTGATCTGGGCCCAGAAACTGAGCAAATTGTCCGCCTGAGACATCAGATGGTTTACCTTGAAATTAAAAGGGAAGGACTTCATCTCCAGTTGCGGAGGTTATCCCAATGTTTCACTCCTAGGAATAGTAGGGGGCATCAATTACAACCATATTCTCTTAAGGAGGCAGTTGGGATATGCACTCAAAGATGTTCCTAAAGAATCAGAGTTGGTCCATACTTTCTACTTCCCTGTAAAGGATAACCTTCCTTTAGTTCGAGAAGCCGCAGGTGCCTGGAAACTTATCAGAAGAAAAGTTATAGCATGCTTGGGCAAAAGCAACAATCAGATGTTTCCCGAGTATGAAGCTTGGATAAGAGAGAAAGCTCAAGTGGTTTTGATCCCATTCTCTGCACCAGATCTACTTCCAGGGGTTGAACCAGAAGCCACTGTGCCTTTAAAGGACTATCAAGAGTTGGAGGCTTTGGTTCAACAACTTAGAGCTGAAAATCTTGAGGCCAATAATTCTTGCCAGAAGTTGATGATCCACAACAAGAAGTTAGAGGAAAGAATTCATCAAGCTGAAGAGATATTCAGGCTCAAGCAAAAGGACTTCGAAGAAAGGGATCTCTACTTCAAGAAGAGGATGTTGGCTGAAACCCACGAGGCGAGTCGGCGCCGGAAGGACAAGAAATCTCTGGACGAGGCTAACGAATTTGTGACCATTTGGTAAGAATGATGGGATGTTAATCTGAAAAACCAAAAGGAGGTAGAAATTGAATACAAGATGAAGATCAAAAACCTTCAAGAGCTCCTGGATGAACAGGGAGAGCTACTTCAGAAAGCCCACGAGCAACATAGAGATTACCTTCAGAGGATGTCAAAAGTTCAGCAAGCGATTGAAGCTATCCAGAAAGAGGTAGAAGAGCTAAAACTCTGGGCCAAAGTCAAGAAAGTCAAGATTGAGCCAATTCATAGCAAAGAGAATGAAGAGGTGTTCCTACAACGGATCAATGAACTACATGCTTCCTTTAATCAGAGGGATCTCCTTATTTAGAAGCTCATCCAGGAGCTAGGTCATCCAGATATAGCTCAGCTATTCCAGGTGGTCAAGCGTCTTAGCTGGAGGCTAAAGGACATGGAGTTTCCTAGGGCTTAGTTTCATTTTCTTCCTGGATGAACAGGGAGATCTACTTCAAAAAGCCCACGAGCATCATAGAGATTACCTTCAGAGGATGTCAAAAGGTCAACAAGCGGTTGAAGATATCTAGAAAGAGGTAGAAGAGCTAAATATCTGGGCCGAAGTCAAGAAAGTCAAGACTGAGCCAAGTCATAGAAAATAGAATGAAGAGGTGTTCCTACAACGGATCCATAAACTACATGCTTCATTTGATCAGAGGGATCTCCTTATTTAGAAGCTCATCCAGGAGCCAGGTCATCCAGATATAGCTTAGCTATTCCAGGTGGTCAAGCGTCTTAGCTGGAGGCTAAAGGACATGGAGTTTCCTAGGGCTTAGTTTCATTTGCTTGTATCAGGACATGGAGTTTCCTAGGGCTTAGTTTCATTTTCTTCTTCAGATTTCAGTTTATGATATTTGACTTGGTTAGAATCTCTAGTTGTTATCCTTGCACTGACACAGGTTCTAAGCACCAGTTTTCCACAATTATTTGATTTGAGCTACATGCAGGGTCTTCTTCCCTAAAATCCGAATGCTCAAAGGCTATCTGAATTCTCTAAATACCGGAACGGGAATGTAAAACCCTTGAGAATGAAAAGAACAGAGCATCGCATGCATTCATATCATTTGCATTTTTTTCTTGCAGGTTATCCAGATTTCTTAACTTATTTGTTTATTTAGGAAAGATTATGAGAGCCTCAAAGACCCGTCTCCTCTGACACGACACTCTTTTGCACCGATACGCTACTCGCCGCAACCAGAGAAACATCATGGACACCGTACAGACTGAGCTAAATGAGTTCTACATCAGGATGGCCGAGTTTATGACTATGATGCAAGGCATGGCCCAGGGGCAGCATGAGCTAAGAGATGTTGTTCTCATATTGGATCCACCACAGGAGGACCCTCCCATTGTCACTTTGGATGCTCAGGGAAATCCAATCAACAACATTGTTATTCCACCCAGGGGTAACAGGCCTCCAACTCCATAGGGTGGCGGCCCTATTCCTGTTCAGGTGGAAGACCATCAAGAAGATCAGTTCACCTTGGTCAATGAAGACATGGGCTTTGGCACGAGTGGTAACTCCCAAGACTTTCAAATGCTGGCTGAGAAAGTTAGAGCTTTGGAATACAGAGATACTCTAGGCGTCGATGTTTCTGACATGGGCCTGATCCAAAGGGTGATCATTCCTCCAAAGTTTTAGCCTCCAAGCTTCGACAAATACAACGACAATTCTTGCCCAAAAACTCATCTGCAAGCTTTTTACCGCAATATTGTTGTGCACATCAAAGATGAGAAGCTGTTCGCAATTGGAAAGAGCTTGGGGAAGCTTTCCTCAAGCAATACCAATATAATATTGACATGGCTCCAAGTCGGACTCAACTACAAAGTTTGTCTTAAAAGAACTCTGAAAGCTTCAAGGAATATTGTAAACACCCCAAATTTGCCCTCACTTTTTCTCAATCCATGGCTTGTGATCTTTCATTTTTGCATTAGCATGAGCATTGTAAACACCCCAAATTTGCCCTCACCCATTCACACCATGGCTTGTGATCATCTCATATGCATAAACACAATCATATCATCTCACATCTCATTTTTGAGTCACTGCATAGTTTCTAAGTCATCTGCACCTAGGGTTTGTGATCTGAGCAATCCAAGAGCCTCCTGAGCCACTCCAAAGGCCACCAATCACATCAAAGGGGTCCATGTGTGTTCAAGCATCATATTATATCCTCTCAAAGTCAAGAATTCCAAAGAATCACAAGAACTGGGATTGGTGTGGATGCAGAGCCAAGTTTGACTGCACAGTTGACCTAAAATTAGGGTTTTGGTTTCAGAGGCCATAACTCCAAATTTTTTGGTCATTCTTGTTTCCATTGGTCTCTATATGGTATAGGGAGTATGCATATCAATTTTCATGAAGAAATTCCATGGGGAAGTCATCTGATCAAGAGTTGACTTTTCAAACAAGTCAGTGCAAAATCAGGGCATCTGAGGCCTCCAATGACCCAACCAAGGGGTGATCTTCATCATTTTGAGTGTATATGATCTTTATTTGATCATGGAAGGAGTTTGAAGTTCACAAAAATCAAGAATTTGAAGTTTTTGCAAAGTTGACTTTTTAGGGCATAGTTGACTTTTCAAGAATATGTCATTTTATGCCATTTTTCAAACCTTACTTTTTGATCCAAAAATGCTTCAAATGGAAAAACTTTGGTCATGAAAGTTGTAGATCACATTTTTCCCTTTTCAAAAAGTACAAGAACATGACCTAATTCATTTTGGATCAAAAGTTATGGTGTGACAAAGTTGGCAAAAATCACTAATTTTCAAGTTATGCACTAATTGGAAAATTTGCAAAATCATGAACCAAGGCAAATTGTAACTTCTAATTGACATCAAACCATTACACAAACATTCTATGTGACCTAAAAATCAGATTTGAATCAAAGTGTCTCATGTTTCATGGCTTGTGTAGCAAGATAGTTCCATATGAACCAAAGTTGGACAACTTGCAAAATTCATGATCACACTTCCTACCACTTGCTACATTGGATGCTGAACCTTGCTAGCCCTTCCCCTCACCTTTGCTGCGCCAGCCCCATGCTTGTACTAGCCTAGAACCAAGCCCATGCCTCTCTTACAACAAAGTTGACATTTTGCAAAAAGTGAACTTACCAATCAATAGAGTCCAGGTCACATCATCTGACCTATGAGATTATTTTATACTATCCATTTGCAAGCTAAACATATCAAGAAGCCAAGCTGAAACATATCACAACATCACATACACAAAACTCACCCCATTTGCATCTCTCTTCGAAACTCTTTGCACAAACCACCAACATTCAAACCAGTTTCACCAATCATTTCACCATGTTCCATTGAGCCAAAACCAACAAGATACAAGCCTGAACCCAGCAAGAACCTGGTTTCTCCATTTTCACTCCAATCTGCAGTTTCCTTCGAAACATCTTCCACAGGCCATAAACACTCAAACAAACTCCACAAACCTCCTCAAAGCATCACCCTGATCACAAAGAACCACTCACATTGGCCTGAAACAGCTTGGATCACCATCACCATTTTCAACTGAGCTTGAGCAGAAGTTGTTCAAACTCTTCATCTAGCCAGCATAAATTCCTCCCAAGCATTCAAGCATCATCAAGAGGTCATAAGGAGTGGATTTCACAAGGAGGGGAGGTCTGAAAGTTACCAGAGTGAAAGCTTCGAAACTCAGGTAGCTCAAGAACTTTTTCTCCAGAAATGGATTTTTAAGTTCCAAAGTTGTTCTCTATGCTTCACTGATTGCTCTGATGCTTTTAGTTTTGAAAATGGTGATGAAATAAGAATTTAATTGCTTTCTGAAACTCTGTGACCTAAAAAAATGTTTTGCTCGATTCATGAGTTTGGGGAAAAATAAATGAGTTTTGGCTTGGGGTTTTGATTCAGCAAGGTGTGGGGATCATTTCCATGTTTTTAGATTTCGTTTTAGTTAGGTTTTGAGAGTTTTAGAGATTTTCAGGTGGGGTTCCCACCGGAGAAGACGACCGGAGGTCTTCTCCGGCCACCTGAAAATCATTATGCCCTAATCCCTGTAATTAATTCCATTTGAATTTGAAGCGTTGGATTGCCTTGACCAGTTGACCTCCCGCGCGCATGTGTGGCCTGGATTCACTCAATTAGCCCTAATCCATTTTATTTAGTTTAATTAATCTTAATTAAATTAATTTGATCAGAAGCAATCCTGGCCCTCCAAAAACGCGCGCGGTCAACCCTTTTGAATCCAGAATGAATCTCAGCCTCTCCTTCTGTTTACTCCATTTTAAATTCATTTTTATTTCATTTCTTTTCATTTAATTTGTCCAATTTATTTAAAATAGCAAAACTTGTTTAAAAATTATGAAACTTTTTCTCAAGAGTTTTATTAATTTTTAAGACACAAAAATATTTTTATTTTCATTTTTAGCATTTAAAATGTATTTTTAAATATTTAAAAGATTATTTTTAATTGATTAATGAGAATTAATTTATTAAAAATACTTTTAAGTATTTAAAAATCACCAAAAAATTCATGAAATGTTCTAAGACATTTAGAAACATTGTCCAACCTTCAAACCAAATTTCTTTTTTGATCTTGATGCATTTCAAGAATTTCTCATTGAATTAAAATCATTTTTGTGCATTATTTTGATCCAAAGTTCAAAAAAATCATTTCTGCCTATTCATGAAGAGTTGGACATTGATTCTTGTTGCATTGCATTGTGTTTAGAATGAAGTTTGTGAGATTAAATGGCCATGATTTGATCTTTCATTTTCAATTTGTTTGACATTTCTTTTGTTTGAAAACCCTAAAACCCTAAGAAACTTAGAAAAATCATATCTTGAATTTGGTTAGGAGTTGAAACCTCTCCTTTGGGCATTGGTTTAGTATAGGATTAGGGATCCTTTGTGTTGCATTTTAAATTTTTTATAATGTTGTTTGCTTCTGATTTTGGTTTTGTTTGTTGCATTGATCATAAACCCTAATTTGGGCTTTCATATGCATCCATCTTGCATTCTCTTGCATAACATGACTTGCCATGACATTTCAAGCATCCATTTGATTCATTTGACATCTTAAGACGTATTGAAAGCATGTTTGATCATTGCATCATGTATTTGCCATGTTGTATGCCATATGCATCTCATAACTTTTCATGTATGTTCATGTGTCTTAACATGCTTCATTTGCATTCATAAGCTTGCATGATCATCCCCATGTGTTGTTTCTGGTTTGGTAGCATCTCATAGCATCATTAACATCATGTATATGCTTCTGGTTTGGTTTTTCATCATACCATTTCATCTCATTTTGCATTGCATTGCATTCTCTTTTCTAACTTTTCAGGTGGTAAGTGATTTTGAGAAGTGAATTTGCCTTCACTTCTCATAACTTTTCTTTTCATCTCTTGCATCCATGCTGAATTTTATCTTGTGTTTGAGATTGAGCTTGCTCATTCTTCTTCTTCCCACTTTCTTTCTTCAAGTGACTTGACTTCTTGAATGAAGCAAGTTACTTTGCTTCTCTTGATCCTTTAATCTGCTTCCTGGTGGTTCCATTGAAGACTTCTCTTGAAAACCTCACAAACCTTAGGAACAACCAAGCATGACAATGATTAGGGTTTTGATTAGTCTCCCCTCTTAGCTTTTACCTTTGTGTCTCTTTGAGTCTTCTCATCTCATCTCATAATCAGGGACTAAACCCTAAAGGCTTTAAGGCTTTGTGGTTAAGCTTATGCCTGCATCCTTCTCTTAGGATGGAGTGTATAACTTTAATCCTAAGTGTTAAACCCTTAATGTGTTTAACTCCTTTAATCAACTCACATAATAAGTATCAAGACATCATACTTGTAACTTGGGCCTTGCATTAGGGTTCTAATTCTTCCTTAAATGGTTAAGAAGGACTAACCCTAGTGTTAATGGACAAGTCCCCCTCAAGTTGTCTTACAAACCCTAAAAATCACTTCATCATCATATCATTAAATAAAATCCACTAAATCAAAGGCTTGTTTTGTCATGAGTTTAATCCCTAATCATGGATTAAGTTGAGGAGCTTTCCTCAGCTTAACATTCTCATCTATTATCCTTCTATTAGGATGGTGTAATGAGTCTGTTAAATCCCTGATTATGGCTTAAACTCATTACTTAACACTAAACAAAAACACCAAAAAAACATCTAAATAATCACAAGTAGGTTGATGATCTTAATCCTACATCAAAGGTGATTAAGTGTGAGAATCTGACTTCACACTTAAGGTACTCTCATTACCCCTAAACAGAGGGAGGATGTGATGAGTTTACTAAATCCATTGGTTTAGGCTTAAGCTCATTAACTTATGACAAAGTCCAAAAAGCAATAAAAGACTGAAAACACAAAAACAAACAATAATCGTCTCCTTCGGGATTCTCTTCTCATCTCATTCACTCACAAACGAGAACTTGCTTCTTCCGTCTAATGCAAGACAGTTTGCACCTGAGCCAGACAGGTCATACACTTGAGCATAGACAAGTAAGCAGTTCACAAGTCAAGTCATCTTTCAGTCTCTTTAGGTCGAACTACGGTGTTCTGACTTCCTCATTGCACGAGAGGATACGTAGGCATAACTTAATGGTTATCGAACAAAAGTCTCTGTATATTCCCCCTCTTTTCAGCTTTATTCTTTTAGCCTCATGATCTTGAGCATTCTCTTACACTGACACTATACATTTATACACTTCACTTTTCTCTTACACAGACACCTGTACATTCTTTTCCAGCTCTTTACACACAAATTGCACTGACATTACCCCTTTAAAACACAAATCTTTTAAGCGTGGATCCCGTCGAGTACGACGGACAATCTGGGTGCTAATACCTTCCCAGGTTGTAACCAACCCCCTTTCTCAGTTTCTCTGGTTCGCAAACCGTCTTATCCATATCTTTCTAGGTTTATGCAGCATTGCCTTTCCTCCGGGATAAAAATGCCTAGCTGGCGACTCTATTCATCTCCAGTGAGTTCACTGCTGTGTGTTCTCATTGTCCCTTTCGCCGATCGTTCGCGTCTGTACCCCATTTGACCCGGCTTCATTTGGTGGGAGCGACAGCTTGGCGACTCTGCTGGGGAACCTTATATTGCAACCAGGGCTTCTGGTTCTTTTTGTGGGTTCCTCCTAGCGCTTGATTGATTTGTGTTTACTGGGGTGTTATGTGCTTATTTGTGTTTGTATATGTTTTATTTATTGCTTTATGTACAGTTTGTTTTATCACTTTCTTTACTGCTTTACATATATCATACTGTCATGCTGTCTGGCTGGATCTGGTTTTGCTTTGGTGGGTGGGTGTTCCATTGAGAGTTAAGGTCCTATACCTGGGACCTGAGTGACACCTAGGCTAGAGTGAATCATATTCTTTCCCATTCCATCTCGGTCTGGTGCGGGAATATGAAACACGGTTCAGATATGGGTTTCTTCTTGAGAACTCTGTGTTGCAGATTTCCTGCAATGCTAGGGCTATCTGGGAAGCCTGCTAAGTCTGGATGACCTTTTAGTACTGACCTTCAGAAACTGAGGTGAATTAGAGGAGGAACTTTTATGATTATTGTATACACTGTACCTCCGGGTTGGAAGTGTTTACACTTCTCATAACTGATCCAAGTCTGAGGATCCTTGTTTTAGAGCACCACCTGTGAGGGGATTGGGCTGTTTACAGGTTTGCAGGTACCTTGACCTCAGAATACCCTGTTACTTTGACTTGATTAAGAATACTTCATGTTGGAACAGTTCTTGTGATTCTAAAACCCTGGACATGTGGCTCTTTATTTGAGCCCCCCACCTTGGTTACTGGATTTATAGACCTCCATCTGGTATTCCTGAATATGTCTTGGACCTATATCAGAGCTCTTGATCAGATCCAGCTCAGTCACAAACCCTTGCATATCATTTGCATACATAAACATTGCATCATATTGACATTTGCTTATTTGTGTTTCAGGGTATCCACTTTCATCTTTGGTTTTGGTTTTGACCCCATCTTCAGTACTGACCTATCTACATCAGCATTTGCTTCAGCTATCTACTTCAGTTATCTGCACCAGCCAATCAGTGGCCCATTCTTCAGTGTTATCATCAGCACCTGTCCCTACTCAGTCTCAGCATCATGGCTCCCAAAAAGAGCAACATCACCTATCACTTCTTCCAGCCAGAGCTATTTGACATCAGGAGGATTCAAACCCTGATCACTCCAGATCACATACCATTGTTCAAGGAACATTATGGAGATATACTTGATATGGTTATGGATCTGGACCCTTCACAGAGAAGCCTGATCCACACTTGCATTCAGTTTTATGATCCCCCACTGAGATGCTTCACTTTTCAGGACTTTCAGTTGGGCCCTCTATTGGAAGAATACTCATCATTGGTTGGTGTACCTATCAGGGGTGGAATCCCTTTCAACCCTGAGATGGTCTTCCCTGGTAATGGAGAAGTAGCAAAGGCTTTGCATCTGGAACCTGTCCTAATTGAGCAACATATGACTTCTAAAGCTGGAATCCCTGGTTTCCATCTGGATTTCTTGATCTCTCAAGCTACCCTGAAAGCTTCTCTAGGAGAGTGGAAAGCTGTTTGTGCTTTATTGGCCTTGAGTATATATGGAATTGTGTTGTTTGCGGATGAGCCTCGATTCATTAGCAAGAATGCAATCCATCTTTTCATCTTGCAGAACCCAGTGCCCACTTTATTGGGGGATCTCTATTACTCAGTGCATCAGAGGAATGAAAAGCAGAGGGGAAGATTAGTGAGGTGTTGTGCTCCATTGTTCCATACTTGGCTTCTCAAGCATCTACCCAGGACAGATGCATTTTTGAATCCTCATCAGCAGAGAAACTGGGATAAGAGACTCACTGCTCTAACTTCAGCAGATATCAGATGGTGCACTCAAAGTGCCAAAGGCAGGGATATCATCACCAGCTGCGGGCATTTTCCCAATGTTCCCCTAATAGGAGTTAAGGGTAGTATCAATTACAACCCTCTGCTGTTCAAAAGACAACTGGGCTATGCACTGGTCCACACTCCTAAGGCACAGGACTTGGTTGAGACTCTTTATTGTGAGAACAAGCCTAATCTGGCTATTGTTAGGCAGGCTGCTTGGGCCTGGGATAATGTTCAAACCAAGGGAATAACTATTTTGGGGAAATGCAACAATGTGGCATCAGCACAATATTATGAGTGGTCCTATGTCAGGGCTCAATTCTCTGGAATGCCCTTTACCATAGAAGATATGCCTGAATCATCTTCAGCACCACCCCCTGCCACTATCAGTTTGGAGGAGTTTGAGAGCTTGAGGGAAAGAAATGAGAAGTTGACTCAGGCTTTGCAGAAGACCCTCCGGGAGAGGAGTGATGGCAGGTTAGAGATTGAGAGGTTAGAGAAGCTGAGAGTGGAGCATCTGGCTAAGATTGAGAAGTCTGGGGATTATATCAAAAATTCTAAAGTTGGAGAACAAATTCTGAAGAATGCTTGCAAAGAAGCCCAGTTCCAGAGAGCAAGGACAGACTTGTACCTGAAGGAGAGTCAGGCCCGGTGGGTCAGGATCACCGAGGCTCGTACTCTGGAAGACAAGAGAGTTCAAGACAAGATGGAGCAACTGGAAGCTAGTGCCAAAGTGCAGCAAGAAGCCCTGGCAGCAGCCCAGAGGGAGATATCAGAGCTGAAGATCAAAGCTGGAGTGAAGAGGTCAAAGGACCAAAGTCATCACAAGAAGTTAACAGCAGCTGTTACGACCCGGAACCTCCTCATCAGGAATCTCACGGAGCGCCCGGCTGATCCTGTGACCGAAGCACTTCTCAAGGAAGTTCGTGAGGATGAGTTTGGTCTTGGTGTTTGACCATTTGTTTGTTGTTGCTTTCATTCCATGTACTTTTATTTTCCTGTAATGTATTTTGACCCCTCAGAGGGCTTGTATTTGTAAACAAACTATGTACCATTTTGCTTTTGTAATATATGTATTAGTTTGTTCCATCCGAGTTTCACTTCAAAAGCAACATCAACAGCATCTTCAAGGGTCTGGAAGGGTCAAAACTGAATGCCAAGCCGGATACCTTGAAAACAAATAAGCATACTGCATTGCATGCTAACCCTTTTGTTTGTTTTGTAGGTTTTTGTTTTATTGCCACTAACTCTGTTGTGATGTTCAGGAACTATTGCTCGGCGCCGGGTATTTCCCCTCAACCGTCCGCACCGTTATCCGACCCGTAACAATCTTCCGGGCATTCAAATGGACCAGATGCAGCAAGACCTTACTGAGGTCAGAAATCAAATGGCAAATGAAAGGCTAGAGATGAGGAATCAGATGACTCAGTTTATGGAAGTGATGAACAACATGGCTCAGAGCCAAGAAAGATTGAGGGCCATGGTGGAAAGGCAAAACCAAGAAGATCCACATATAGGGACTGCCGACACCAGCAACAATGAAAGGGTCCAACCTCATGTTAACCCCCCTGTATTTGGACCACACCTCCATCCTGAGGTCAATATTCCTGCAAATGTTCAAGGGACTGCCACTGCAGCCAGGGTACTTCAAGAAGACCCCCAAGAGGATCAATTCACAGTAATGGGTGCTGGGGAAGAAGCTTATGATAAAAGGCTGGATGAGATAGCTGAGAAATTGAGGTCCTTAGAGTCTCAAAACTCTCTGGGTTTCGACGTCATGGACATGGGCTTGGTGTCGCTCCCGCCAAATGAAGCCAAGTCAAATGGGGTACAGACGCGAACGGTCGGCGAAGAGGGGCAATGAGAACACACAGCCGTGAACTCACTGGAGATGGAGAGAGTCGCCAGCTAGGCATTTTTATCCCGGAGGAAAGGTAATGCTGCATAAACCTAGAAAGAAATGGATAAGACGGTTGCGAACCAGAGAGACTGAGAAAGGGGGTTGGTTACAACCTGGGAAGGTATTAGCACCCAGATTGTCCGCCGTACTCGACGGGATCCACGCTTAAAAGATTTGTGTTTTAAAGGGGTAGTGTCAGTGCAATCTGTGTATAAAATAGCTGGAACAGGATGTACAAGTGTCAGTGTAAAAGAAGTGAAGTGTGATATATACAGTGTCAGTGTGAGGATAAGAGTGAAATGCTCAAGATCATGAGGCTAAAGAATAAAGCTGAAAGAGGGGGAATACACAGAGACTTTTGTTCGATAACTGTTAAGTTATGCCTACGTATCCTCTCGTGCAATGAGGAAGTCAGAACACCGTAGTTCGACCCAAAGAGACTGAAAGATGAATTGACTTATGAACTGCTTGCTTGTCTATGCTCAAGTGTATGACCTGTCTGGCTCAGGTGCAAACTGTCTTGCATTAGACGGAAGAAGCGAGCTCTCGTTTGTGAGTGAATGAGGTGAGAAAAGAATCCCGGAGGAGACGATTATCGTTTGTTTTTGTGTTTTCAGTCTTTTATTACTTTTGAAAGTTTGTCATAAGTTAATGAGCTTAAGCCTAAACCAATGGATTTAGTAAACTCATCACATCTTCCCTCTGATTAGGGGTAATGAGAATACCTTAAGTGTGAAGTCAGATTCTCACACTTAAACACCCTTGATATAGGATTAAGATCATTATCTTACTTGTGATTATTTAGATGTTTTGGTGTTTTTGTTTAGTGTTGAGTAATGAGGTTAAGCCATAATCAGGGATTAAACAGACTCATTACACCATCCTAATAGAAGGATAATAGATGAGAATGTTTAAGCTGAGGAAGACTCCTCAACTTAATCCATGATTAGGGATTAAACTCATGACAAAACAAGCCTTTGATTAAGTGGATTTTATTTAATGGTATGATGATGAAGTGATTTTTATGATTTGTAAGACAACTTGAGGGGGACTTGTCCATTAACACTAGGGTTAGTCCTTCTTAACCAGTTAAGGAAGAATTAGAACCCTAATGCAAGGCCCAAGTTACAAGTGTGATGTCTTGATGATTATTAAGTGAATTGATTAAAGGAGTTAAACACATGAAGGGTTTAACACTTAGGATTAAAGTTATACACTCCATCCTAATAGAAGGATGCATGCATAAGCTTAATCACAAAGCCTTAAAGCCTTTAGGGTTTAGTCCCTGATTATGAGATGAGAAGAGAAGACTCAAAGAAGACACAAAGGTAAAACTAAGAGGGGAGACTAATCAAAACCCTAATTATTGTCATGCTTGGTTGTTCCTAAGGTTTGTGAGATTTTCAAGAAGAAGTCTTCAATGGAACCACCAGGAAGCAGATGAAAGGATCAGGAGAAGCAAAGTAACTTGCTTCATTTAAGAAGTCAAGTCACTTGAGGAAAGAAAGTAAGAAGAAGAAGAAAGAGCAAACCCAATCTCATACACATGTAAAAATGCAGCAATGGATGCAAGAGAGATGAAAAGAAAAGTTATGAGAAGTGAAGGCAAATTCACTTCTCAAAATCACTTACCACCTGAAAAGGTTAGAAAAGAAATGTAATGCAATGCAAAATGGGATGAGATGACATGATGAGAAACAAAACCAGAAGCATGTTGATGATGATAATGATGCTATGGAGTGCTATAAACATGAAACAAAGCATGAGGATGATCACAGGAACAAATGGATGCAAGAGAAGCAAGTTTAGAACCATGATCATACATGAAAAGTTATGAAGCATACAAGGCATACAACATGGCAAATACATGATGCAATGATCAAACATGCTTTCTATATGTCTTATGATGTCAAATGAATCACATAGATGTTTGAAATGTCAAGGCAAGTCATGTAATGCAAGAGAATGCAAGATGGATGCATATGAAAGCCCAAATTAGGGTTTATGGATCAAACAACAAACAAAAACCAAAAACAGAAGCAAACCCTAAGATAAAAAATGGAAAATGCCACACAAAGAATCCCTAAACCTATAATAAACCAAAGTCCAAAGGGGAGGTCTCAACTCTCAACCAATCTCAAGTTATGATTTTTCTAAGTTATTAGGGTTTTTAGGGCTCCTAAACAAAAGAAATGCCAAACAAATTGAAAATGAGGAATCAAATCATGGCCATTTAATCCTATAAACTACATGCTAAACACAATGCAATGCAAAAAGAATCAATGTCCAACTCTTCATAGATAGGCAGAAATGATTTTTTGAACTTATGATCAAAATAATGCACAAAAATGATTTTAATTCAATGGAAAATTCTCAAAATGCATCAAGATCCAAAGAGAAATTTGGTTTGAAGGTTTGACAATGTTTCTAAATGTCTTAGAACATTTCATGATTTTTTTGGTGATTTTTAGATACCTAAAAGTATTTTTAATAAATTAATTTCCATTAATCAATTAAAAATAATCTTTTAAATATTTAAAAATACTTTTTTAATGATAAAAATAAAAATAAAAATATTTTTGTGTCATAAAAATTAATAAAACTTATGAGAAAAAGTTTCATAATTTTTACACATTTTTTACTATTTTAAATAAATTATGCAAGTTAAATGAAAAGAAATGAATTTAAAATTAAAATAAAAGAAAGTAAACAGAATGGAGGGACGAGATGGCTTCTGGGTTTAAATGCGTTGACTGGCGCCAGATCTTGTGGCCAGGATTGATTCTGAGGTAATTAATCTAATTATGAATTAATTAAACTAATAAAAGAATTAGGGCTAATTAAATGAATCTGAGCCCTTCACTCACGCGCGAAGTCAACTGGGTCAACCAATCTGACGCCCCACATTCAAATGGCACTAATTACAGGGATTAGGGCATAACTAATCTCAGGTGACCGGAGGGGAGCTCCGGTCATCTTCTCCGGTGGTATCCAAACCCTAGAATACGATTCAGGCCACCATTCTCTAAATTAATTTCAGGGAAATGTTCCTCCACTCAAACCTTGCTCGAATCAACTCTCAAAAAGAATTTCTCATGCCTAAACTAAGAGAATCGAAGCCATGAAGTTTCACGGGCAAAATTTCAGAGCCCTGGTAAATCCTCATCTCTCACTCATTCTTAAATCTAAAACCATCCCCATGACCAGCAAAGCATACATAATCCATTTTTAACATAAAAACCAAGCTCTGAAAAGTTGTAAACCTGAAGCTACCTGAAGTGATGAACTATGGATTTAAGCTCTCCTGACCTTGCTCTGGTGCAGAATGCTTGCTATGAACTCCCTGAAGCCAATGGAAGGCTTGGAATGAGCTTAAACAAGCTGTTTTGAGAAGTCCAGTTCTGGTGTAGCAGGAAATGAGCTTTGTGTACAGGCTGCTTCAGACCAATGTGAAGGGTGGTTTTGACTCCTTTTGATGTGCTTGGTTTGTTGGTGAAGAGAGCTTTGATGTTTGATGGCTATGGAAGGTGATTCGAAGAAAAATGCAGGCTGAGGTGAAGAATGGTGAAACTCAATCCATGCTGGTTTCAGGCTTGAATCTTGGTGGTTTTTGCTCAATGAGACTAGGTGAGATGATATGTGGAAATGATTTGGATGTTTTTAGCTTGTGGAGGCAGATTCGAATGTTTTTGCAAAATGGTGAGTTTTTTGTATATGATGATCTAGAGTGTTTCAGCCTGGCCTCATGTTATGTTTAGCTTGCCAAAGGATATAATAAACAATTCCAAGTGGCCAGAGGATGTGACATGGCCTGTGGTGATTGGGATGTTTGCTTTTGCCAAAAGTCAATTTTTGTGTAAGGAAAGCATGGCTTGGTTCTAGGCTTAGTACAAGGCATGGGGCTGGTGCAGCATGATGTGTGTGTGATGCTAGGCAGGTTCAGCAGTCAAGGCAATTAGTTGTTGAAGTGTGATGAGTGTTCTTGCAAGTTGGCACCTTTTGGCATTTCATGGAAAAAAGCCTTGTTACACAAACTACAAACATGTGATCTTTGGTCCAATTCTGATTTTTAAGGCTTATAGAATGTTTGTGTCATGGTTGGAAGTGAATTAGAAGTTACAAATGGCATTGGTTCATGATTTTGCAAAATTCTCATTTGGTGCACATCTTGAAAATCAATGATTTTTGCCAACTTTGTCACACCATAACTTTTGATCCAAAAAGAATTTGATCATGTTCTTGTACTTTTTGGAAAGGGAAAGATGTAATCTACAACTTTCATGACCAAAGTTTTTCCATTTGAAGCATTTTTGGATCAAGAATCAAGGCTTGAAAAATGACCTAAAATGAAGCATTCTTGAAAAGTCAACTATGCCCAAAAAGTCAACATTTGCAAAAACTCCAAATTCTTGATTTTTGTGGACTTCAACCTTCTTCCATGATCAAATAAAGATCATATACACTCAAAATGATGAAGATCACCCATTGGTTGGGTCATTGGGGGCCTCAGATGCCCTGATTTTACACTGACTTGTCCAGAAAGTCAACTCTTGATCAGATGACTTCCCCATGGAATTTCTTCATGAAAATTGATATGCATACTCCCTATACCATATAGAGACCAATGGAAACAAGAATGACCAAAAATTTTGGAGTTATGGCCTCTGAAACCAAAACCCTAATTTTAGGTCATCTGTGCAGTCTAGCCTGGCTCTGCTTCCATGCAAACCTCAGTTCTTGTGATTCTTTTGAATTCTTGACTTTGAGAGGATGGAATATGATACAAGAACACATGTGGATCCATTTGAAGTGATTGGTTGCCTTTGGAGTGGCTCAAGAAGCTCTTGGATTGCTCAGATCACAAACCCTAGGTGCAGATGACTTATAAACTATGCAGTGAATCAAAATTGTGATATGAGATGGTATGATTGTGTTTATGCATATGCAATGATCACAAGCCATGGTGTGAATGGGTGAGGGAAAATTTGGGGTGTTTACAGCTGCCCCTATTCAAACATGAGTTAGCTGTGCAGGATGTAAGCAACGGCTTAACAGGCAAGCGAGATAACTTGTGGTTGAATACCAAAGACAGTCCAAAATTTGCACTCACAGAATGAAGAAGAAAAGGGATATAGATTGTAAAAGAAAATAAAGTATATTGTAAAGTGTGGGCGACGGAGGACGACCGTCGAGCAGAGGACGACTGCTGGGTAAAGAGCAATGACGGGGATGGCCGACATGCTGGGGAAAAAGTGTGGGAAGTAAAGCAATGACGGGGACGGCCGACATGCTGGGGAAAGTAAGAAATATGATGGGGACGGCCATCAAGGTAAAGCTAGATTCTTTGGGAATTAATGAAACATGACGGGGACGGCCATCAAGTTCTCAAAGTAAAGTAACCAACGATGGGGACGGCCATCGGGCTAAAAGAACAAAGGACCACGACGGGGACGGCCATCGGGTTAAAGACTAAATGAAATAAACAGATGATGGGGTACGGCCATCAAAGGTGAAGGACGATCACCTAGCAGGGAACGGCTGCTTTGTTGGGTAAAAGAAAAATGATGGGGACGGCCATCAAAGGTGGAGGACGACCACCTGGCAGGGTACGGCTGCCGAAAATATCAACGATGGGGACGACCATCGGATAAAAAGTCAACGATGGGGACGACCATCGGATGAGCATGATGGAGGACGACCATCAAGAGGTGGAGGACGACCACCTAGCAGGGGACGGCTGCTCTCAGGGTTTATCATGACATAGGACGAATGCCAGATAACCAAAATCAACAATGGGGACGGCCATTGGATAAAATTGATGAAGGAAGATCATCAAGAGGTGGAGGACGACCACCTAGCAGGGGACGGCTGCTAAAAATATCAACGATGGGGACGGCCATCGGATGAGCATGATGGAGGACGACCATCAAGAGGTGGAGGACGACCACCTAGCAGGGTACGGCTGCTCTCAGGGTCTATCATAACACAGGACAAGTGTCAGATAAAAAGAAAATTGCTTTGTTGGCGATCTACTGGGGAGTAGTAAACACGGACGAGTGTTCATATCCAAGAAACAAAAGGTATAAGTGTTTAGACGTTGTATATAGATTAAAGATGCGGACGAGCATCCTTAAGACTACGATACGGACGAGTATCGGGTAGAAACAAATACTAACGCGTGTTCAAAGATGATGATACAGACGAGTATCAACTGGTTAACAGAGAACACGGACGAGTGTTGAATCTGTGGGGATATGAATGGTATATACAAGATACGGACGAGTATCTGAGTAGTATGAGTAGTTAACTGCTGGGGAGAGCGACACGGACGAGTGTCAAAAGGAGAAGAGTGTAATATGAACAAATATTTGATATACAAAGTGTAGGTGACTGCGCTGGGGATACGACACGGACGGGTGCCAAGAAAGTGTATATAAGTATATGTGAGTACAAAGAGGGTGTCTTTGGCTTTCTGCTGGGATATAACACGGACGGGTGTCAAAAGGAGTATATACTGGTGTTTGTGATTTGTGAGGCAACTGCTTTTGCTGGGAACTCTGGTGGGGATTTTTCTTCTGTATGTTGATGAACTGTAATCATTCACAGGTGTTGATTCATAACATGGCTCATGATTATGCTATGCATTTGATTTTTTGCCGTAATGCTCCGTGTTAAAACGGAATGCTACGCTTTGTGGGTGAATATGATGCAAATGCTATGATTATGCAAAGATACCAAACCGGGATCCGGGTCCCGTTGCTGCGAAGATTTTTGATTGATCTGTTTGAAACAGGCATCCCAGCTGGGGATGAGATCACGGGTAGATCTGATGATATGATATCTGCTTGGGGATACGGGTCAATGATAGACCTATCCTAATAAATGAGAGACCCAGCTGGGGTTTGTAGAAGCTTTCTTCACTCTGTTGTGACTCCTTCATGCGTTGCTCTTCTGGATAGAGGCTGCAGCTCTGTGGGGGGATGATTCCCTGACTTTTGTGCTCCGGCTGAGGATAAAAAGGCAACTCGGCTGGGGAGAAAGAGAGATCACTGAGAGACCTCCCTAAGGATTCTGTTAAAGAGGATCCTTGACTCAGCCGGGGATATAGGTGCCTTTTTGTAATGCCTGCCCATTCTGATGGGGATAAGTAATACGTGGCCCAACTCAGCTGGGGAGAGAGCACTTCGGGTGCTACAATTGAGTATTGATTTGTCAGCTTGCTGGGGATGAAGCTTACATGCCCCCAAGTTGCATTCTGGATACCTGCAATCCTGAAAAAGATAGAGAAACGCGCAAGGTAATCCCGAGGTATCCTTTACTGGATTCTGTCATAGGAGTTTAGATACTTCTGAGAGTAAGCATATTTCCTGCAAGCATGTGTTTTTTTTTATTTCTTAGAGAGAAACATCTGTACTCGCGCAACCAGTTTTTTTTTTTTTAGAGACATCAGACATTCTTTGCAAGATAAAATGTACAAAACGAAACGTGACTGACAAAACTGATTTTATTAATTCATGTGCCCTGAATTGGCAAGATATAGTCAAAGAAACAAATCCCCTGAAATGAGGAGATTGTTACAAATTGAGAAACAAAATGCTGGCAGTGTTGATGACGCCTTAAAGAGCTTCCTCTTCACTATGACCCGTATGACTTTTGACGTTCTTCTCATCTTGCTTTTGAAGAATGTTGAATCTGATTGAAGCTTGATCTTGTTGAAGTTTACCAAGTTGTAGATGATACAGACGAACTCAGAATGCAGTTGTTCGCTTATTCCCTTATTTTGCATGGATCGCCCTTTCGGGTTTTCAATCCATCGGGATACCCATTTTTGCCTGAGCTGTCCAATGCGGCTTTTCAACTCAGCGGGTGTACATTTTTTCATTTATTTTCCCTTATTTTTGCCCGAGTCTTTTATTCTGTTTTTGACTCGCCGGGATGCCCTATTTTTGCCTGGACTTACATTCTGTTTTTGTGTCCAGCGGGTCATTTTTATGCGAAGTATTTTTTAACTGCATCTGAATTCACAGGGGACGGGAAATCTTCACCATCCATGGTGCTGAGCATCAGTGCTCCACCAGAGAAAACTTTCTTTACCACAAATGGTCCTTCATAATTTGGAGTCCATTTGCCCCTGTGGTCTGTATGAGGAGGGAGGATCCTTTTCAACACAAGATCTCCCACTTGGTACTCTCGGTGCCTGACTTTCTGATCGAAGGCCTTCTTCATTCTTTTCTGATACAACTGCCCATGACAGATTGCAGCCAATCTCTTCTCTTCAATCAGACTCAGTTGCTCGTATCGGGACCTAACCCATTCTGCTTCGTTCAGCTTAACATCCATCAATACTCGTAAAGAGGGTAGTTCAACTTCAACAGGTAGGACTGCTTCCATACCATACACAAGTTGATACGGTGTTTCCCCAGTGGATGTTCTTATTGACGTGCGGTACCCATGCAAGGCAAACGGTAGCATCTCATGCCAGTCTTTATAGGTGACTACCATCTTCTGCACAATCTTCTTGATATTCTTATTTGCTGCCTCAACAGCGCCATTCATCTTTGGCCTGTAAGGAGAAGAATTGTGATGTTGGATCTTGAAGTCCCGGCACAGTTCTGCCATCATTTTGTTGTTTAGATTGGAACCATTATCAGTAATGATTCGCTCGGGCACTCCATATCGACAGATGATATCTCTCTTCAGAAATCTGGCTACCACTTGTCTTGTGACGTTTGCATATGAGGCTGCTTCGACCCACTTAGTGAAATAGTCAATGGCGACCAGGATGAATCTGTGGCCATTTGAAGCAGTTGGCCCAATCTTGCCAATCATATCAATGCCCCACATGGCAAAGGGCCATGGAGAAGACATGATGTTCAAAGGATTGGGAGGCACATGCACCTTATCTGCATAAATCTGGCATTTGTGGCATTTCCTGGCATAAGTACAACAGTCTGCATCCATTGTGATCCAGTAATAGCCTGATCTTAGCAATTTCTTAGCCATGGCATGCCCTCCAGCATGGGTACCAAATGATCCTTCGTGCACTTCATGCATCAACAAATCTGCTTCCGTCTTGTCAACACATCCAAGGAGTACCATATCAAAGTTCCTTTTGTATAAAGACCCATCAGTGTTCAGAAAGAAACTACCAGCAAGCCTTCTCAAAGTCTTCTTATCATTGGAAGATGCCCCAGGTGGGTATGTTTGATCCTCCAAGAAGCACTTAATGTCATGGAACCAAGGCTTGTCATTTTTGACAACATCTGCTGCAAATACATATGCTGGTTTATCGAGTCTGGACACTGAAATCTGAGGTACAAAGTTAGCAGCTTGAACTTTGATCATGGATGAAATGGTAGCAAGGGCATCTGCAAACTGATTCTCGTCCCGAGGGATATACTCAAGCTTGACTGTTGTGAAGAAAGTCAATAACCTCCTTGTATAATCCCTGTAAGGTATCAGATGATCTTGGTGGGTGTACCATTTTCCGTTGGTTTGATTAACTACCAGAGCTGAATCTCTGAACACAGTCAATGTCTTGATCCTGAGGTCAATGGCTTCCTCAAGACCCATAATGCAAGCTTCGTATTCAGCTTCGTTGTTAGTGCAGTTGAAAGTGAGTTTTTCCGAGAAAGGCATGTGAACTCCTTTAGGCGTAATGAGTACTGCACCAACACCACGACCATTCATATTAACAGCCCCATCAAACATCATGGTCCATTCTTCTTCCGGGTCAGGCCCTTCAGTGTGAATAGGCTCTTCGCGATCTTTTGCTTTAATGAACATGATGTCTTCATCAGGGAAGTCAAACCTCATAGGCTGGTAATCATCAAGGGGTTGCTCAGCAAGATATTCAGACAATACACTGCCCTTGATGGCTTTTTGAGAGGTGTACTGGATGTCGTATTCTGTGAGAATCATCTGCCATCTTGCAACCCGTCCGGTAAGAGCTGGCTTCTCGAAAATATACTTAACTGGGTCCATTTTGGATATCAACAAAGTAGTGTGGGTCAACATATACTGTCTCAGTCGGCGAGCAGCCCACGCTAAAGCACAGCAAGTTTTCTCGAGCAGTGAATAACGTTGTTCACAGTCGGTAAACTTTTTGCTTAGGTAGTATATTGCATGCTCTTTTCGACCAGACTCGTCATGCTGGCCCAGCACACACCCCATCGACTCTTCTAATACTGTCAAGTACATTATCAGAGGTCTTCCTTCAACTGGTGGCATAAGGATTGGAGGTTCTTGCAGATATTCCTTGATCTTGTCAAAAGCCTTCTGGCAGTCTTCGTTCCACCTGACCGTCTGTTCTTTTCTTAACAGCTTGAACAAGGGTTCACAGGTTGCTGTCAGGTGAGATATGAACCTTGAAATGTAGTTCAATCGACCTAAGAACCCTCGAACTTCTTTCTCTGTTTTCGGTGCAGGCATCTCTTGGATGGCTTTGACTTTATCAGGGTCAACTTCAATCCCTTTCTCGCTTACAATAAAACCCAGCAGCTTACCAGATCGCACCCCGAATGTGCACTTGTTGGGGTTCAGCTTCAGTTGGTACTTCCTCAAACATTTGAATAGCTTTAGCAGATTTACCAGATGATCTTCTTCAGTAAGGGACTTGGCGATCATGTCATCCACGTAACACTCGATTTCCTTATGGATCATATCGTGGAATAATGTCACCATAGCCCGTTGATATGTTGCACCAGCATTCTTGAGCCCAAATGGCATTACCTTGTAGCAGAACGTGCCCCAGGGTGTGATGAAGGTTGTCTTCTCCATGTCCTCAGGTGACATTTTAATCTGATTGTATCCTGAAAATCCGTCCATGAAGGAGAATACCGAGAACTGAGCCGTATTATCAACCAATACATCAATGTGAGGTAAAGGGAAATCATCTTTCGGGCTAGCTCTGTTCAGATCCTGGTAGTCAACACACATTCTTACTTTGCCGTCCTTCTTGGGCACAGGTACTATGTTAGCAACCCACGGTGGATAGCTAGTCACGGCAAGGAATCCGGCGTCCCATTGCTTCTGTACCTCTTCCTTGATTTTCATTGCCATGTCCGGGCGAGTACGGCGCAGTTTCTGTTTAACCGGTGGGCATTCTTCCCTTAAAGGTAGCTTGTGCACAACAATGTCGGTGTCCAAACCTGGCATATCTCGATAAGACCAAGCAAACACATCCACATACTCTTGAAGCAGGTCAATCAGTTGTCTCTTCACCGAGTTCTGTAGGCAAGCCCCGATTTTAACTTCTTTCACGTCTTCAGCTGTACCAAGATTAATCGTTTCAACCTCCTCCTGATGAGGAGTGATAACCTTTTCCTCTTGTCTTAACAACCTGGCTAGCTCTTCAGGAAGCTCATACTCTTCTTCAACCCCTTCATCGGCTTGATTGATTGGATTGTCAAAGTCATACGAAGTCATAGTCGTGCCGTTGTCGGTGCTGTCTGGAAGACACTCTCTGCAAGGGTTCAGTTGGTTCATTTTAGTGATTTGATTTTAATCTTGTTTTAGAAAAGTGAAATAAAGTTATCATTTTGAAAACACTGCCATTTATTTTTTGTACAAAAAGAAAAATGGAAAAACAGTGAGCGGAAAAGAAAAGGACTCATTTGCAAAAAGATGTCTGATATTTCATTGATTAATCTTGTTTGCACAAAAAGTACAGATGGCCCGATTACAAAATGAGTCTTGTCATCATGGGCAAGATGCAAGACTTTGATGCATGCTATAAAACACAGGAAATAATAATTACTCTGCATGAGTAACTCTTATAATTTCCTGGGAAGACCAGTTCGAGACACTGCTCCCCGGGATCTTTGGACGAATCCAGCTTTCCAGGTTGCGTTCCTCTTCCAGCTCGTCTTCCAGACAGTTGATAGCATCAGGGGTAAGCATCCCCCCACTCATAAAGTTGGGCTCTTTCGCAGCCGCTGTTTGATCTTGTTGAGTTGGTTTGTAACCCAACCCAAATCTGTCTTCTTTCTTCTCCACCGATAGCAGTTTGCCCCAGCCCTGGGCATTTCCTCCCTCAACGACCTTCCGGGCTTGTTGGTATGATGATATTGAAGTACCAGGCACAGCAGATGTTTCATTCACATTCAAAGCTTCAAACCCCTGGCTCATTGTTTCATGGATCTCCCCATCCATCTCAATGTACTTATAGGTAGCCAGGTGGCTGACAAAAATGTCCTCCTCTCCGCAGATTGTAACGATTTGACCCTCCCACTCATATTTTAACTTCTGGTGAAGGGTAGAGGTCACGGCGCCAGCAGCGTGGATCCATGGCCTACCCAACAAACAGCTGTAGGCAGGCTGAATGTCCATCACATAGAAGATAATTGTGAAAGTCTGCGGGCCAATCGTTACGGGTAACTCAATCTCTCCCAGAACCGATCTCTTTGAACCATCAAAGGCTCTTACCACCAGGTTGCTGGGTCTCAACGCCAATCCGTCATATTCTAGCTTCACCAGGGCCTTTTTAGGTAGGACATTAAGGGATGACCCCGTGTCTACCAGCACATGGGAAAGGACAGCTCCTTTGCATTCCATGGTTATGTGCAAGGCTTTGTTATGGTTACGGCCTTCCGTTGTCAAATCAGTATTGGTGAACCCTAGTCCGTGACTAGCATTGACATTTCCAACTACAGCTTCCAGCTGATTGACAGTGATCTCTTCAGGCACGTAAGCTGCGTGCAAGACTTTGAGTAGTGCATTCCGATGGGCCTCGGAGCACATGAGCAATGATAGGATTGAGATCTTGGAAGGCGTCTGATGAAGCTGATCCACTATTTTATAATCATTCTTTTTGATGATTCGCATGAACTCATCAACCTCTTGATCGAAGGGTGTCTTCAAAGCTTCCTTAACAGCTTGATCTTCCTGCACAGGGCTCTTCCCTTTTGCCTTGGCAGCAGCTTCTGCTTCGGCTGTGGGTCTCTGAATTTGTGGAGCGAAAAGACGTCCGCTTCGGGTGAAGCCTCCGCCTCCTCCCACATTGTCAATTTTTAGTGCAGGGGTTGATGATTCAAAAGTGATTCTTTGTCCTTCACAGTACAAGTCAGAGCCGTAATGCCAGGGGATGGCATTACTGCTTTCATAAGGTATTGGTCCAGGCACCGTGATAGTGACTGGACTGACTGCAACTGTTGAAGGAACTGTGATGGTCTGCGGATCGTAATAAATTGTGACTGGTGCTCTGATGGGAGCAGCACTTTCTGAGTTGTAGGCAGAGTTGTTTTCAGGATCATAAAATATTGTGACAGTTGAGACATCTTCATGATTCGTTGCTGGTGTTGTAGGAGACATTGTCGGGAGTGTGGACGTTGTTGTTGTAGGAGCTTCATAATGGAGTGGTGCTGGAGTTGTAGAAGGAACATTCATTGATATCTGATCAGTTGAAATGACAGATGAAGTACTTGTTGATGAAGCCGAAGAATTGTCAGGAACAATAGATGCTGTAGTTGTAGGAGGTTCTGAAACCGTTGCTGATGAGATTGATGGATTTGTTGGAAATGATGTGGTGATCTGAAGCTGGCCACTCTGAATAAGGCCATCTATGCCATTCCTCAAATTATCGCACCCATTTACTGAGATATTGCAGTAAGCACAACCAAACTCGCACCCCGGGAACATTTGACATTCCAAGAGCTGAGCTTTGATTTCCACCAACGGTGTCCTGATCTGGCCCACACGGGTTATTTAATAAGACGGCTTGTCTTCTTCAATAGCGTTAATCCTGGGACCACCGTGGTTTGGCATCGGGTTCTTATTGACATTGGGTGGTGGTGCGAAATTCAGAGCCTTCGAGTCTACCAGGTTTTGTACCTTCATATGCAGAGCTCTGCACTTTTCTGTACTGTGGCCAGGTGCGTTTGAATGGAAGGCACACCTAGCGTTGGAGTCATAGTTCCTGGGTAGACTGTTGGGATCTGGAGGTGCCAGCGTCCTTAGCTCAACTAGGTTGAGTTTCAGGAGTTGTGGCAGCAGGGTAGCATATGGCATAGGGATTGGATCAATCACCCTATTAGCTTGAGATGGCCTCTGCTGAAATGGCCTTTGTTGACTGTTGTTGTTGGTGTTGCTGTAATTCCTTGGAGGATACTGATTTTGCTGATGGTACTGAGGTTGTTGCTGATAGTTTTGCTGCGAAGGTTGATAGACTGGTAGAGGATGAGCCGGAGCAGGAATGGTGACTGCTGCTATTGACCTTTGAACATATTGGGGCCTGCCCCTGTTGGTGTGGATGGCATTGGTCTCGCCAGTTCTTCTCGGGCCTGCAAAAGGCTTTCTTGTACTATTGGACGAGCTTGCACCGTTGTCTGAGATCTTACCCATCTTCAATAGGCTTTCGATTCTCTCCCCAGCTATGACAACATCCGCAAAGCTAGTGGAAGAGAAGGCAGCCAGCCTGTCAATATAAGTTCCCTGAAGGGTGTTCATGAACATATCTGCCATTTCCCGTTCAGACATAGGTGGCTGAACAGCAGCAGCCAATTGCCTCCATCTCTGTGCATATTCTCGGAAACTTTCCCTTGACGACTGTGACATTCCCATTAGGAGAGTCCTGTTGGGTGCCATATCTAAGTTATACTGATATTGTCTGATGAAGGCCTCTGCCAGGTCCTTCCAGCATCTAATAGTTGCCCTTGTCAAGTGAGAGTACCATTCTCTTGACGCTCCAGTCAAACTGTCCTCGAAATAGAACATCCAGAGCTTCTCATCCATAGTATAGGCCTTCAGCCTTCCCAGAAATGATTGTAAATGAGTCCGGGGACATGAAGTCCCGTTGTATTTTTCAAAGCAAGGAGGCTTGAACTTATGGGGGATCCTGACCCCGTCTACCAAGCCCATGTCCATGACATCGAAGCCCAAAGAGTTTTGAGATTCTAAGGACCTCAATTTCTCAGCTATCTCATCCAACCTTCTATCATAAGCTTCTTCCCCAGCACCCATTACCGTGAATTGGTCCTCCTGAGGATCTTCTTGAAGTACCCTAGCTGCAGTGGCAGTTCCTTGAACATTTGCAGGAATGTTGACCTCAGGATGGAGGTGTGGCCCGAAGACAGGGGGGGTTAACATGGGGTTGGACCCTCTCGTTATTGCTTGTGCCGGCAGTCCCTATATGTGGATCTTCTTGATTCTGCCTTTCCACCATGGCCCTTAATCTTTCCTGGCTCTGAGCCATGTTGTTCATCACTTCCATAAACTGAGTCATTTGGTTCCTCATTTCTAGCCTTTCGTTTGCCATTTGATTTCTGACCTCAGTAAGGTCCTGCTGCATCTGATCCATTTGAATGCCCGGAAGGTTGTTTCGGGTTGGATAACGGTGCAGACGGTTGAGGGGAAATACCCGGCGCCTAGCAATAGTTCCTGAAGCATCACAACAGAGGTTAGCAACAATAAAACAAAACCTACAAAACAAACAAAGGGTTAGCATGCAATGCAGTTATGATTATTTGTTCTCAAGGTATCCGGTTTGGCATTCAGTTTTGACCCTTCCAGACCCTTGAAGATGCTGTTGTTGTTGCTTGAAGAAAACTCAGATGAAGCAAACTAACACAAATATATTACAGAAGGTGAAATAATACAACTTGTTCATTTTACAACACAAGCCCTCTAAGGGGTCAAAATACAGTACAAGAAAATAAAAGTACATGGAAAGAAAGCAACAACAAACAAATGGTCAAACACCAAGACCAAACTCATCCTCACGAACTTCCTTGAGAAGTGCTTCGGTCACAGGATCAGCCGGACGCTCCGTGAGATTCCTGATGAGGAGATTCCGGGTCGTAACAGCTGCTGTTAGCTTCTTGTGCTGAGTTTGTTCTTTGGACCTCTTCACCCCTGCTTTGATCTTCAGCTCTGATATCTCCCTCTGGGCTGCTGCCAGGGCTTCTTGCTGTTCTTTTGCACTAGCTTCCAGTTGCTCCATCTTGTCTTGAACTCTCTTGTCCTCTAGAGTACGAGCCTCGGTGATCCTGACCCACCGGGCTTGACTCTCCTTTAAATACAAGTCTGTCCTTGCTCTCTGGAACTGGGCTTCTTTGCAAGCATTCTTCAGGATTTGTTCTCCAGCTTTAGACTTTTTGATATAATCCCCAGACTTCTCAATCTTAGTCAGATGCTCTACTCTCAACTTCTCCAACCTCTCAATTTCCCTCATACCCTCACTCCTCTCCCGGAGGGTCTTCTGCAAAGCCTGGGTTAGCTTCTCATTTCTTTCCTTCAAGCTCTCAAACTCCTCCAAACTGATAGTGGCAGGGGGTGGTGCTGAAGATGACTCAGGCATGTCTTCTATGGTAAAGGGCATTCCAGAGAAATGGGCCCTGGCACGGGACCACTCATAATATTGTGCTGATGCCACATTATTGCACTTCCCCAGAATGGTTACTCCCTTGGTTTGAACATTATCCCAGGCCCAGGCAGCCTTCCTAACAACAGTCAAATTAATCTTGTTCTCACAATAAAGAGTCTCAACCAAGTCCTGTGCCTTAGGAGTGTGGACCAGTGCATAGCCCAATTGTCGTCTAAACAGCAGAGGGTTGTAATTGATACTACCCTTAACTCCTATCAAAGGCACATTGGGAAAATGCCCACAGCTGGTGATGATATCCCTGCCCTTGGTGCTTTGAGTGCACCATCTGATATCTGCTGAAGTTAGAGCAGTGAGTCTCTTAGCCCAGTTGCTCTGCTGATGAGGGTTTAGAAATGCATCTGTCCTGGGTAAACGCCTGAGAAGCCAAGTGTGGAACAATGGAGCACAACACCTCACTAATCTCCCCCTCTGCTTCTCATTTCTCTGATGTACTGAGTAGTAAAGATCTCCCAACAAGGTGGGCACTGGGTTCTTCAGGATGAATAAATGGATTGCATTCTTACTAATGAATCGAGGCTCATCTGCAAACAATACAATTCCATATATGCTCAAGGCCAGTAGAGCACAAACAGCTTTCCACTCTCCTAAAGAAGCTTTCAGGGTAGCTTGAGAGATCAAGAAATCCAGATGAAAGCCAGGGATCCCAGCTTTAGAAGTCATATGCTGCTCAATCAAAACAAGTTCCAGATGCAAAGCTTTTGCTACTTCTCCATTGCTAGGAAAGACCATCTCAGGGTTGAAAGGGATTCCACCCCTGATAGGCAACCCAACCAATGATGAGTATTCTTCTAATAGAGGGCCCATCTGAAAGTCTTGGAAAGTGAAACATCTCAGTGGGGGATCATAAAACTGAATGCAGGTGTGGATCAGGCTTCTCTGTGATGGGTCCAGATCCATAACCATATCAAGTATATCTCCATAACTTTCCCTGAACAATGGTATGTGATCTGGAGTGATCAGGGTTTGAATCCTCCTGATATCTGATAGCTCTGGCTGGAAGAAGTGATAGGTGATGTTGCTCTTTTTAGGAGCCATGATGCTGAGACTGAGTAGAGACAAATGCTGATGATGGCACTGAAGAAAAAGGGCCACTGACTGGCTGGTGCAGGTGATAGCTGAAGTAGACAGCTGATAACTGAAGCAGGTGCTGATGAAGATAGGTCAATACTGAAGATGGGGTCAAAACCAAAACCAAATGAAGATGGATACCCTGAAACACAAATAAGCAAATGTCAATATGATGCAATGATTATGTATGCAAATGAAATGCAAGGGTTTGTGACTGAGCTGGGTCTGATCAAAATGCCCTGATATAAGTCCATGTGTGTTCAAGAATTCCAGATGGAGGTCTATAAATCCAGTAACCAAGGTGGGGGACTCAAATAAAGAGCCACATGTCCAGGGTTTTAGAATCACAAGAACTGACCCAAAATGGAGTACTCTTAAACAATCAAAGTAACAGGGTATTCTGAGGTCAAGGTACCTGCAAACCTGTAAACAGCCCAACCCCCTCACAGGTGGTGTTCTAGAACAAGGATCCTCAGACTTGGATCAGTTATGAGAAGTGTAAACACTTCCAACCCGGAGGTACAGTGTTTACAATAACCATAACAATTCCTCCTCTAATTCACCTCAGTTTCTGAAGGTCAATACTAAAGGTCATCCAGACTTAGCAGGCTTCCCAGATAGCCCTAGCACTACAGGAAATCTGCAGCACAGAGTTCTCAAGAAGAAACCCATATCTGAACCGTGTTTCATATTCCCGCACCAGACCGAGATGGAATGGGAAAGAATATGAACCACTCTAGCCTAGGTGTCACTCAGATCCCAGGTATAGGATCTTAACTCTCAATGAAACACCCACCCACCAAAACAAAAAACCAGATCCAGCCAGCAGCATGACAGTATGGTATATACAAAAGCAATAAAGAAAGCAGTAAACAACTGTACATAAAACAAAAATAAATATACAAGCACAAATAAACACATAATACCCTAGTAAACACAAATCAATCAAGCGCTAGGAGGAACCCACAAAAAGAACCAGAAGCCCTGGTTGCAGTATAAGGGTCCCCAGCAGAGTCGCCAAGCTGTCGCTCCCGCCAAATGAAGCCAAGTCAAATGGGGTACAGACGCGAACGGTCGGCGAAGAGGGGCAATGAGAACACACAGCCGTGAACTCACTGGAGATGGAGAGAGTCGCCAGCTAGGCATTTTTATCCCGGAGGAAAGGTAATGCTGCATAAACCTAGAAAGAAATGGATAAGACGGTTGCGAACCAGAGAGACTGAGAAAGGGGGTTGGTTACAACCTGGGAAGGTATTAGCACCCAGATTGTCCGCCGTACTCGACGGGATCCACGCTTAAAAGATTTGTGTTTTAAAGGGGTAGTGTCAGTGCAATCTGTGTATAAAATAGCTGGAACAGGATGTACAGGTGTCAGTGTAAAAGAAGTGAAGTGTGATATATACAGTGTCAGTGTGAGGATAAGAGTGAAATGCTCAAGATCATGAGGCTAAAGAATAAAGCTGAAAGAGGGGGAATACACAGAGACTTTTGTTCGATAACTGTTAAGTTATGCCTACGTATCCTCTCGTGCAATGAGGAAGTCAGAACACCGTAGTTCGACCCAAAGAGACTGAAAGATGAATTGACTTATGAACTGCTTGCTTGTCTATGCTCAAGTGTATGACCTGTCTGGCTCAGGTGCAAACTGTCTTGCATTAGACGGAAGAAGCGAGCTCTCGTTTGTGAGTGAATGAGGTGAGAAAAGAATCCCGGAGGAGACGATTATCGTTTGTTTTTGTGTTTTCAGTCTTTTATTACTTTTGAAAGTTTGTCATAAGTTAATGAGCTTAAGCCTAAACCAATGGATTTAGTAAACTCATCACATCTTCCCTCTGATTAGGAGTAATGAGAATACCTTAAGTGTGAAGTCAGATTCTCACACTTAAACACCCTTGATATAGGATTAAGATCATTATCTTACTTGTGATTATTTAGATGTTTTGGTGTTTTTGTTTAGTGTTGAGTAATGAGGTTAAGCCATAATCAGGGATTAAACAGACTCATTACACCATCCTAATAGAAGGATAATAGATGAGAATGTTTAAGCTGAGGAAGACTCCTCAACTTAATCCATGATTAGGGATTAAACTCATGACAAAACAAGCCTTTGATTAAGTGGATTTTATTTAATGGTATGATGATGAAGTGATTTTTATGATTTGTAAGACAACTTGAGGGGGACTTGTCCATTAACACTAGGGTTAGTCCTTCTTAACCAGTTAAGGAAGAATTAGAACCCTAATGCAAGGCCCAAGTTACAAGTGTGATGTCTTGATGATTATTAAGTGAATTGATTAAAGGAGTTAAACACATGAAGGGTTTAACACTTAGGATTAAAGTTATACACTCCATCCTAATAGAAGGATGCATGCATAAGCTTAATCACAAAGCCTTAAAGCCTTTAGGGTTTAGTCCCTGATTATGAGATGAGAAGAGAAGACTCAAAGAAGACACAAAGGTAAAACTAAGAGGGGAGACTAATCAAAACCCTAATTATTGTCATGCTTGGTTGTTCCTAAGGTTTGTGAGATTTTCAAGAAGAAGTCTTCAATGGAACCACCAGGAAGCAGATGAAAGGATCAGGAGAAGCAAAGTAACTTGCTTCATTTAAGAAGTCAAGTCACTTGAGGAAAGAAAGTAAGAAGAAGAAGAAAGAGCAAACCCAATCTCATACACATGTAAAAATGCAGCAATGGATGCAAGAGAGATGAAAAGAAAAGTTATGAGAAGTGAAGGCAAATTCACTTCTCAAAATCACTTACCACCTGAAAAGGTTAGAAAAGAAATGTAATGCAATGCAAAATGGGATGAGATGACATGATGAGAAACAAAACCAGAAGCATGTTGATGATGATAATGATGCTATGGAGTGCTATAAACATGAAACAAAGCATGAGGATGATCACAGGAACAAATGGATGCAAGAGAAGCAAGTTTAGAACCATGATCATACATGAAAAGTTATGAAGCATACAAGGCATACAACATGGCAAATACATGATGCAATGATCAAACATGCTTTCTATATGTCTTATGATGTCAAATGAATCACATAGATGTTTGAAATGTCAAGGCAAGTCATGTAATGCAACAGAATGCAAGATGGATGCATATGAAAGCCCAAATTAGGGTTTATGGATCAAACAACAAACAAAAACCAAAAACAGAAGCAAACCCTAAGATAAAAAATGGAAAATGCCACACAAAGAATCCCTAAACCTATAATAAAACAAAGTCCAAAGGGGAGGTCTCAACTCTCAACCAATCTCAAGTTATGATTTTTCTAAGTTATTAGGGTTTTTAGGGCTCCTAAACAAAAGAAATGCCAAACAAATTGAAAATGAGGAATCAAATCATGGCCATTTAATCCTATAAACTACATGCTAAACACAATGCAATGCAAAAAGAATCAATGTCCAACTCTTCATAGATAGGCAGAAATGATTTTTTGAACTTATGATCAAAATAATGCACAAAAATGATTTTAATTCAATGGAAAATTCTCAAAATGCATCAAGATCCAAAGAGAAATTTGGTTTGAAGGTTTGACAATGTTTCTAAATGTCTTAGAACATTTCATGATTTTTTTGGTGATTTTTAGATACCTAAAAGTATTTTTAATAAATTAATTTCCATTAATCAATTAAAAATAATCTTTTAAATATTTAAAAATACTTTTTTAATGATAAAAATAAAAATAAAAATATTTTTGTGTCATAAAAATTAATAAAACTTATGAGAAAAAGTTTCATAATTTTTACACATTTTTTACTATTTTAAATAAATTATGCAAGTTAAATGAAAAGAAATGAATTTAAAATTAAAATAAAAGAAAGTAAACAGAATGGAGGGACGAGATGGCTTCTGGGTTTAAATGCGTTGACTGGCGCCAGATCTTGTGGCCAGGATTGATTCTGAGGTAATTAATCTAATTATGAATTAATTAAACTAATAAAAGAATTAGGGCTAATTAAATGAATCTGAGCCCTTCACTCACGCGCGAAGTCAACTGGGTCAACCAATCTGACGCCCCACATTCAAATGGCACTAATTACAGGGATTAGGGCATAACTAATCTCAGGTGACCGGAGGGGAGCTCCGGTCATCTTCTCCGGTGGTATCCAAACCCTAGAATACGATTCAGGCCACCATTCTCTAAATTAATTTCAGGGAAATGTTCCTCCACTCAAACCTTGCTCGAATCAACTCTCAAAAAGAATTTCTCATGCCTAAACTAAGAGAATCGAAGCCATGAAGTTTCACGGGCAAAATTTCAGAGCCCTGGTAAATCCTCATCTCTCACTCATTCTTAAATCTAAAACCATCCCCATGACCAGCAAAGCATACATAATCCATTTTTAACATAAAAACCAAGCTCTGAAAAGTTGTAAACCTGAAGCTACCTGAAGTGATGAACTATGGATTTAAGCTCTCCTGACCTTGCTCTGGTGCAGAATGCTTGCTATGAACTCCCTGAAGCCAATGGAAGGCTTGGAATGAGCTTAAACAAGCTGTTTTGAGAAGTCCAGTTCTGGTGTAGCAGGAAATGAGCTTTGTGTACAGGCTGCTTCAGACCAATGTGAAGGGTGGTTTTGACTCCTTTTGATGTGCTTGGTTTGTTGGTGAAGAGAGCTTTGATGTTTGATGGCTATGGAAGGTGATTCGAAGAAAAATGCAGGCTGAGGTGAAGAATGGTGAAACTCAATCCATGCTGGTTTCAGGCTTGAATCTTGGTGGTTTTTGCTCAATGAGACTAGGTGAGATGATATGTGGAAATGATTTGGATGTTTTTAGCTTGTGGAGGCAGATTCGAATGTTTTTGCAAAATGGTGAGTTTTTTGTATATGATGATCTAGAGTGTTTCAGCCTGGCCTCATGTTATGTTTAGCTTGCCAAAGGATATAATAAACAATTCCAAGTGGCCAGAGGATGTGACATGGCCTGTGGTGATTGGGATGTTTGCTTTTGCCAAAAGTCAATTTTTGTGTAAGGAAAGCATGGCTTGGTTCTAGGCTTAGTACAAGGCATGGGGCTGGTGCAGCATGATGTGTGTGTGATGCTAGGCAGGTGTCGCTCCCGACAAATGAAACAGGGTCATATGAAGGTACAGACGCGAACGGTCGGCGAGAGAGACAATGAGAACACACAGCCGTGAACTCACTGGAGATGAATAGAGTCGCCAGCTAGGCATTTTTATCCCGGAGGAAAGGCAATGCTGCATAGGCCTAGAAAGAGATGGATAAGACGGTTGCGAACCAGAGAGACTGAGAAAGGGGGTTGGTTACAACCTGGGAAGGTATTAGCACCCAAATTGTCCGTCGTACTCGACGGGATCCACGCTTAAAAGATTTGTGTTTTGAAGGGGTAGTGTCAGTGCAATTTGTGTGTAAAATAGCTGGAAAAGAATGTACAAGTGTCAGTGCAAAAGAAGTGAAGTGTGATAAATGTATAGTGTCAGTGTGAGATCAGGAATGAAATGAATTGCTCAAGATCATGAGGCTAAAAGAATGATGCTGGAAAGAGGGGGAATATACATAGACTTTTGTTCGATAACTGTTAAGTTATGCCTACGTATCCTCTCGTGCAATGAGGAAGTCAGAACACCGTAGTTCGACCCAAAGAGACTGAAAGGTGAATTGACTTGTGAACTGCTTACTTGTCTATGCTCAAGTGTATGACCCGTCTGGCTCAGGTGCGAACTGTCTTGCATTAGACGGAAGAAGCGAGTTCTCGTTTGCGAGTGAAGGTGATGAGAAAAGAATCCCGGAGGAGACGATTATTGTTTGTTTTTTGTGTTTTCAGTCTTTTATTGCTTTTGAGAGTTTTCCATAAGAAAATGAGCTTAAGCCTAAACCAATGGGTTAGTAAACTCATCACATCTTCCCTCTGATTAGGGGTAATGAGAATACCTTAAGTGTGAAGTCAGATTCTCACACTTAATCACCTTTGGTGTAGGATTAAGATCATTAACCTACTTGTGATTATTTAGATGTTTTTTGTGATTTTTGTTTAGTGTAAAGTAATGAGGTTAAGCCATAATCATGGATTAAACAGACCCATTACACCATCCTAAAAGAAGGATGATAGATGAGAATGTTTAAGTTGAGGAAAGCTCCTCAACTTAATCCAAGATTAGGGATTAAACTCATGACAAAACAAGCCTTTGATTAAGTGAATTTTAGATTAATGGTATGATGATGAAGTGAATTTTAGGGTTTGTAAGACAACTTGAGGGGGACTTGTCCATTAACACTAGGGTTAGTCCTTCTTAACCACTTAAGGAAGAATTAGAACCCTAATGCAAGGCCCAAGTTACAAGTGTGATGTCTTGATACTTATTAAGTGGATTGATTAAGAGATTTAAACACATTAAGGGTTTAACACTTAGGATTAAAGTTATACACTCCATCCTAAAAGAAGGATGCAGGCATAAGCCTAATCACAAAGTCCTAAAGCCTTTAGGGTTTAGTCCCTGATTATGAGATGAGAAGAGAAGACTCAAAGAGAGACATAAAGGTAAAACTATGAGGGGAGACTAATCAAAACCCTAATTCATTGTCATGCTTGGTTGATCCTAAGGTTTGTGAGGTTTTCAAGAACAATCTTCAGAAGAACCACCAGGAAGCAGATGAACAAGATCAAGAGAAGCAAAGTGACTTGCTTCATTCAAGAAGTCAAGTCACTTGAAGAAAGAAAGTGGGAGAAAGAAGAATGAGCAAGCTCAATCTCAAACACAAATAGAAATGCAGCAATGGATGCAAGAGAGATGAAAAGAAAAGTTATGAGAAGTGAAGGCAAATTCACTTCTCAAGTTTACTTACCACCTGAAATGTTAGAAAGAAATGCAATGCAATGCAAGATGGGATGAAATGGCATGATGCTAAGCAAAACCAGAAGCATGTTGATGATGATTATGATGTTATGAGGTGCTGCAAACATGAGGCAAGACATGGAGATGTTCATACAAGATCATGGATGCAAATGATGCAAGTTAAGGAGCATGAACAAGCATGAAATGTTATGAAGCATACAAGACAAATGACATGGCAAATATGTAATGCAATGATCAAACATGCTTTCTATATGTCTTAAGATGTCAAATGGATCACAAGAATTCACAAAATGCAAAGACAAGTCAAGTTATGCAAGGAAATGCAAGAAGGATGCAAAAGAAAGCCCAAATTAGGGTTTATGAATCAAACATCAAACCAAAACCCAAAACAGAAGCAAACCTTAAGATAAAAAATGGAAAATTCTACCCAAAGAAACCCTAAACCTATAATGAACCACTGCCCAAAGGGGAACTCCCAACTCTTAACCAATCTCAAGATATGATTTTTCTAAGTTATTAGGGTTTTTAGGGTTCCTAACAAAAGAAATGCCAAACAATTAGAAAATGCAAGATCAAATCATGGCCAATTTACCCTAGAAACTACATGCCAAACACAAAACAATGCGAGAAGAATCAATGTCTCAACCTTCTCCAATAGGCAGAAATGATTTTTTGAACTTATGATCAAAATAATGCATAAAAAATGATTTAATTCAATGAAAAATTCTTAAGATGCATCAAGATCAAAAAAGAAATTTGGTTTGAAGGTTGGACAATGTTTCTAAATGTCTTAGAACATTTCATAAATTTTTTTTGTAATTTTTAAATACCTAAAAGTATTTTTAATTAATTAATTCCCATTAATCAATTAAAAATAATCTTTTAAATATTTAAAAATACTTTTTTAATGATAAAAAATAAAATAAAAATATTTTTGTGTCATAAAAATTAATAAAACTCTTAGGAAAAAGTTTCATAATTTTTAGGAATTTTTAACTATTTTAAATAAATTGTGCAAGTTAATTGAAATAAAAATGAATTAAAATCAAATAAAATAGGAAGTATGCAGCATGGAGGGATAAGATTGATTCTGAGTTTAAATTGGTTGACTGCGCGCGTCATCCAAGGGTCCAGGCTGACTCTGATTAAATTAATTAAATTATGGATTAATTAGGCTAACACGTGGATTAGGGCTAAGCTAGCTGATCTGGGCCATCCAAAAGAGAGGGAAGTCAACAGGTCAACACTCATCTACGACTCAAATTCAAACTAGAGTTAATGACGCAATTAGGGCATAATCACTCTCAGGTGGCCGGAGAAGACCTCCGGTCGTCTTCTCCGGCCAGCACCTCACCTGAAAAATCCCCAAACCCCTCAAATCGTATCAAAAATGAAAACTAAGAACATAGAAATGATCTCCATCCTCTCACGAATCAAACCCCTCTCTCAAAACACATTTCTTCTTCCTAAACAAGCTGAATCGAAAGAAATAAAAACTAGGGCACGCAAGCTTCAGAGACAAATTAAATACTCAAATCAAAGCCATTTCAAAAACTAAGAACATCAGGATGATCAGTGAATCACATAGAACAAATTTGTAACAAGAAAAATGATTTCTGGAAAAATAATTTTCAAGCTACCTGAGATTTGGAGCTTTCAATTTGAGGACTTTCTGGCCACTTCTCCTTGTGCAATCCACTCTACTTGATCCCCAGATGATGTTTGAATGCTCAATGAGAGTTTAAGTTGGCTGGATAATGAGATTCGAAAGCTCCTGCTCAAGCTTGGTCAGAAATGGCAATGGAGTTTCTGGCACTTTCAGGTCATGGTGAGGGGTTGTTTGTGATCCTGAGGATGAATGGAGAAGGTCTGTGGTATTTGTTTGTGTGTTTGTGAGCTAGGAAGAAAGATTCGAATGAAACTGCAAAGTGAGGTAAGGAATGGCAGTGGAGTGTTCTGGTTGTTTCAGGCTTGGGTTCTTGGTGCTGGGTGGTCTATGGAGCAAGGTGAGTTGAATGGTGAAGATAGTTTGAGTGTTTGCAAGCTGTGGAATCAGATTCGAAACAAGTTGCAATTGGGAGTGTTTGTGTGAATGTGTTGAATGAGGATGTTTCAGCCTTGCCTTCTACATGAAATGGCTTGCAAAATGATATGTTATTTTAATCCAAGTGGCCAGAGGATGTGACATGGCCTGTGGTGATTGGGATGTTTGCTTTTGCAAAAAGGTCAACTTTTGTGTAAGGCAAGTATGGCTTGACTCTAGGCAAGTACAATGGGCATGGGCTGCGCAGCATGATGAGTGTTTGAGGCTAGCTTGATTCAAGGACCAATGCAGCAAGTTGGTGAAGAGAAATGAGTGGTTTTGCAACTTGTTACTTTATGGTTCACATGTGAAAGATCTTGTTCCCAAAAGCCATGAAACATGAGCAATGCCTAGTTCATTCTGAATTTTAGGACTTACATGATGTTTATGTGAAGGTTTGATACCAATTAGAAGTTGCAATTTGACTTGGTACATGATTTTGCAATTTTCACACTTAGGGCATGCCTTGAAAATCAATGATTTTAGCCAACTTTGCATTGCCATAACTTTTGATTCAAGAAGAGTTTGATCATGTTCTTGTACTTTTTGAAAAGGGAAAAATGAGATCTACAACTTTCATGACCAAAGTTTTTCCATTTGAAGCCTTTTTGGATCAAGAATCATGGCTTGAAAAATGACCTAAAATGATGCATTCTTGAAAAGTCAACTATGCCCAAAAAGTCAACATTTGCAAAAACCCTAAATTCTTGATTTTTATGAACTTCAACCTTCTTCCATGATCAAATAAAGATCATATACACTCAAAATAATGAAGATCACCCATTGGTTGGGTCATTGGGGGCCTCAGATGCCCTGATTTTACACTGACTTGTCTGAAAAGTCAACCCTTGATCAGATGACTTCCCCATGGAATTTCTTCATGAAAATTGATATGCATACTCCCTATACCATATAGAGACCAATGGAAACAAGAATGACCAAAAAAATTGGAGTTATGGCCTCTGAAACCAAAACCCTAATTTTAGGTCAACTGTGCAGTTCATCCTGACTCTGCATCCACTCAAACCCTAGTTCTTGTGATTCCTCTGCATTTTTGACTTTGAGGAGATGGAATATGCCATAAGAACACACATGGACCCCTTTGAGTTGATTGGTGGCCTTTGGAATGGCTCAAGATGCCTTGGGATTGTTCAGATCACAAACCCTAGGTGCAGATGCCTTAGAAACTATGCAGTGAAACAAAAGTGAGGTATGAGATGATATGTTGTGTTTATGCATATGAGATGATCAAAAGCCATGGTGGAATGGGTGAGGGCAAATTTGGGGTGTTTACAGCTGCCCCTATTCAAACATGAGTTAGCTGTGCAGGTTGTAAGCGACGGCTTAACAGGCAAACAGGATAACTTGTGGTTGAATACCAAAGACAGTCCAAAATTTGCACTCACAGAAATGAAGAAGAAAAGGGATATAGATTGTAAAAGCAAATAAAGTATATTGTAAAGTGGGCGACGGAGGACGACCGTCGGGCAGAGGACGACTGCTGGGTGAATAGCGATGACGGGGACGGCCGACATGCTGGGAAAAGTGTGCAAAGCGATGACGGGGACGACCAACATGCTGGGGATAAAAAGTAAAGCTAAGACGGGGACGGCCGACTAGCTGGAAAAATAAAATATCATGATGGGGACGGCCATCAAGATAAAGCTGTAAAATTTTCTGGGAGTTAATGAAACATGACGGGGACGGCCATCAAGTTCACAAAGCAAAGTAACCAACGATGGGGACGGCCATCGGGCTAAAAGAAAAGGAAAAGGGACCACGACGGGGACGGCCATCGGGTTAAAGAATAAATGAAATAAACAGATGATGGGGGACGACCATCAAAGGTGAAGGACGATCACCTAGCAGGGTACGGCTGCTCTGTTGGGGATAAAAGGAATATGATGGGGACGACCATCAAAGGTGGAGGACGACCACCTGGCAGGGTACGGTTGCCGAAAATATCAACGATGGGGACGGCCATCGGATAGAAAAGGTCAACGATGGGGACGGCCATCGGACGAGCATGATGGAGGACGACCATCAAGAAGTGGAGGACGACCACTCAGCAGGGGACGGCTGCTCTCGGGGTTTATCATGACATAGGACGAATGCCAGATAACCAAAATCAACAATGGGGACGGCCATTGGATAAAAGGATGAAGGACGATCATCAAAAGGTGGAGGACGACCACCTGGCAGGGTACGGCTGCCGAAAAAGATCAACGATGGGGACGGCCATCGGATGAGCATGATGGAGGACGACCATCAAGAAGTGGAGGACGACCACTCAGCAGGGGACGGCTGCTCTCAAAGCTTATCATAACACAGGATGAGTGTTAGATAAAAAGGAAACTTGCTTTGTTGGCGATCTACTGGGGAATAGTAAACACGGACGAGCGTTTACATCCAAGAAACAAAAGGTATAAGTGTTTAGATGTCGTGTATAGATTAAAGATGCGGACGAGCATCCTTAAGGCTATGATACGGACGAGTATCATGTAGAAACAAACTGACACATGTTCAGAGATGATGACACGGACGAGTATCAACTGGTTAACAAAGAACACGGACGAGTGTTGAATCTGAAAGGACTCTTCTGGGGAATAGTAGACACAGACGAGTATCTATATTCAAGAAGACACAAGTGTTTGACACGGTGTATGGGTTAAAGATGCGGACGAGCATCCCTAAGACTATGATACGGACGAGTATCACGTAGAAACAAACACTAGACGCAATGTTCTGAGATGATGGTACGGACGAGTACCAACTGGTTAACAAAGAACAAGGACTACTGTCGGATCTGTGGGGATATAAATGATGTATACAAGATACAGACGAGTATCTGTATAAGTGTAACACTGAGTAGTGAGTATATGTATATGTAAGTGTTTATCTGCTGGGGAGAGTGACACGGACGAGCGTCAAAAGGAGAAAAGTATAATATAAACATGTACATGGGTGATGAGAGTGTAAGCGACCGCGCTGGGAATATGACACGAACGGGTGTCAAGAAAGCGTATATATAAGTATAAGTGAGTGCAAAGAGGATGTCTTTGGCTTTCTGCTGGTGATGTGACACGGACGGGTGTCCAAAGGTGTATATACTGGTGTTTGTGATTTGTGAGGCAACTGCTTTTGCTGGGACCCTGGTGGGGATTTCTGTATAATGGTGATGGACGGCTTATTATTCACAGGTGTTAATTCATAACATGGCTTATGATTATGCTATGTATTTGATTTTTTGTCGTAATGCTCCGTATTGGGCGGAATGCTACGCTCTTAGGGGATAATATGATGCGAATGCTATGATTATGCAAAGAGGCAAAGACCCGGGATTCGGATCCCGTTTCTGCGAAGATCTCCGGTCGATCTGCCTGAAGTGAATATCCCAGCTGGGGATGAGATCACTGGTAGATCTGATGATGTATCTTCTTGGGGATATAGGTCACTGATTGACATATCCTTATAATACGGGACCCAGCTGGGGTTTGTAGAAGCTTTCTTCACTCTGTCGTGATCTTCTATGCGCTGCTCTTCTGGATAGAGGCTGAAGATTCTGTGGGGAGATGGTTCCCTGACTCCTGTACTCAACTGAGGATGAAATGGCAACTCGGCTGGGGATGGAGCATTTCAGATGCTAAGATTGAGTGTATGTTGACTTGACAACTTTGCTGGGGAAATGGGCTCCTTCCAGTACCACGTGGAAGATAGACCGAGTTGATATTGATACACCAGCTTACTGAGACGTAACTTGCATGCCCCAGGTTGCGTTCTGGATACCTGCAATCCTGCAAAGATAAGGAGACGCACAAAAGGTCCCGAGGTATCCTTTACTGGATTCCGTCATAGGAGATAAGTACTTTCGAGAGTAAGTATATTCCCTGTAAGCATGTGTTTTTATTTTTAGAGAAAGGCATCTGTACTTATGCAATTGTATTTTCAGAGATATCAGACAATTCTTTGCAAAACATAAATGTAAAAAAACGAAATATGACTGAAAGTCTGATTTTATTAATTCATGTGCCCTGAATTGGCAAGATACAGTCAAAGAAACATATCTCCTGAAATGAGGAGATTGTTACAAATCGAGAAATAAAGTGCTGGCGATGCTGACGACGCTTTCAAGGAGCTTCCTCCTCTGCTATGACTCGTATGACAATGACGTTCTTCTCGCCTTGCTTTCTGAAGAAAGTTGATTCTGATTGAAGCTTGATTCTGTCGAAGCTTTCCAAGTTGTAAGTGATACAGACGAATTCAGAATGCAGTTGTTCGCTTATTCCCTTATTTTGCATGGATCGCCCTTTCGGGTTTTCAATCCATCGGGATACCCATTTTTTCCTGAGTTGTCCAATGCGGCTTTTCAACTCAGCGGGTGTACATTTTTTTTGTTTATTTCCCTTATTTTTGCCCGAGTCTTTTATTCTGTTTTTGACTCGCCGGGATGCCCTATTTTTGCCTGGACTTTCATTCTATTTTTATGTCCAGCGGGTCATTTTATGCGAAGTATTTTTTAACTGCATCTGAATTCACAGGGGATGGGAAGTCTTCACCATCCATGGTGCTGAGCATCAGTGCTCCTCCAGAGAAAACTTTCTTTACAACGAATGGTCCTTCATAATTTGGAGTCCATTTGCCCCTGTGGTCTGTATGAGGAGGGAGGATTATTTTCAACACAAGATCTCCTACTTGGTACTCTCGGTGCCTGACTTTCTGATCGAAGGCCTTCTTCATTCTCTTCTGATATAACTGCCCGTGGCAGATTGCAGCCAATCTTTTCTCTTCGATCAGACTCAGTTGTTCGAATCGGGACCGAACCCATTCTGCTTCACTCAGTTTAACATCCATTAATACCCGTAACGAGGGTAGTTCAACTTCAACAGGTAGGACTGCTTCCATACCATATACAAGCTGATACGGTGTTGCCCCAGTGGATGTCCTGATTGACGTGCGGTACCCATGCAAGGCAAACGGTAGCATTTCATGCCAGTCTTTGTATGTGATTACCATCTTCTGCACAATCTTCTTAATATTCTTGTTTGCCGCCTCAACAGCGCCATTCATCTTCGGCCTGTAAGGAGAAGAATTATGGTGTTGGATTTTGAAGTCCCGGCATAGCTCTTCCATCATTTTGTTGTTTAGATTGGAACCATTATCAGTAATGATTCGCTCGGGCACTCCATACCGACAGATGATATCTCTCTTCAGAAATCGGGCTACCACTTGTCTTGTAACATTTGCATATGAGGCTGCTTCAACCCACTTGGTGAAATAGTCAATGGCGACCAGGATGAATCTGTGACCATTTGAAGCAGTTGGCTCAATCTTGCCAATCATATCAATGCCCCACATGGCAAAGGGCCATGGTGAAGACATGATGTTCAAAGGATTGGGAGGCACATGCACCTTATCTGCGTAGATCTGGCATTTGTGGCATTTTCTGGCATAGGCACAACAGTCTGCATCCATTGTGATCCAGTAATAACCTGATCTTAACAATTTCTTAGCCATCGCATGTCCTCCAGCATGGGTACCAAAAGAGCCTTCGTGCACTTCATGCATCAACAAATCTGCTTCCGTCTTGTCAACACATCTGAGGAGTACCATGTCAAAGTTCCTTTTGTATAAAGACCCATCAGCGTTCAGAAAGAAACTACCAGCAAGCCTTCTCAAAGTCTTCTTATCATTGGAAGATGCCCCAGGTGGGTATGTTTGATCCTCCAAGAAGCACTTAATGTCATGGAACCAAGGCTTATCTTCTTTTACAACATCCGCTGCAAATACATATGCTGGTCTATCAAGTCTAGACACTGAAATCTGAGGTACAAAGTTAGCAGCTTGAACTTTGATCATAGATGAAATGGTAGCAAGAGCATCTGCAAACTGATTCTCGTCCCGAGGGATATACTCAAGCTTGACTGTTGTGAAGAAAGTCAATAACCTCCTTGTATAATCCCTGTAAGGTATCAGATGATCTTGGTGGGTGTACCATTTTCCGTTGGTTTGATTGACTACCAAAGCTGAATCTCCGAATACGGTCAATGTCTTGATCCTGAGGTCAATAGCTTCCTCAAGACCCATAATGCAAGCTTCGTATTCAGCTTCGTTGTTAGTGCAGTTGAAAGTGAGTTTTGCCGAGAAAGGCATGTGAACTCCCTTAGGTGTAATGAGTACTGCACCAACACCACGACCATTCATGTTAACAGCCCCATCAAACATCATAGTCCATTCTTCCTCCGGGTCAGGCCCTTCAGTGTGAATAGGCTCTTCGTGATCTTTTGCTTTAATGAACATGATGTCTTCATCAGGGAAGTCAAACCTCATAGGCTGGTAGTCATCAATGGGTTGCTCAGCAAGATATTCAGACAGTACACTGCCTTTGATGGCTTTCTGAGATGTGTATTGGATGTCATACTCTGTAAGGATCATCTGCCATCTTGCAACCCGTCCGGTAAGAGCTGGCTTCTCGAAAATGTACTTAACTGGATCCATTTTTGAGATTAATAAGGTAGTGTGGGTCAACATATACTGTCTTAGTCGGCGAGCAGCCCACGCCAAAGCACAGCAAGTTTTCTCGAGCAGTGAATAACGTTGTTCACAGTCGGTAAACTTTTTGCTTAGGTAGTATATTGCATACTCTTTTCGACCAGACTCGTCATGCTGGCCCAGCACACACCCCATCGACTCTTCCAACACTGTCAAGTACATAATCAGAGGTCTTCCTTCTACTGGAGGCATGAGGATTGGAGGTTCTTGTAAGTACTCTTTGATCTTGTCAAAAGCCTTCTGGCAATCTTCATTCCACCTGACCGTCTGTTCCTTTCTTAACAACTTGAACAAGGGTTCGCAGGTAGCCGTAAGGTGAGAGATGAACCTCGAGATGTAATTCAATCTACCTAAGAACCCTCGAACTTCCTTCTCTGTCTTTGGTGCAGGCATCTCTTGGATGGCTTTGACTTTATCTGGGTCAACTTCAATCCCTTTCTCACTCACAATAAAGCCCAGCAGCTTACCGGATCGCACCCCGAATGTGCATTTGTTGGGGTTCAACTTCAGTTGGTATTTCCTCAGACGCTTGAACAACTTCAGCAGATTCACCAGGTGATCTTCCTCTGTAAGGGACTTGGCAATCATATCATCCACATAACATTCTATTTCTTTGTGGATCATATCGTGGAATAATGTTACCATAGCCCGTTGATACGTTGCACCGGCATTCTTGAGCCCGAATGGCATCACTTTGTAACAGAACGTGCCCCAAGGCGTGATGAATGTTGTCTTCTCCATGTCTTCAGGTGACATTTTAATCTGGTTGTATCCTGAAAATCCATCCATGAAGGAGAATACCGAGAACTGGGCCGTGTTATCAACCAATACATCAATGTGAGGTAGAGGGAAATCATCTTTCGGGCTGGCTCTGTTCAGATCCCGGTAGTCAACACACATTCTTACTTTTCCGTCTTTCTTAGGCACAGGTACTATGTTAGCAACCCACGGCGGATAGCTAGTTACAGCAAGGAACCCGGCGTCCCATTGCTTTTGTACCTCCTCCTTGATTTTCATAGCCATGTCGGGACGAGTTCGGCGCAGTTTCTGTTTAACCGGTGGGCATTCTTCTCTTAGAGGCAGCTTGTGCACCACAATATCGGTATCCAACCCTGGCATGTCTTGGTACGACCAAGCAAACACATCTACATACTCTTGAAGCAGGTCTATCAGTTGTCTCTTCACTGAGTCTTGCAGGCAGGCCCCGATTTTAACTTCTTTCACGTCTTCATCTGTACCAAGATTGATCACTTCAACCTCCTCCTGGTGAGGAGTAATAACCTTTTCCTCCTGTCTTAACAACCTAGCTAGCTCTTCAGGAAGCTCATATTCTTCATCAACCCCTTCATCAGCTTGATTGATTGGATTGTCAGAGTCATACGATGTCATAGCCGTGCTGTTGTCGGTGCTGTCAGGAAGGAACTCTCTGCAAGGGTTAAGTTTGTTCATTTTAGTGATTGATTTTAGTCTTGCTTTAGAAAAAGTGAAATGAAGTTATCATTTTGAAAACACCGCCATTTATTTTTTGTACAAAAAGAAAAATGGAAAAACAGTGAGCAGAAGAGAGAAAGACTTGTTTGCAAAAAGATGTCTGATATTTCATTAATTTAATCTTGTTTGCACAAAAGTACAGATGGCCCTGATTACAAAATGAGTCTTGTCATCTTGGGCAAGATGCAAGACTTTGATGCATGCTATAAAAATACAGGAAATAATAATTACTCTGCATGAGTAACTCTTATAATTTCCTGGGAAGACCAGTTTGAGACACTGCTCCCCGGGATCTTTGGACGAATCCAATTCTCCAGATTGCGCTCCTCTTCCAGCTCGTCTTCCAGACAGTTGATAGCATCGGGGGTGAGCATTCCCCCACTGACAAAACCTGGCTCTGTAGCAGCCTTTGCTTGATGTTGAGTTGGTCTGTAACCCAACCCAAACTTGTCCTTCTTCTCCTCCACAGCTAAAACCTTGCCCCAGCCTAGGGCAGTTCCTTCTTCAACAACCTTCCGGGCTTGTTGGTAAGACGACATGGAGATCCCCGATACAGCAGATGCTTCATTGACATTCAAGGCTTCAAAACCTTGGCTCATTGTCTCATGGATCTCTCCATCCATCTCAATGTATTTGTAAGTAGCCAGATGGCTAACGAAAATATCCTCTTCCCCACAGATTGTGACAACTTGACCTTCCCACTCAAATTTTAACTTTTGGTGAAGGGTAGACGTTATTGCGCCGGCGGCGTGAATCCAGGGTCTACCCAACAAACAGCTGTAGGCGGGCTGAATGTCCATCACATAAAAGATAGTTTTAAAAGTCTGTGGGCCAATTGTCACAGGCAGCTCAATCTCTCCCAGAACCGATCTCTTCGAACCATCAAAGGCTCGTACCACCAGGTTGCTGGGTCTCAATGCCAATCCATCATATTCTAACTTCACCAGAGCCTTCTTTGGTAGGACATTCAGGGAAGAACCTGTGTCCACCAGCACATGAGAAAGGACAGCTCCTTTGCATTCCATGGTTATGTGCAAGGCTTTGTTGTGGTTGCGGCCATCCGCTGTCAAGTCAGAATTGGTAAACCCTAGCCCATTGCTAGCAGTAACATTCCCAACCACGGTTTCCAATTGGTTGACAGTAATCTCCTCAGGCACGTAAGCTGCGTGCAGGACTTTAAGCAGTGCATTCCGATGGGCTTCGGAACACATAAGCAGTGAGAGGATAGAGATTTTGGATGGCGTCTGGTGAAGTTGATCCACAATTTTATAATCACTCTTTTTGATGATTCGCATAAACTCATCAACTTCCTGATCGAACGGAGTTTTCAGGGCTTCTTTGGCAGCTGGATCTTCCTGCACCGGGCCTTTACCCTTTGCCTTGGCAGCAGCTTCTGCTTCGGCTGTAGGTCTTTGAATTGGTGGAGCGAAGAGACGTCCGCTTCGAGTGAAGCCTCTGCCTCCCCCCACATTATCTACTTGTGGTGCAGGTGCTGATGTTTCAAGAGTGATTCTTTTTCCTTCACAATACACGTCAGAGCCATAGTGCCAAGGGATGGCCCTATTGCTTTCATATGGTACTGGTCCAGGCACCGTGACAGTGACTGGACTGATTGCTGCTGCTGAAGGGACTGTAATCGTTTGTGGATCATAAAAGATTGTAACTGGTGCTCTGGCGGGAGCAGCACCTTCTGAATGGTAGGCGGAATTATTTTCAGGATCGTAGAATATGGTAACAGTAGAGACATCTTCATGATTGATTGCTGGTGTTGTAGGAGGTATCGTTGGAAGGACTGTTGTTGTTGTTGATGGAGATTCGAAATGGAATGAAGCTGAAGTTGTAGCAGGAGAAACTGTTGAAAACTGATCGTTTGGGAGGACAGGTGAAGTACTTGTTGATGTTGCTGATGAATTGTCGGGAACGATAGTTGCTGCAGTTGTAGGAGGGTCTGAAACCGTTGTTGATGAAGTTGCCGGATTTGTCGGGAATGATGTAGTGATCTGTAGCAGGCCACTCTGAATAAGGCCGTCAATGTCATTCCTCAGGTCCTCACACCCATTCCATGAAATATTGCAATAGGGACACCCTAGTTCACACCCCGGAAATATTTGGTTTTCGCGGAGTTGAGCTTTGATTTCGACCAATGGCGTCCTGATCTGATCCACACTGGTTATTAAATAAGACGGTCGGTCTTCTTCAATAGCGTTAATTCGAGGACCACCATGGTTTGGCATAGGGTTTTTATTGACGTTGGGCGGAGGTGCAAAATTCAGAGCCTTGGAGTCTACCAAGTCTTGTACCTTCATATGCAGAGCCCTGCATTTTTCTGTACTGTGACCAGGTGCGTTCGAATGAAAAGCACACCTAGCATTGGAGTCATAGTTCCTTGGTAGACTGTTGGGATCCGGAGGTGCCAACGTTCTTAGCTCAACTAGGTTGAGTTTCAGAAGTTGTGGCAGCAAGGCAGCATACGGCATTGGGATCGGGTCGATTACTCTATTAGCTTGGGATGGCCTTTGTTGGAATGGCCTTTGTTGATTGTTGTTGGTGTTGAAGTTCCTTGGAGGATACTGATTCTGGTGATACTGGGGTTGTTGTTGATAGTTTTGTTGAGGAGGTTGATAGACTGGCTGAGGATGAGCTGGAGCAGGAATGGTGACTGCTGCTATCGACCTTTGAGCATATTGGGGCCTACCCCTGTTGGTGTGAATGGCATTGGTCTCGCCAGTTCTTCTCGGGCCTGCAAAAGGCTTTCTTGTACTACTGGACGAGCTTGCACCGTTGTCTGAGATCTTTCCCATTTTTAACAGGCTTTCAATTCTCTCCCCAGCTATGACAACATCTGCGAAGCTAGTGGAAGAGAAAGCTGCCAACCTGTCAATATATGTTCCCTGAAGGGTGTTCATGAACATATCTGCCATTTCCCGTTCAGACATAGGTGGTTGAACAGCAGCAGCCAGTTGCCTCCATCTCTGGGCATATTCTCGGAAGCTTTCCCTTGACGACTGTGACATTCCCATTAGGAGAGTCCTGTTGGGTGCCATGTCTAAGTTGTATTGATACTGTCTGATGAAGGCCTCTGCCAGGTCCTTCCAGCATCTCACAGTTGCCCTTGTCAAATGGGAATACCATTCCCTTGATGCTCCGGTCAAGCTATCCTCAAAGTAGAACATCCACAATTTCTCATCCATTGTATAGGCCTTCAGCCTTCCCAGAAATGATTGTAGATGAGTCCGGGGGCATGAAGTCCCATTATACTTTTCGAAACAAGGAGGCTTGAACTTATGGGGGATCCTGACCCCGTCTACCAAACCCATGTCCATAACGTCGAAGCCCAAAGAGTTTTGGGATTCTAAGGACCTCAACTTCTCAGCTATTTCATCCAATCTTCTATCATAAGCCTCTTCTCCAGCACCCATCACTGTGAACTGGTCTTCCTGAGGGTCTTCCTGTAGTACCCTCCCTGCTGTGGCAGTCCCTTGTATATTGACAGGGATGTTGGCCTCTGGATGGAGATGGGGTCCAAAAACTGGGGGATTGACATGAGGTTGGACCCTCTCGTTGTTACTTGTGCCAGCAGTTCCCACATGGGGCTCATCTTGATTCCTCCCTTCTACCAAAGCTCTGAGCCTCTCCTGGCTTTGAGCTAAATTGTTCATCACTTCCATGAATTGTGTTATCTGCGTTCTCATCTCCAACCTTTCGTTGGCCATCTGGTTTCTGACCTCCGTAAGGTCCTGCTGCATCTGATCCATCTGAATTCCCGGAAGGTTGTTTCTAGTTGGGTACCTGTGTGGCCTGTTGAGAGGAAATACCCGGCGGCGAGCAATAATTCCTGAATATCACAACAGAGGTTAGTAACAATAAAACAAAACCTACAAAACAAACAAAAGGGTTAGTATGCAATGCAGTTATGCTTATTTGCTCTCAAGGTATCCGGTTTGGTCTTCAGTTTTGACCCTTCCAGCCCCTTGAAGATGCTGCTGTTGAAGTTGTTTTCGAAATAAACCCAGATGGAAACTAACACAAATATATTACAGAAGGTGAAATAATACATCTTGTTCATTTTACAACACCAGCCCTCTAAGGGGTCAAAATACATCACAAAAACAAAAGTACATGGAATAGGAATAACAACAAGCAAATGATCAAACTCCAAGGCCAAACTCATCCTCACGAACTTCCTTAAGAAGTGCTTCGGTCACAGGATCAGCCGGACGCTCCGTGAGACTTCTGATGAGAAGGTTTCTTGTTGCAACAGCTGCAGTCAACTTCTTGTTTTGACTTTGGTCCTTAGACCTCTTCACTCCAGCTCTGATTTCTAACTCTGATATTTCCTTCTGGGCTGCTGCCAGGGCTTTTTTCATCTGCTCCATCTTGTCCTGAACTCTCTTGTCTTCTAGAGTACGGGCCTCAGTGATCCGGACCCACCTGGCCTGACTCTCTTTCAAATACAAGTCTGTTCTTGCTCTCTGGAACTGGGCTTCTTTACAAGCATTCTTCAGAATCTGCTCACCAGCTTTAGACTTGTTGATATAATCTCCAGACTTCCCAATTTTAGCCAAGTGTTCCACCCTCAACTTCTCCAATCTTTCAATCTCCCTCACACCTTCACTCCTCTCCCGGAGGGTCTTCTGCAAAGCCTGGGTTAACTTCTCATTTCTTTCCTTCAAGCTTTCAAACTCCTCCAGACTGATAGTGGCAGGGGGTGGTGCTGAAGATGACTCAGGCATGTCTTCTATGGTGAAGGGCATTCCAGAGAATTGGGCCCTGGCATGGGACCACTCATAATATTGGACTGATGCCACATTATTGCATTTCCCCAGAGTGGTGATTCCCTTGGTTTGAACATGATCCCAGGCCCAGGCAGCCTGCCTAACAGTTGCCAGACTAATCTTGTTCTCACAGTAGAGGGTCTCAACCAAGTCTTGCTCCCTGGGAGTATGGACCAGTGCATAGCCTAACTGCCTCCTGAACAGCAGAGGGTTGTAATTGATACTTCCCTTGACCCCTATTAAAGGCACATTGGGAAAGTGCCCACAGCTTGTAATGATATCTCTGCCCTTGGTGCTTTGAGTACACCATCTGATGTCTGCTGAAGTGAGAGTAGTGAGCCTCTTAGCCCAGTTGCTTTGCTGATGAGGATTTAGGAATGCATCTGTCCTGGGTAGATGCTTAAGAAGCCAAGCATGGAATAATGGAGCACAACACCTCACTAGCCTCCCCCTCTGCTTTTCATTCTTCTGGTGCACTGAGTAATAGAGATCTCCTAGCAAAGTTGGCACTGGGTTCTTCAGGATGAGCAAATGGATTGCATTCTTGTTAATGAATCGAGGCTCATCTGCAAACAACACAATTCCATATACACTCAAGGCCAACAGAGCACAAACAGCTCCCCATTCCCCCTGGGAAGCCTTCAGACTAGCTTGAGAAATCAGGAAGTCAAGATGAAAACCAGGTATCCCAGCTTTAGAGGTCATATGCTGCTCAATCAAAGCAGGTTCCAGGTGCAAAGCTTTTGCTATCTCTCCATTGCTGGGAAAGACCATTTCAGGGTTGAAAGGGATTTCCCTCTTGATAGGCAAACCAATCAAAGATGAGTATTCTTCTAAAAGAGGCCCCAACTGAAAGTCTTGAAAGGTGAAACATCTCAATGGAGGATCATAAAACTGAATGAAGGTGTGGATGAGGCTCCTCTGTGAAGGGTCCAGATCCATAACCATGTCCAGTATATCTCCATAACTCTCCCTGAACAAGGGTATGTGATCTGGAGTGATCAGGGTTTGGATCCTCCTGATGTCTGATAAGTCTGGTTGGAAGAAATGATAGGTGATGTTGCTTTTCTTTGGAGCCATGAAGCTGAAGACTGAGTAGAGTGCTGATGAAGATGCTGAGGAGTGGGCCACTGGCTGGCTAGTGCAAGTATTTGAAGTATATGGCTGACAAGCTGAAGCTAGTGCTGGTGGAGATAGGTCAGTACTGCAGATGGGGTCAAAACCAAAACCAGATGAAAATGGATACCCTGAAACACAAATAAGCAAATGCTAATATGATGCAATGGTTATGTATGCAAATGATATGCAAAGGGTTTGTGACTGAGCTGGATCTGATTAACTGCCTTGGTATAGATCCATGTGTGTTTAAGAATTCCAGATGGAGGCCTAAAAATCCAGTAACCAAGGTAGGGGGCTCAAATAAAGAGCCACAAGTCCAGGGTTTTAGAATCACAAGAACTTTCCAACATGGAGTATTCTTAACAAAGCCAAAGTAACAGGGTATTCTGAGGTCAAGGTACCTGCAAACCTGTAAACAGCCCAACCCCCTCACAGGTGATGATCTAGAACAAGGATCCTCAGACTTGGATCAGTTATGAGAAGTGTAAACACTTCTAACCCGGAGGTACAGTGTTTACAATAACCATAACAATTCCTCCTCTAATTCACCTCAGTTTCTGAAGGTCAATACTAAAAGGTCATCCAGACTTAGCAGGCTTCCCAGATAGCCCTAGCATTGCAGGAAATCTGCAACACAGAGTTCTCAAGAAGAAACCCATATCTGAACCGTGTTTCATATTCCCGCACCAGACCGAAATGGAATGGGAAAGAATATGATTCACTCTAGCCTAGGTGTCACTCAGGTCCCAGGTATAGGACCTTAACTCTCAATGAATCACCCACCCACCAAGGCAAACAACCAGATCCAGCCAGCAGCAATGACAGTATGACATATACAAAGTGCAATAAAGAAAGCAGTAAAGCAAACTGTACATAAAGCAAAATAAATACAAGCACAAACAAGCACATAACACCCCAGTAAACACAAATCAAACAAGCGCTAGGAGGAACCCACAAAAAGAACCAGAAGCCCTGGTTGCAGTATAAGGGTCCCCAGCAGAGTCGCCAAGCTGTCGCTCCCGACAAATGAAACAGGGTCATATGAAGGTACAGACGCGAATGGTCGGCGAGAGAGACAATGAGAACACACAGCCGTGAACTCACTGGAGATGAATAGAGTCGCCAGCTAGGCATTTTTATCCCGGAGGAAAGGCAATGCTGCATAGGCCTAGAAAGAGATGGATAAGACGGTTGCGAACCAGAGAGACTGAGAAAGGGGGTTGGTTACAACCTGGGAAGGTATTAGCACCCAGATTGTCCGTCGTACTCGACGGGATCCACGCTTAAAAGATTTGTGTTTTGAAGGGGTAGTGTCAGTGCAATTTGTGTGTAAAATAGCTGGAAAAGAATGTACAAGTGTCAGTGCAAAAGAAGTGAAGTGTGATAAATGTATAGTGTCAGTGTGAGATCAGGAATGAAATGAATTGCTCAAGATCATGAGGCTAAAAGAATGATGCTGGAAAGAGGGGGAATATACAGAGACTTTTGTTCGATAACTATTAAGTTATGCCTACGTATCCTCTCGTGCAATGAGGAAGTCAGAACACCGTAGTTCGACCCAAAGAGACTGAAAGGTGAATTGACTTGTGAACTGCTTACTTGTCTATGCTCAAGTGTATGACCCGTCTGGCTCAGGTGCGAACTGTCTTGCATTAGACGGAAGAAGCGAGTTCTCGTTTGCGAGTGAAGGTGATGAGAAAAGAATCCCGGAGGAGACGATTATTGTTTGTTTTTTGTGTTTTCAGTCTTTTATTGCTTTTGAGAGTTTTCCATAAGAAAATGAGCTTAAGCCTAAACCAATGGGTTAGTAAACTCATCACATCTTCCCTCTGATTAGGGGTAATGAGAATACCTTAAGTGTGAAGTCAGATTCTCACACTTAATCACCTTTGGTGTAGGATTAAGATCATTAACCTACTTGTGATTATTTAGATGTTTTTTGTGATTTTTGTTTAGTGTTAAGTAATGAGGTTAAGCCATAATCATGGATTAAACAGACCCATTACACCATCCTAAAAGAAGGATGATAGATGAGAATGTTTAAGTTGAGGAAAGCTCCTCAACTTAATCCAAGATTAGGGATTAAACTCATGACAAAACAAGCCTTTGATTAAGTGAATTTTAGATTAATGGTATGATGATGAAGTGAATTTTAGGGTTTGTAAGACAACTTGAGGGGGACTTGTCCATTAACACTAGGGTTAGTCCTTCTTAACCACTTAAGGAAGAATTAGAACCCTAATGCAAGGCCCAAGTTACAAGTGTGATGTCTTGATACTTATTAAGTGGATTGATTAAGAGATTTAAACACATTAAGGGTTTAACACTTAGGATTAAAGTTATACACTCCATCCTAAAAGAAGGATGCAGGCATAAGCCTAATCACAAAGTCCTAAAGCCTTTAGGGTTTAGTCCCTGATTATGAGATGAGAAGAGAAGACTCAAAGAGAGACATAAAGGTAAAACTATGAGGGGAGACTAATCAAAACCCTAATTCATTGTCATGCTTGGTTGATCCTAAGGTTTGTGAGGTTTTCAAGAACAATCTTCAGAAGAACCACCAGGAAGCAGATGAACAAGATCAAGAGAAGCAAAGTGACTTGCTTCATTCAAGAAGTCAAGTCACTTGAAGAAAGAAAGTGGGAGAAAGAAGAATGAGCAAGCTCAATCTCAAACACAAATAGAAATGCAGCAATGGATGCAAGAGAGATGAAAAGAAAAGTTATGAGAAGTGAAGGCAAATTCACTTCTCAAGTTTACTTACCACCTGAAATGTTAGAAAGAAATGCAATGCAATGCAAGATGGGATGAAATGGCATGATGCTAAGCAAAACCAGAAGCATGTTGATGATGATTATGATGTTATGAGGTGCTGCAAACATGAGGCAAGACATGGAGATGTTCATACAAGATCATGGATGCAAATGATGCAAGTTAAGGAGCATGAACAAGCATGAAATGTTATGAAGCATACAAGACAAATGACATGGAAAATATGTAATTCAATGATCAAACATGCTTTCTATATGTCTTAAGATGTCAAATGGATCACAAGAATGCACAAAATGCAAAGACAAGTCAAGTTATGCAAGGAAATGCAAGAAGGATGCAAAAGAAAGCCCAAATTAGGGTTTATGAATCAAACATCAAACCAAAACCCAAAACAGAAGCAAACCTTAAGATAAAAAATGGAAAATGCTACCCAAAGAAACCCTAAACCTATAATGAACCACTGCCCAAAGGGGAACTCCCAACTCTTAACCAATCTCAAGATATGATTTTTCTAAGTTATTAGGGTTTTTAGGGTTCCTAACAAAAGAAATGCCAAACAATTAGAAAATGCAAGATCAAATCATGGCCAATTTACCCTAGAAACTACATGCCAAACACAAAACAATGCGAGAAGAATCAATGTCTCAACCTTCTCCAATAGGCAGAAATGATTTTTTGAACTTATGATCAAAATAATGCATAAAAAATGATTTAATTCAATGAAAAATTCTTAAGATGCATCAAGATCAAAAAAGAAATTTGGTTTGAAGGTTGGACAATGTTTCTAAATGTCTTAGAACATTTCATAAATTTTTTTTGTAATTTTTAAATACCTAAAAGTATTTTTAATTAATTAATTCCCATTAATCAATTAAAAATAATCTTTTAAATATTTAAAAATACTTTTTTAATGATAAAAAATAAAATAAAAATATTTTTGTGTCATAAAAATTAATAAAACTCTTAGGAAAAAGTTTCATAATTTTTAGGAATTTTTAACTATTTTAAATAAATTGTGCAAGTTAATTGAAATAAAAATGAATTAAAATCAAATAAAATAGGAAGTATGCAGCATGGAGGGATAAGATTGATTCTGAGTTTAAATTGGTTGACTGCGCGCGTCATCCAAGGGTCCAGGCTGACTCTGATTAAATTAATTAAATTATGGATTAATTAGGCTAACACGTGGATTAGGGCTAAGCTAGCTGATCTGGGCCATCCAAAAGAGAGGGAAGTCAACAGGTCAACACTCATCTACGGCTCAAATTCAAACTAGAGTTAATGACGCAATTAGGGCATAATCACTCTCAGGTGGCCGGAGAAGACCTCCGGTCGTCTTCTCCGGCCAGCACCTCACCTGAAAAATCCCCAAACCCCTCAAATCGTATCAAAAATGAAAACTAAGAACATAGAAATGATCTCCATCCTCTCACGAATCAAACCCCTCTCTCAAAACACATTTCTTCTTCCTAAACAAGCTGAATCGAAAGAAATAAAAACTAGGGCACGCAAGCTTCAGAGACAAATTAAATACTCAAATCAAAGCCATTTCAAAAACTAAGAACATCAGGATGATCAGTGAATCACATAGAACAAATTTGTAACAAGAAAAATGATTTCTGGAAAAATAATTTTCAAGCTACCTGAGATTTGGAGCTTTCAATTTGAGGACTTTCTGGCCACTTCTCCTTGTGCAATCCACTCTACTTGATCCCCAGATGATGTTTGAATGCTCAATGAGAGTTTAAGTTGGCTGGATAATGAGATTCGAAAGCTCCTGCTCAAGCTTGGTCAGAAATGGCAATGGAGTTTCTGGCACTTTCAGGTCATGGTGAGGGGTTGTTTGTGATCCTGAGGATGAATGGAGAAGGTCTGTGGTATTTGTTTGTGTGTTTGTGAGCTAGGAAGAAAGATTCGAATGAAACTGCAAAGTGAGGTAAGGAATGGCAGTGGAGTGTTCTGGTTGTTTCAGGCTTGGGTTCTTGGTGCTGGGTGGTCTATGGAGCAAGGTGAGTTGAATGGTGAAGATAGTTTGAGTGTTTGCAAGCTGTGGAATCAGATTCGAAACAAGTTGCAATTGGGAGTGTTTGTGTGAATGTGTTGAATGAGGATGTTTCAGCCTTGCCTTCTACATGAAATGGCTTGCAAAATGATATGTTATTTTAATCCAAGTGGCCAGAGGATGTGACATGGCCTGTGGTGATTGGGATGTTTGCTTTTGCAAAAAGGTCAACTTTTGTGTAAGGCAAGTATGGCTTGACTCTAGGCAAGTACAATGGGCATGGGCTGCGCAGCATGATGAGTGTTTGAGGCTAGCTTGATTCAAGGACCAATGCAGCAAGTTGGTGAAGAGAAATGAGTGGTTTTGCAACTTGTTACTTTATGGTTCACATGTGAAAGATCTTGTTCCCAAAAGCCATGAAACATGAGCAATGCCTAGTTCATTCTGAATTTTAGGACTTACATGATGTTTATGTGAAGGTTTGATACCAATTAGAAGTTGCAATTTGACTTGGTACATGATTTTGCAATTTTCACACTTAGGGCATGCCTTGAAAATCAATGATTTTAGCCAACTTTGCATTGCCATAACTTTTGATTCAAGAAGAGTTTGATCATGTTCTTGTACTTTTTGAAAAGGGAAAAATGAGATCTACAACTTTCATGACCAAAGTTTTTCCATTTGAAGCCTTTTTGGATCAAGAATCATGGCTTGAAAAATGACCTAAAATGATGCATTCTTGAAAAGTCAACTATGCCCAAAAAGTCAACATTTGCAAAAACCCTAAATTCTTGATTTTTATGAACTTCAACCTTCTTCCATGATCAAATAAAGATCATATACACTCAAAATAATGAAGATCACCCATTGGTTGGGTCATTGGGGGCCTCAGATGCCCTGATTTTACACTGACTTGTCTGAAAAGTCAACCCTTGATCAGATGACTTCCCCATGGAATTTCTTCATGAAAATTGATATGCATACTCCCTATACCATATAGAGACCAATGGAAACAAGAATGACCAAAAAAATTGGAGTTATGGCCTCTGAAACCAAAACCCTAATTTTAGGTCAACTGTGCAGTTCATCCTGACTCTGCATCCACTCAAACCCTAGTTCTTGTGATTCCTCTGCATTTTTGACTTTGAGGAGATGGAATATGCCATAAGAACACACATGGACCCCTTTGAGTTGATTGGTGGCCTTTGGAATGGCTCAAGATGCCTTGGGATTGTTCAGATCACAAACCCTAGGTGCAGATGCCTTAGAAACTATGCAGTGAAACAAAAGTGAGGTATGAGATGATATGTTGTGTTTATGCATATGAGATGATCAAAAGCCATGGTGGAATGGGTGAGGGCAAATTTGGGGTGTTTACAGCAGGTTCAGCAGTCAAGGCAATTAGTTGTTGAAGTGTGATGAGTGTTCTTGCAAGTTGGCACCTTTTGGCATTTCATGGAAAAAAGCCTTGTTACACAAACTACAAACATGTGATCTTTGGTCCAATTCTGATTTTTAAGGCTTATAGAATGTTTGTGTCATGGTTGGAAGTGAATTAGAAGTTACAAATGGCATTGGTTCATGATTTTGCAAAATTCTCATTTGGTGCACATCTTGAAAATCAATGATTTTTGCCAACTTTGTCACACCATAACTTTTGATCCAAAAAGAATTTGATCATGTTCTTGTACTTTTTGGAAAGGGAAAGATGTAATCTACAACTTTCATGACCAAAGTTTTTCCATTTGAAGCATTTTTGGATCAAGAATCAAGGCTTGAAAAATGACCTAAAATGAAGCATTCTTGAAAAGTCAACTATGCCCAAAAAGTCAACATTTGCAAAAACTCCAAATTCTTGATTTTTGTGGACTTCAACCTTCTTCCATGATCAAATAAAGATCATATACACTCAAAATGATGAAGATCACCCATTGGTTGGGTCATTGGGGGCCTCAGATGCCCTGATTTTACACTGACTTGTCCAGAAAGTCAACTCTTGATCAGATGACTTCCCCATGGAATTTCTTCATGAAAATTGATATGCATACTCCCTATACCATATAGAGACCAATGGAAACAAGAATGACCAAAAATTTTGGAGTTATGGCCTCTGAAACCAAAACCCTAATTTTAGGTCATCTGTGCAGTCTAGCCTGGCTCTGCTTCCATGCAAACCTCAGTTCTTGTGATTCTTTTGAATTCTTGACTTTGAGAGGATGGAATATGATACAAGAACACATGTGGATCCCTTTGAAGTGATTGGTTGCCTTTGGAGTGGCTCAAGAAGCTCTTGGATTGCTCAGATCACAAACCCTAGGTGCAGATGACTTATAAACTATGCAGTGAATCAAAATTGTGATATGAGATGGTATGATTGTGTTTATGCATATGAAATGATCACAAGCCATGGTGTGAATGGGTGAGGGCAAATTTGGCGAGAAGAACAGTAGTATAAGAAAGCCTTTTGCAGGCCCGAGAAGAACTGGCGAGACCAATGCCATCCACACCAACAGGGGCAGGCCCCGATATGTTCACAGATCAGTGGCAGCAGTCACCATTCCCGCTCCAGCTCATCCTCAGCCAACTTATCAACCTCCGCAACAAAACTATCAACAACAACCTCAGTACCATCAGCAGAATCAGTATCCTCCGAGAAATTACAACAACAGCAACACCAACAACAATAATCAGCCAAGGCCATTCCAACAGAGGCCTTCTCAAGCCAACAGGGTAATCGATCCGATCCCTATGCCATATGCTACATTGCTGCCACAACTCCTGAAACTCAACCTAGTTGAGCTAAGGACGTTGGCACCTCCAGATCCCAACAGTCTACCCAAGAATTATGATTCCAACGCCAGATGTGCCTTCCATTCAAATGCACCTGGCCACAGTACAGAAAAGTGCAGAGCCTTGCACATGAAGGTACAAGACCTGGTAGACTCAAAAGCTCTGAATTTCGCACCACCACCTAATGTCAATAAGAACCCCATGCCAAACCACGGTGTTCCCAGGATTAACGCTATTGAAGAAGACAAGCCGTCTTATTTAATAACCAGTGTGGGTCAGATCCGGACACCGTTGGTGGAAATTAAGGCTCAGCTCCTCGAATGTCAAATGTTCCCAGGGTGTGAGTTGGGATGTGCTTACTGCAATATTTCAGTCAATGGGTGTGATAACTTGAGGAATGGCATAGACGGTCTCATTCAGAGTGGCCGACTTCAGATCACCACATCATTTCCTATAAATCCAGCAATCTCATCAGCAACAACTCCAGGACCTCCTACAACTGCAACAACCATTGTTCCTGACAATTCTTCGGCTTCATCAACAAGTACTTCATCTATTATCTCAACTGATCAGTTATCAACAAATTTTTCTTCTACAACTCCAGCACCACTCCATTTTGAAACTCCTACAACAACAACATCCATCCTTCCACCAATGTCTCCTACAACACCAGCAACAAATCATGAAGACGTCTCAACTGTCACAATATTTTATGATCCTGAAAACAACTCTGTCTACAACTCAGAAGGTGCTGCTCCCATCAGGGCGCCGGTCACAATTTATTACGATCCGCAGACTATCACAATTCCTTCCGCAACTGCAGTCAGTCCAGTCACTATCACGGTGCCTGGACCAGTACCTTATGAAAGCAGTAATGCTATCCCCTGGCATTACGGCTCTGACCTGTACTGTGAAGGACAGAGAATCACTTTTGAATCATCAACCCCTGCACCACAAATTGACAATGTGGGAGGAGGCGGAGGCTTCACCCGAAGCGGACGTCTTTTCGCTCCACAAATTCAGAGACCCACTGCCGAGGCAGAAGCTGCTGCTAAGGCAAAGGGAAAAAGCTTGGTGCAGGAAGAGCAGACTGTTAGAGAAGCCTTGAAAACACCCTTCGATCAAGAGGTTGATGAGTTCATGCGAATCATCAAAAAGAGTGATTATAAAATAGTGGATCAGCTTCATCAAACGCCTTCCAAGATCTCAATCCTATCATTGCTTATGTGCTCCGAAGCCCATCGGAATGCACTACTCAAAGTCTTGCACGCAGCTTACGTGCCTGAAGAGATCACTGTCAATCAGCTGGAAGCTGTAGTTGGAAATGTCAATGCTAGTCACGGACTAGGATTCACCAATACTGATTTGACTACGGAAGGTCGCAACCATAACAAAGCCTTGCACATAACCCTGGAATGTAAAGGTGATGTCCTTTCCCATGTGCTGGTAGACACGGGGTCATCCCTCAATGTCTTACCTACGAAGGCTCTGGTGAAGCTAGAATATGACGGATTGGCGTTAAGACCCAGCAACCTGGTGGTGAGAGCCTTTGATGGTTCAAAAAGATCGGTTCTGGGAGAAATTGAATTGCCCATAACGATTGGCCCGCAGACCTTCAAAACGACCTTCTACGTGATGGATATACAGCCTACCTACAGCTGTCTATTGGGTAGGCCATGGATTCACGCCGCTGGCGCCGTGACCTCTACCCTTCACCAGAAGTTAAAATACGAGTGGGAGGGTCAAATCGTTACAATCTGTGGAGAAGAGGATATCTTTGTCAGCCACCTGGCTACCTATAAGTACATTGAGATGGATGGGGAGATCCATGAAACAATGAGCCAGGGCTTTGAAGCTTTGAATGTCAATGAAACATCTGTTGTGCCTGGTACTTCGATATCATCATACCAACAAGCCCGGAAGGTTGTTGAGGGAGGAAACGCCCAAGGCTGGGGTAAACTGCTATCGGTGGAGAAGAAAGAGGATAGGTTTGGGTTGGGTTACAGACCAACTCAACAAGATCTGACAGAGGCTGCAAAGGAGCCCAACTTTGTGAGTGGGGGGATGCTCACCCCTGATGCTGTCAATTGTCTGGAAGACGAGCTGGAAGAGGAACGCAACCTGGAAAGCTGGATTCGTCCAAAGATCTCGGGAAGCAGTATCTCGAACTGGTCTTCCCAGGAAATTATAAGAGTTACTCATGCAGAGTAATTATTATTTCCTGTATTTTTATAGCATGCATCAAAGTCTTGCATCTTGCCCAAGATGACAAGACTCATTTTGTAATCGGGCCATCTGTACTTTTTGTGCAAACAAGATTAATCAATGAAATATCAGACATCTTTTTGCAAATGAGTCATTTTCTTTTCCGCTCACTGTTTTTCCATTTTTCTTTTTGTACAAAAAAATAAATGGCAGTGTTTTCAAAATGACAACTTTATTTCACTTTTCTAAAATAAGATTAAAATCAAATCACTAAAATGAACGAACTGAACCCTTGCAGAGAATGCCTTCCAAACCGCACCGACAACAGCACGACTATGACTTCGTATGACTTTGACAATCCAATCAATCAAGCCGATGAAGGGGTTGAAGAAGAGTATGAGCTTCCTGAAGAGCTAGCCAGGTTGTTGAGACAAGAGGAAAAGGTTATTACTCCTCACCAGGAGGAGGTCGAAGTGATTAATCTTGGTACAGACGAAGACGTGAAAGAAGTTAAAATCGGGGCCTGCTTACAAGACTCAGTGAAGAAACAACTGATTGACCTGCTTCAAGAATATGTGGACGTGTTTGCTTGGTCGTATCAAGATATGCCAGGGTTGGATACCGATATTGTCGTGCACAAGCTGCCTTTGAGAGGAGAATGTCCACCGGTCAAACAGAAGTTGCGCCGTACCCGCCCAGACATGGAGATGAAAATCAAGGAGGAGGTACAAAAGCAATGGGACGCCGGGTTCCTTGTTGTAACTAGCTATCCACCGTGGGTTGCTAATATAGTACCTGTGCCTAAGAAAGACGGCAAAGTAAGAATGTATGTTGACTACCGGGATCTGAACAGTGCCAGCCCGAAAGATGACTTCCCATTACCTCACATTGATGTATTGGTAGATAATACGACTCAGTTCTCGGTATTCTCCTTCATGGATGGATTTTCAGGATACAACCAGATTAAGATGTCACCTGAAGACATGGAAAAGACAACCTTCATTACACCCTGGGGCACGTTCTGTTACAAGGTGATGCCATTCGGACTGAAGAATGCTGGCGCAACATATCAACGGGCTATGGTGACACTATTCCATGATATGATTCATAAAGAAATAGAATGTTATGTGGATGACATGATTGCCAAGTCCCTTACTGAAGAAGACCACCTGGTAAATCTGCTGAAGCTATTCAAGCGTCTGAGGAGGTATCAACTGAAGTTGAACCCCAACAAATGCACATTCGGGGTGCGATCTGGTAAGCTGCTGGGTTTTATTGTAAGCGAGAAAGGGATTGAAGTTGACCCTGATAAAGTCAAAGCCATCCAAGAGATGCCTGCACCGAGGACAGAGAAAGAAGTTCGAGGGTTCTTAGGTCGATTGAACTACATTTCACGGTTCATATCTCATCTCACTGCAACCTGTGAACCTTTGTTCAAGCTGTTAAGAAAGGAACAGACGGTCAGGTGGAATGAAGACTGCCAAAGGGCTTTTGACAAGATCAAAGAATACTTACAAGAACCTCCAATCCTTATGCCTCCAGTGGAAGGAAGACCTCTGATCATGTACTTGACAGTATTAGAGGAGTCGATGGGGTGTGTGCTGGGCCAGCATGACGAGTCTGGTCGAAAAAAGTATGCAATATACTACCTAAGCAAAAAGTTTACCGACTGTGAACAACGTTATTCACTGCTCGAGAAAACTTACTGTGCTTTAGCGTGGGCTGCTCGCCGACTGAGACAGTATATGTTGACCCACACTACTTTGTTGATATCAAAAATGGACCCAGTCAAGTACATTTTCGAGAAGCCAGCTCTTACCGGACGGGTTGCAAGATGGCAAATGATTCTTACAGAATATGACATCCAGTACACTTCTCAAAAAGCCATCAAGGGCAGTGTATTGTCTGAATATCTTGCTGAGCAACCTATTGATGATTACCAGCCTATGAGGTTTGACTTCCCTGATGAAGACATCATGTTCATAAAAGCAAAAGATCATGAAGAGCCTGTTCACACTGAAGGGCCCGACCCAGAGGAAGAATGGACTATGATGTTTGACGGGGCTGTTAATATGAATGGTCGTGGTGTTGGTGCAGTACTCATTACACCCAAAGGAGTTCACATGCCTTTCTCGGCAAAACTCACTTTCAACTGCACTAACAACGAAGCTGAATACGAAGCTTGCATTATGGGTCTTGAGGAAGCCATTGACCTCAGGATCAAAACATTGACTGTATTCGGAGATTCAGCTCTGGTAGTTAATCAAACCAACGGAAAATGGTACACCCACCAGGATCATCTGATACCTTACAGGGATTATACAAGAAGGTTATTGACTTTCTTTACAACAGTCAAGCTTGAGTATATCCCTCGGGACGAGAATCAGTTTGCAGATGCCCTGGCTACCATTTCGTCCATGATCAAAGTTCAGGCTGCCAACTTTGTACCTCAGATTTCAGTGTCCAGACTTGATAGACCAGCATATGTGTTCGCAGCAGAAGTTGTCAAAGATGATAAACCTTGGTTCCATGACATTAAATGCTTCTTGGAGGACCAAACATACCCACCTGGGGCATCTTCCAATGATAAGAAGACTTTGAGAAGGCTCGCTGGTAGTTTCTTTCTGAACACTGATGGGTCTTTATACAAAAGGAACTTTGATATGGTACTCCTCAGATGTGTTGACAAGACAGAAGCAGACTTGTTGATGCATGAAGTGCACGAAGGATCCTTTGGTACCCATGCGAGAGGGCATGCCATGGCTAAAAAGTTGCTAAGATCAGGATATTACTGGATCACCATGGATGCTGACTGTTGTGCCTACGCCAGGAAATGCCATAAATGCCAGATTTATGCAGATAAGGTGCATGTGCCGCCCAATCCTTTGAACATCATGTCTTCACCCTGGCCCTTTGCTATGTGGGGCATTGACATGATTGGCAAGATCGAGCCAACTGCTTCAAATGGCCACAGATTCATCCTGGTCGCCATTGACTATTTCACCAAGTGGGTTGAAGCAGCCTCATATGCAAACGTCACAAGACAAGTGGTAGCCAGATTTCTGAAAAGAGATATCATCTGTCGGTATGGAGTGCCCGAGCGAATCATCACTGATAATGGTTCCAACTTAAACAACAAAATGATGGCAGAGCTGTGCCGGGACTTCAAAATTCAACACCACAATTCTTCTCCTTACAGGCCAAAGATGAATGGCGCTGTTGAGGCGGCAAATAAAAATATCAAGAAGATTGTGCAGAAGATGGTAGTCACTTACAAAGACTGGCATGAAATGCTACCGTTTGCCTTGCATGGGTACCGCACGTCAATCAGAACGTCCACTGGGGCAACACCGTATCAGCTTGTGTATGGTATGGAAGCAGTCCTACCTGTTGAAGTTGAATTACCCTCCCTATGGGTACTAATGGATGTTAAGCTGAACGAAGCAGAATGGGTCCGGTCCCGATATCAACAGCTGAGTCTGATTGAAGAGAAAAGATTGGCTGCAATTTGTCATGGGCAGTTGTATCAGAAAAGAATGAAGAAAGCCTTCGATCAGAAAGTCAGGCACCGAGAGTACCAAGTAGGAGATCTTGTGCTGAAGAGAATCCTCCCTCCTCATACAGACCACAGGGGCAAGTGGACTCCAAATTATGAAGGACCATTTGTAGTAAAGAAAGTTTTCTCGGGTGGAGCACTGATGCTCAGCACCATGGATGGTGAAGACTTCCCGTCCCCTGTGAATTCAGATGCAGTTAAAAAATACTTCGCATAAAAAATGACCCGCTGGACATAAAAACAGAATGTAAGTCCAGGCAAAAATAGGGCATCCCGGCGAGTCAAAAACAGAATAAAAGACTCGGGCAAAAATAAGGGAAAATAAACAAAAATGTACACCCGCTGAGTTGAAAAGCCGCGTTGGACAGCTCAGGCAAAAATGGGTATCCCGATGGATTGAAAACCCGAAAGGGCGATCCATGCAAAATAAGGGGATAAGCGAACAACTGCATTCTGAATTCGTCTGTATCGTTTACAACTTGGTAAGCTTCGAAAGGATCAAGCCTCAGCCAGAATCGACATTCTTCAGAAAGCAAGATGAGAAGAACGTCAAAAGTCATACGGGTCATAGTGAAAAGGAAGCTCCTTAAAGCGTCATCAACACTGCCAACATTTTGTTTCTCAATTTGTAACAATCTCCTCATTTCAGGGGATATGTTCCTTTGACTGTATCTCGCCAATTCAGGGCATATGAATTAATAAAATCAGATTCTCAGTCATGTCTCGTTTTGTACATTTTGTTTGCAAAAATGTCTGATGTCTTAAAAGAAAAAACTGATTGCATAAGAATACAGATGTTTATCTTCAAATAAAAACATGCTGGCAGGAAATATGCTTACTCTCAGAAGTATCTAAACTCCTATGACGGAATCCAGTAAAGGATACCTCGGGATTATCTTGTGCGTTTCTCTATCTTTTTCAGGGTTGCAGGTATCCAGAATGCAACTTGGGGCATGTAAGCTTCATCCCAGCAAGCTGACAAATCAACACTCAATTTTAGCACCCGAAGTGCTCTCTCCCCAGCTGAGTGGCCTCCCATGATTCCCCCAGCTGAGTTGCCACTTGTTGCTTATCCCCATTAGAATGGGCAGGTATCACAGGAGATGCCCATATCCCCGGCTGAGTCAAGAAGCTACTGTAACAGAATTTCTAGGAAGGTATTTCAGTGATTCCTCTCTTTCTCCCCAGCCGAGTTGCCATTTCACCCTCAGTCGGGTACAAAAGTCAGAGAGCCATCTCCCCACAGAGTTCCAGCCTCTATCCAGAAGAGCAGCGCATAGAAGATCACAACAGAGTGAAGAAAGCTTCTACAAACCCCAGCTGGGTCTCCCATTTATAAGGATAGGTCTATCAATGACCCGAATCCCCAAGCAGATAGCATCTCGTCGGATCTACCGATGATCTCATCCCCAACTGGGATGTCTACTGCAAGCAGATCGGCCAGAGATCTTCGCAGCAACGGGACTCGGATCCCGGTTTGGTATCTTTGCACAAATCATAGCATTCGCATCATGCTTACCCACAAAGCGTAGCATTCCGTCTAATACGGAGCATTACGGCAAAAATCCAGCATATAGCATGATCATGGGCCATGCTTTAAATCAACACTTGTGAATAATGACAGTTCACCAATATACAGATACCCACCAGGTTCCCCAGCAAAAGCAGCTGCCTCACAACCACAAACACCAGTACATACTCATTTTGACACCCGTCCGTGTCATCACTCCCCCAGCAAAGTCACCTGAACGCTCTTTACAAACAAGATCACCCGCACTACAGATACTCCTGACACCCGTCCGTGTCATACCCCAACAGAAAGCCAAAGACACCCTCTTTGCACTCACATATACCTATATACACTTCCTTGACACCCGTCCGTGTCATTTCCCCAGCGCAGTCGCCTACACTTTTACAACCCATATATTTGTTGATATTATTATACTTTTCTCTCTTGACACTCGTCCGTGTCACTCTCCCCAGCAGATAAACCCTCATCTATACGATGCTCATACTCACTACTCATGTTACACCCATACAGGTACTCGTCCGTATCTTGTATATACCATTCATATCCCCACAGATTCAACACTCGTCCGTGTTCTTTGTTAACCAGATGGTACTCGTCCGTATCATCATCTCAGAATATGCGTCAAGCGTTTGTTTCTACATGGTACTCGTCCGTATCATAGTCTTAAGGATGCTCGTCCGCATCTTTAATCTATACACAATACCAAACACTTATACCTTTTGTTTCTTGGATATAAACACTCGTCCGTGTTTACTACTCCCCAGTAGATCGCCAACAAAGCAAATTTTCCTTCTTATCTGACACTCGTCCTGTGTCATGATAAACCCTGAGAGCAGCCGTACCCTGCTAGGTGGTCGTCCTCCACCTCTTGATGGTCGTCCTCCATCATGCTCATCCGATGGCCGTCCCCATCGTTGATTTTTAGCAGCCGTCCCCTGCTAGGTGGTCGTCCTCCACCCGTTGATGATCGTCCTTCATCATTTTATCCAATGGCCGTCCCCATTGTTGATTTTTGGTTATCTGACATTCGTCCTATGTCATGATAGACCTTGAGAGCAGCCGTCCCCTGCTAGGTGGTCGTCCTCCACCTCTTGATGATCGTCCTTCATCATGCTCGTCCGATAGCCGTCCCCATCATTGACCTTTTATCCGGCATTCGTTCTATGCCGCGATACTTTCGGCAGCCGTACCCTGCCAGGTGGTCGTCCTCCACCTTTGATGGCCGTTCCCATCATATTCCTTTTATTCCCAACAGAGCAGCCGTCCCCTGCTAGGTGATCGTCCTTCACCTTTGATGACCGTACCTCATCATCTGTTTATTTCATTTATTCTTTAACCCGATGGCCGTCCCCGTCGTGGTCCCTTTTCTTTTTAGCCCGATGGCCTTCCCCATCGTCGGTTACCTTGCTTTGTGAACTTGATGGCCGTCCCCGTCATGTTTCATCAATCCCTAGAGAATTTTACAGCTTTACCTTGATGGTCGTCCCCATCATAATCTTATTTTTCCCAGCTAGTCGGTCGTCCCCGTCTTGGCTTTACCTTTTATCCCCAGCATGTCGGCCGTCCCCGTCATTGCTTTACTTCACACACTCTTCCCAGCATGTCGGCCGTCCCCGTCATTGCTCTTTACCCAGCAGTCGTCCTCTGCTCGACGGTCGTCCTCCGTCGCCCGCACTTTACAATATACTTTATTTTCCTTTACAATCTATATCCCTTTTCTTCTTCATTCTGTGAGTGCAAATTTTGGACTGTCTTTGGTATTCAACCACAAGTTATCTTGTTTGCCTGTTAAGCCGCTGCTTACATCCTGCACAGCTAACTCATGTTTGAATAGGGGCAGCTGTAAACACCCCAAATTTGCCCTCACCCATTCACACCATGGCTTGTGATCATCTCATATGCATAAACACAATCATATCATCTCACATCTCATTTTTGAGTCACTGCATAGTTTCTAAGTCATCTGCACCTAGGGTTTGTGATCTGAGCAATCCAAGAGCCTCCTGAGCCACTCCAAAGGCCACCAATCACTTCAAAGGGGTCCATGTGTGTTCAAGCATCATACTATATCCTCTCAAAGTCAATAATTCCAAAGAATCACAAGAACTGGGATTGGTGTGGATGCAGAGCCAAGTTTGACTGCACAGTTGACCTAAAATTAGGGTTTTGGTTTCAGAGGCCATAAATCCAAATTTTTTGGTCATTCTTGTTTCCATTGGTCTCTATATGGTATAGGGAGTATGCATATCAATTTTCATGAAGAAATTCCATGGGGAAGTCATCTGATCAAGAGTTGACTTTTCAAACAAGTCAGTGCAAAATCAGGGCATCTGAGGCCTCCAATGACCCAACCAAGGGGTGATCTTCATCATTTTGAGTGTATATGATCTTTATTTGATCATGGAAGGAGTTTGAAGTTCACAAAAATCAAGAATTTGAAGTTTTTGCAAAGTTGACTTTTTAGGGCATAGTTGACTTTTCAAGAATATGTCATTTTATGCCATTTTTCAAACCTTACTTTTTGATCCAAAAATGCTTCAAATGGAAAAACTTTGGTCATGAAAGTTGTAGATCACATTTTTCCCTTTTCAAAAAGTACAAGAACATGACCTAATTCATTTTGGATCAAAAGTTATGGTGTGACAAAGTTGGCAAAAATCACTAATTTTCAAGTTATGCACTAATTGGAAAATTTGCAAAATCATGAACCAAGGCAAATTGTAACTTCTAATTGACATCAAACCATTACACAAACATTCTATGTGACCTAAAAATCAGATTTGAATCAAAGTGTCTCATGTTTCATGGCTTGTGTAGCAAGATAGTTCCATATGAACCAAAGTTGGACAACTTGCAAAATTCATGATCACACTTCCTACCACTTGCTACATTGGATGCTGAACCTTGCTAGCCCTTCCCCTCACCTTTGCTGCGCCAGCCCCATGCTTGTACTAGCCTAGAACCAAGCCTATGCCTCTCTTACAACAAAGTTGACATTTTGCAAAAAGTGAACTTACCAATCAATAGAGTCCAAGTCACATCATCTGACCTATGAGATTATTTTATACTATCCATTTGCAAGCTAAACATATCAAGAAGCCAAGCTGAAACAGATCACAACATCACATACACAAAACTCACCCCATTTGCATCTCTCTTCGAAACTCTTTGCACAAACCACCAACATTCAAACCAGTTTCACCAATCATTTCACCATGTTACATTGAGCCAAAACCAACAAGATACAAGCCTGAACCCAGCAAGAACCTGGTTTCTCCATTTTCACTCCAATCTGCAGTTTCCTTCGAAACATCTTCCACAGGCCATAAACACTCAAACAAACTCCACAAACCTCCTCAAAGCATCACCCTGATCACAAAGAACCACTCACATTGGCCTGAAACAGCTTGGATCACCATCACCATTTTCAACTGAGCTTGAGCAGAAGTTGTTCAAACTCTTCATCTAGCCAGCATAAATTCCTCCCAAGCATTCAAGCATCATCAAGAGGTCATAAGGCGTGGATTTCACAAGGAGGGGAGGTCTGAAAGTTACCAGAGTGAAAGCTTCGAAACTCAGGTAGCTCAAGAACTTTTTCTCCAGAAATGGATTTTTAAGTTCCAAAGTTGTTCTCTATGCTTCACTGATTGCTCTGATGCTTTTAGTTTTGAAAATGGTGATGAAATGAGAATTTAATTGCTTTCTGAAACTCTGTGACCTAAAAAATTTTTTTGCTCGATTCATGAGTTTGGGGAAAAATAAATGAGTTTTGGCTTGGGGTTTTGATTCAGCAAGGTGTGGGGATCATTTCCATGTTTTTAGATTTCGTTTTAGTTAGGTTTTGAGAGTTTTAGAGATTTTCAGGTGGGGTTCCCACCGGAGAAGACGACCGGAGGTCTTCTCCGGCCACCTGAAAATCATTATGCCCTAATCCCTGTAATTAATTCCATTTGAATTTGAAGCGTTGGATTGCCTTGACCAGTTGACCTCCCGCGCGCATGTGTGGCCTGGATTCACTCAATTAGCCCTAATCCATTTTATTTAGTTTAATTAATCTTAATTAAATTAATTTGATCAGAAGCAATCCTGGCCCTCCAAAAACGCGCGCGGTCAACCCTTTTGAATCCAGAATGAATCTCAGCCTCTCCTTCTGTTTACTCCATTTTAAATTCATTTTTATTTCATTTCTTTTCATTTAATTTGTCCAATTTATTTAAAATAGCAAAACTTGTTTAAAAATTATGAAACTTTTTCTCAAGAGTTTTATTAATTTTTAAGACACAAAAATATTTTTATTTTCATTTTTAGCATTTAAAATGTATTTTTAAATATTTAAAAGATTATTTTTAATTGATTAATGAGAATTAATTTATTAAAAATACTTTTAAGTATTTAAAAATCACCAAAAAATTCATGAAATGTTCTAAGACATTTAGAAACATTCTCCAACCTTCAAACCAAATTTCTTTTTTGATCTTGATGCATTTCAAGAATTTCTCATTGAATTAAAATCATTTTTGTGCATTATTTTGATCCAAAGTTCAAAAAAATCATTTCTGCCTATTCATGAAGAGTTGGACATTGATTCTTGTTGCATTGCATTGTGTTTAGCATGAAGTTTGTGAGATTAAATGGCCATGATTTGATCTTTCATTTTCAATTTGTTTGACATTTCTTTTGTTTGAAAACCCTAAAACCCTAAGAAACTTAGAAAAATCATATCTTGAATTTGGTTAGGAGTTGAAACCTCTCCTTTGGGCATTGGTTTAGTATAGGATTAGGGATCCTTTGTGTTGCATTTTAAATTTTTTATAATGTTGTTTGCTTCTGATTTTGGTTTTGTTTGTTGCATTGATCATAAACCCTAATTTGGGCTTTCATATGCATCCATCTTGCATTCTCTTGCATAACATGACTTGCCATGACATTTCAAGCATCCATTTGATTCATTTGACATCTTAAGACATATTGAAAGCATGTTAGATCATTGCATCATGTATTTTCCATGTTGTATGCCATATGCATCTCATAACTTTTCATGTATGTTCATGTGTCTTAACATGCTTCATTTGCATTCATAAGCTTGCATGATCATCCCCATGTGTTGTTTCTGGTTTGGTAGCATCTCATAGCATCATTAAAATCATGTATATGCTTCTGGTTTGGTTTTTCATCATACCATTTCATCTCATTTTGCATTGCATTGCATTCTCTTTTCTAACTTTTCAGGTGGTAAGTGATTTTGAGAAGTGAATTTGCCTTCACTTCTCATAACTTTTCTTTTCATCTCTTGCATCCATGCTGCATTTTATCTTGTGTTTGAGATTGATCTTGCTCATTCTTATTCTTCCCACTTTCTTTCTTCAAGTGACTTGACTTCTTGAATGAAGCAAGTTACTTTGCTTATCTTGATCCTTTCATCTGCTTCCTGGTGGTTCCATTGAAGACTTCTCTTGAAAACCTCACAAACCTTAGGAACAACCAAGCATGACAATGATTAGGGTTTTGATTAGTCTCCCCTCTTAGCTTTTACCTTTGTGTCTCTTTGAGTCTTCTCATCTCATCTCATAATCAGGGACTAAACCCTAAAGGCTTTAAGGCTTTGTGGTTAAGCTTATGCATGCATCCTTCTCTTAGGATGGAGTGTATAACTTTAATCCTAAGTGTTAAACCCTTAATGTGTTTAACTCCTTTAATCAACTCACATAATAAGTATCAAGACATCATACTTGTAACTTGGGCCTTGCATTAGGGTTCTAATTCTTCCTTAAATGGTTAAGAAGGACTAACCCTAGTGTTAATGGACAAGTCCCCCTCAAGTTGTCTTACAAACCCTAAAAATCACTTCATCATCATATCATTAAATAAAATCCACTAAATCAAAGGCTTGTTTTGTCATGAGTTTAATCCCTAATCATGGATTAAGTTGAGGAGCTTTCCTCAGCTTAACATTCTCATCTATTATCCTTCTATTAGGATGGTGTAATGAGTCTGTTAAATCCCTGATTATGGCTTAACCTCATTACCTAACACTAAACAAAAACACCAAAAAAACATCTAAATAATCACAAGTAGGTTGATGATCTTAATCCTACATCAAAGGTGATTAAGTGTGAGAATATGACTTCACACTTAAGGTACTCTCATTACCCCTAAACAGAGGGAGGATGTGATGAGTTTACTAAATCCATTGGTTTAGGCTTAAGCTCATTAACTTATGACAAAGTCCAAAAAGCAATAAAAGACTGAAAACACAAAAACAAACAATAATCGTCTCCTTCGGGATTCTCTTCTCATTTCATTCACTCACAAACGAGAACTTGCTTCTTCCGTCTAATGCAAGACAGTTTGCACCTGAGCCAGACAGGTCATACACTTGAGCATAGACAAGTAAGCAGTTCACAAGTCAAGTCATCTTTCAGTCTCTTTGGGTCGAACTACGGTGTTCTGACTTCCTCATTGCACGAGAGGATACGTAGGCATAACTTAATGGTTATCGAACAAAAGTCTCTGTATATTCCCCCTCTTTTCAGCTTTATTCTTTTAGCCTCATGATCTTGAGCATTCTCTTACACTGACACTATACATTTATACACTTCACTTTTCTCTTACACAGACACCTGTACATTCTTTTCCAGCTCTTTACACACAAATTGCACTGACATTACCCCTTTAAAACACAAATCTTTTAAGCGTGGATCCCGTCGAGTACGACGGACAATCTGGGTGCTAATACCTTCCCAGGTTGTAACCAACCCCCTTTCTCAGTCTCTCTGGTTCGCAAACCGTCTTGTCCATATCTTTCTAGGTTTATGCAGCATTGCCTTTCCTTCGGGATAAAAATTCCTAGCTGGCGACTCTATTCATCTCCAGTGAGTTCACTGCTGTGTGTTCTCATTGTCCCTTTCGCCGATCGTTCGCGTCTGTACCCCATTTGACCCGGCTTCATTTGGTGGGAGCGACAAGCATACCATCTCATATTGCATATTTGTTTCATCTACATAGTCCATTTCATCTGCATCTAGGGTTTGTGATCTGAGCAATCCAAGAAGTGATCTGAGCCATCCCATTTGTCTTGAAGCTTGCTAAGAGGGTCCATGTGTGTTCCATAATCATAATATTCTCCCCAAAGTTCATAAAAGTCAAGGGATCACAAAGTGTGGCAAAGGCATAGAGGCAGACTGAAGATTTCCTACACATATGACCTAAAATTAGGGTTTTGGTTTTAAAGGCCTTAATCCCAATTTTTTTGGCCATTCTTGTTTCTAATGGTCTTAATATGTTATAAGGATCATGTGTACCAAATTTTATGAAGAAATTCACTGTGGAAGTCATCTGGTCACTGGGTAACTTCTTGAGCAAGTAAAGCCAAAATCAGGGCATCTGAGGCCTCCATCAAGGGTACCAAAGGGTCACCATCATCATTTTTAGTCTCTATGATCTTTATTTGATTTTAGAAGTGGTTGGAAGTTCATAAAATTGAAGAATTTTGAGCCAAATGCAAACTTGCTATTTTTGGAAATGACCTGTAATGGAAACTTTCCATTTTAGGAAAGATATTCAACCTATTCTTTCATGACCAAAACTGCTTCAAATGAAAAAAATTTGGGCATGAAAGTTGTAGATTATGTCTTCCCATTTTTAAAAAGTACCAGAACATGTCTTGATTCATCCTAGAACTCAAGATATGGCCTTTCAAAGTTGGCAAAAATCCTATAATTTTCAAGTTCATGCCAAAGAGGTAATTTTGCAATTTCACTTGCCAAGCCATTTCATGACCTCTAATCAATTTCTATGCACCATAACATGTCAAAGCAACTTCAAAATATCAGAATTGGTCTTTGAACCTAGGGTTTTGATGGCTTGATTCTCAAGAAATCTCAAAATGGCCAAAATGCATAAACCTTGTAAACTCTTGATCCAAGCCATCCAACTGCATAACAATGATCCAATGGCTCTCCTTGAAGCCAGATGAAGCAGTTCAAGCACAAAAACCAGCTCTGCCATGGCCCATACCTCAAGTACACCAATCTTGACTTTTTGGCCAATGGAGCCATACCATTCCCACACTGCATATCTAATCTTCTGACTCATTCCAATAGTTTAGGGATTGCCCCAAGATCATAAACCAAGCATGCCATGAGCTCATAACACACAACATCAGATTTCATAAAAATTGCAAAAAACTTCCCTTCTTCGATTCTCTCAAACCATCCATCAAACCTCAGAAATTTTTTCACCATTCATTCAGAAATCATCCATAGAACACAAAGCTACCATCACCATGGCCTGAAACCTCATAAACCAAAACCTCCATTTCTGCCATATCAGAATCGAGACACTCAAAATAGCCACTTTCAAAGCATTCTAAGCATCCCAATAGCTTTAGGAGGATCAAAGGAGTTCACTTGCACAAGTGGGAGGTTCTGAAAGCTCACATTTGGAGGTTTCCAGCTCAGTTATACTCAAGAACATTTTTTCTCAAAGCTTTGATTTCTTGTTATAAAATGAAACCGCATGCTCTAAGGATCTCAATGATGCTTTCAAAACTGAAAATGGTTGAGAAATGAACATTTTATGAACTTCTGAAACTTTGCCCGTATTTATGTTTTGATTCGATTCAGCTTGATTATGAAGCATAAATGATGTTTGATGCTTGATTTGAGTTGCTAGAGGCATGTGGATCATTTATGGGCAGTTAATTTGGGGAGGGGTAGCCTGTAGAAGGATTTAGGGTTTTTGGTTCACCAGAGAAGATGACCGGAGCTTGTTTCCGGTCACCTGAGAGTACTTAACCCTAATTAAGGTTCAGTGCCCAGATTGATTGTGATCCATTGGATGCGTAATTAGCGTAGCGAATGAACGACCCAGATTAGTTCATTAAGATTAATTTCTGATTAATTAAAATAAAAATAATTAATTAGCCAGGTTTGATCCCAGCCCTTGAAACGCGTACGTAGTCAAACCTCCCCCCTCCAGTTCAAATCTGAGCCCTTGGATCCTCTGAATTTCCCTTTAATTCATTTTTAATTCTTTTTCTTTTTATTTCTTTTGTTCATTTTATTTTAAATAGTAAAAAACATAAAAAAATTCTCAAACTTTGCATTCTTGTTTTAAATATTTTTCTCAACCTGAAAATAATTTTTATTTTATTTTTTACATTAAAAAAGTATTTTTAAATTTTTTAACTGTTATTTTTAATTAATTAATGGATTTTAATTAATTAAAAATGCATTTAGGTTTCTAAAAATCACCAAAAAAATAATGAAGCATCCTTAAACATTTAGAAACATTTTCAAACTCACCATACAAATTTCTTTTTAGGTTTGAACATATTTTCACAATTTTCTTTGAATTAGGGTTCTTAAAAATCACATTTTCTAACCCTAACTTGAAAAATTCATTTCTGCCTAACCATGGTGAGTTTGAACTTGGTTCTTATTGCATTGTTACACATATTGCATATAGTTTCTAGGTTATTTTTCCCATGATTGTATCTTGCATTTTTAAATTGATTTGCATTTTTCCTTTAGAAGCACCCAAAAACCCTAACAAACTTAGGAATTTCATAACTTTCACTAGGTTAAGCTTCTGACTTCCTCCTTTGGGGTGTGATCTTATACGGGATTAGGGTTTGTTTGAGCTTGATTTCAATTTTTTATCATGTTGAATGCTTCTAATTTGGTCATATGCATCTCATGTTGTCTTAAAACCCTAATTTTGCATCTTCATTTGCATTCTCCTTTGCATATCATCATCATATGAACTTGCCATGACATTTCAAACATTTGTATGACATCTTAGATATCTTAAGATATGCTTGAACATTTCTTGATCATTTCTTCATTCATTTTCTATGCTTTTCATCCATTACATTTCATGAACATCCATGTGTTTTCATGCCTCTAAACATGCTTCTTTTGCATCTCATCTTTGTATGATCATTCATATGCATTTTGTATAACTTTGCATCATTTCATATGCCATTTGCATTTCATAATCACCTATGACTTTGGTGTTTGCATCTCATTTCATTTCATTTCCTTTTGCTTTATGTCTTATGCATCCATACTAACATTTCAGGAGCTTTTGGTAAGTCATCTGGGAGGTGGATTTGCCTTCACCTCCCACCTTTTCTTTCCTCTCATTTTGAATATTTACTTGTCTTTGAAGTGAACTTGCTTCACTTATGCTCCCTCCTTCCCACTTTCTTTCTTTTAAGTTACTTATCTTCTTCAGGAAGTAAGTAACTTATTCTTCTTCTCTTTTCATCTGCTTCTTCCATTGATGGCCTTGAAGTTCTTTCCTTTTAAGCCTCACAAACCATAGGATATCCAAGCATGATAACTTTTTAGGTTTGTATAGTCCCCCCTAGTCTTTTACCTTTGAGTCTCCTTGAGTCTCTTTTCTCATCTCAATAATCAGAGGCTAAACTCTTAAAGCTTTAGGACTTTGGAATTGGAGTTATGCCTGCATCCTTCTCTTAGGATGGAGTGTATGACTTTAATCCTTAGTGTTAGACCTTTAATTTGTTTACACCTCTTAATCAAAGCACATTAATAATCACTAAGACTTTATCTTGTAACTTGGGCCTTACATTAGGGTTCTATCTCTTCCTTATGGTTAAGAGGGACTAACCCTAGTGTTTAATGGACAAGTCCCCCTCAAGTTGTCTTACAAACCATAAAATCCACTTCTTAAGCTCATCCTTTAAATAAAATCCATTTAATAAAGGCTTGTTATATAATGAATTTAGTCCCTAACCATGGATTAAGTTGAGGCATCTTCCTCAGCTTAAGTGTTCTCATCTATCATCCTTCTATTAGGATGGTGTAATGAATTCACTAATCTTTGATTAGAGGTTAAACTCATTACTTAACACTAAACAAAAACCCAAAAACATCTAAATAATCACAAGTAGGTTAATGATCTTAATCCTACATCATCATGGTAATTAAGTTGAGATGCTTATCTCATACTTAAGTATGCTCATTATCCCTAATCAGGGAGGAAATAATGAGTTTACAAGCCCTTGATTTAGGCTTAAGCTCATAATCCTATGCAAAACACCAAAAACAATAAAAAACTAAAAACACAAAAAAACAAACAACAATCGTCTCCTTCGAGATTCTTTTCTCATCACCCTCATTCACAAACGAGAACTTGCTTCTTCCGTCTAATGCAAGACAGTTAGCACTCAAGCCAGACGAGTCATACACTTGAGCATAGGCAAGCAAGCAGTTCACAGTCAAATTTATTTTCAGTCTCTTTGAGTCGAACTACGGTGTTCTGACTTCCTCATTGCACGAGAGGATACGTAGGCATAACTTAACAGTTATCGAACAAAATTCTCTTTGTCACCCCCTCTCTCAGCATTCTTTTCAAAGCCTCAGTTCCTGAGCAATTCACCTTTTTGCACTGACAACTGTACCTCCCCCTTTTAAACAAAATCTTGTAAGTGTGGATCCCGTCGAGTACAACGAACGATCCGGGTGCTAATACCTTCCCAGGTCGTAACCAACCCCCTTTCTCAATTTTTCTGGTTCGCAACCGTCTTATCCATCTCTTTCCAGGTTTATGCAGCATTACCTTTCCTTCGGGATAAAAATGCCTAGCTGACGACTCTATTCAATTCAACCTCATTTTCTCTTTCGCCGACCGTTCGCGTCTGCACCTCGGGACTCTGGTGTCTTTTCAGGGTAGCGACAGCTTAACGACTTCACTGGGGATCCTTATCTTGCAACCACGACTTCTGGTTCTTTTTGTGGGTTTCTCCTAGCGCTTGTTTAATTTGTGTTTATGGGGATGTTATGTGTTATGTGTGCTTTTGTTTATTGCTTTATTTATTGCTTTCTGTACAACTTTACTTATTGCTTTCATTTACTGTTTTATGCATTTCATTTATCATTATCATATCATGTGCTGGATTTGTTGTTTTTCCTTGGTTGGAGGGGTATCTCAGTGAGCAAGGTTCCACACAGGGGGCCTGAGTGACACATAGGATTAGAGTGGCTTCATATTCTTTCCCATTCAATTTCGGCCTGGTGCGGGAATATGAAACACGGTTCAGACATGGGTTTCTTCTTGAGAACTCTGTGCTACGGATTTCCTGTAGTACTAGGGAAATCTGGGAAGTCTGCTAAGTATGGATGACCTTTTTAGATGACCTTCAACATCTGAGGTGAATTAGAGGAGGATTCTTTATGATTAATGTAAACACTGTACCTCCGGGTTAGAAGTGTTTACACTTCTCATAATAAATCCAAGTCTGAGGATCCTTGTTCTAGAACAATACCTGTGAGTGGGTTGGGATGTTTACAGGTTTGCAGGAACCATTGGCCTCATCATACCCTGTTACTGGAATTATTTTAAGGTTACACTATTTTGGACTGATTCTATGAAACCCTGGACTTGTGACTCTTTATTTGAGTCCCCCACCTGGTTACTGGTTCTCTGGCCTTCATCTGGACTTATGAACACTCATGGACCCTATCAGAGCAAATGGAAAATCCAGCACTTAATCACAAACCCTTGCATAGCATTCTGCATACATCATTTTGCATCATTTTAACATTTGTCTATTTGTTTTATAGGGTATCCACATCTTCTTTGGTTTGGTTTTGGTTGTTCTTCTGCTCAACCACCTTCATCAGTTATCTTCATCAGAGATCTTCTTCTGCTGGCATCATCATCAATTATCTTCATCAGAGATCTTCTTTAGCTGATATCTTCTCCAATTGTCTTCATCAGTATTTCTCCTCAGCTATCTTCATTCAGCATCCATTATCAATATGGACTCATCCAAGAAGAGCAACATCACATACCATTTCTTTGAGCCCTCTCTAGCAGGCATCAGGCAGATTCAGACACTTATCACTCCTGATCATGTCCCTTTATTCAGGGAACATTATGGAGGTATTATGGACATGATCATGGACTTGGATGCCTCACAGAGGATCATGATTCACACTCGCCTTCAGTTCTATGACCCTCCTCTCAGATGCTTTACTTTCCCAGACTTCCAGTTGGGTCCTTTATTAGAAGAGTTTTCCATGTTGTTGGGTGTCCCTATCAGGAGGGGAATTCCTTTCAACCCTGAGATGACTACTCCTAGGAATGAAGATATAACCAATGCTCTGTATTTGGAAACCACCATCATTGATCAGCATATGACCACCAAGGCTAGAATCCCAGGCCTCCATTTGGACTTCTTGATCACTCAGGCCACCAGTCATGCTGCAGCAGGGAAGTGGGGAACTGTTTGTGCTCTCCTGGATCTTAGTATATATGGAATCATCTTGTTTGTAGACGAGCCTAATTTTGTAAGAAAGAGTGCTATCCACCTCTTCCTATTGAAGAATCCAGTTCCTACCTTGCTAGAAGATTTCTATTACTCAGTGCATTAGAGAAATGAGAAGCAGAGGGGAAGACTAGTCAAATGTTGTGCACCTTTCTTCTACTGTTGGTTATTGAGACACCTGCCAAAGACAAAAGCTTTCTTGAATCCTCATCAGTCAAGAAATTGGGCTAAGAGAATGATTGCTCTCACTTCAGAAGACATTAGGTGGTGTACTCAGAGCACCAAGGGCAGAGATATAATTACAAGCTGTGGGCAGTATCCCAATGTACCTCTTATTGGAGTGAAGGGTTGCATCAACTACAATCCTTTGCTTTTCAAGAGGCAAGTAGGGTATGCCTTAGTAAATCCACCAAGAGAGCAAGATTTAGCAGAGACCATTTACTGTGATGTTTAGAATAATCATACCATTATCCGACAAGCAGCCTGGGCTTGGGATAATATTCAGACAAAAGGGACTGCCATTCTTGGCAAGGGCAACAACATAGCTTCAGCTCAGTACATTAATTGGTCTCGCATCAGAGGACAGATCACCCGCATGCCATTTACCCTGGAAGATGTGCCAGGACCATTAACAGTAGAGCCCGTAGCTACAGTCAGTTTAGAGGATTTTGAGAAATTGAAAGAGAGGAATGCTCAGCTTTCTGAATCTCTAAAGAAGACCCTCTGGGAGAGGAATGATAGTTGTCTGGACAATGAGAGGTTAGAGAAGCTCTGTATCGAGCATATGACTAAGATTGAAAAGACAGATGATTACATCAGAAAAGCCCGATCAGGGGAGTTGGTATTAAAGAATGCTTGCAAAGAAGCCAAGATTCAGAAGACCCGGACTGAGCACTACTTGGAGGAGAGTTAGGCTAGGTGGATCAGGATTACTGAGGCTCGTTCACAAGAAGATCAGAAGACACAGGCTAGGATAGAGCAGTTGGAAGCTAATGAGAAGAAGAGTCAGGAAGCCTTGTTAGCAGCACAGGAGGAAATCTCCGAGTTGAAACTCCGGGCGGGGTTGAAGAGATCAAAAGACCAAGACAAATATAAGAAGTTGACAAGTGCCATTGCCACCAGGAACCTTCTTATCAGGACCATCACAGAGCATCCAGTTGGACCAGTGACTGATGCTCTCCCGAAGGAAGTCAGAGAGGATGACTTTGGGCTGGATGTTTAATTTCTTTGTACTTGTATTTTATTTTGGTTGTACTTTATTTCTCATGGTGATTCTGTTGTATGTCTTGACTTGATTGTATTTTGGCCCACCATGGGAACTTGTTGTAATCATAAACTATGTATCTTTTGCATTTGTAATATATGGTTTATGTGTTACCTGGATTATCTTTTAGGCTTCATTTCTCTTCAACATCTTCATTCCCAGAGGTCCGGAAGGTCAAAACTAAAGAACCAAACCGGATACCCTTGGAAGACAAATAGACATACTGCATTGCATACTAACCACATTCTTTGTTTTGTAGGTATTTTTGTTGTGGTTTTCTCACTTTGTTGTTGTTTCAGGAAACATTTCTCGTAGGAGGGTTTTACCCATCAATAGAGTTCACCGGTATCCTATAAGAAACAACCTTCCAAGCTTACAGATGGACCAAGTTTAGCAGGATTTGACTGACGTGAGAACTCAGATGGCTAATGAGAGGACTGAGATGAGGGCTCAGATGAACCAGTTCATGGCAGTAATGACTGGGTTGACCCAAAGCCAAGAAATATTAAGGGAGTTAGTTGAGCGGCAAACTCCAGAAGAGAATCATCCGGGTACACGAGGTACTAGTAACAATGATCACAGGAAGCCACGAACGGATGCGCCAGATTTTGGACCTCACCTCAATCCTGAAATTAATGCTATCAGGAATACTCAAGGAAACACTGGAGGTCGTGCCTTGCAAGAGGACCCATAAGAAGAACAGTTTACAATAATTGGTGCTGGGGATGAAGCCTATGATCGTCGTTTGGACGAAATAGTGGAGAAGCTGAGATCTTTAGAGTCCCAAAACTCTCTGGGTTTTGATGTAATGGACATGGGTCTAGTTAAGGGAGTCAGGATTCCTCACAAATTCAAGCCTCCTTGCTTTGAGAGATATAATGGTACCTCTTGTCCACGTACTCACCTACAGTCCTTTATGGGGAGACTGAAAGCTTATACCATGGACGAAAAGTTGTGGATGTTCTACTTCGAGGACAGTCTGACCGGGGCATCCCGTGAATGGTATTCTCACCTGTCCAGAGCAACAGTCAGAAACTGGAAGGATTTGGCTGAAGCTTTCATACGCCAGTATCAATATAACTTGGACATGGCTCCCAACAGAACACTCCTAATGGGCATGTCACAGTCCTCAAGAGAAATCTTTCGGGAGTATGCCCAAAGATGGAGACAACTTGCTGCTGCTGTCCAACCTCCTATGTCTGAAAGAGAAATGGCCGACATGTTTATGAACACCCTACAAGGAACATACATTGACAGACTTGCTGCTTTCTCATCCACCAACTTTGTGGATGTAGTTATAGCTGGTGAGAGAATTGAGAGTCTACTGAAGATGGGCAAAATTTCAGATAATGGTGCCAGTTCTAGCAGTACAAGGAAACCTTTTGCAAGACCTCGCAGGACAGGTGAGACCAACTCAGTACACATGGGCAGGGGTAGGCCTCAATACATGCCGAGATCAGTAGCTGCTGTTACCATTCCAGCTCCAGCACCTCAACAACAGTATCTTCCACAACCACAACACTTTCCACAACAACGGCAATTTTCTCAATAGAGATCTTACAACAATAGCAATCAGCAACAACGGCCGTTTCAACCAAGGCCTTCACAAATCAACAGGGTTATCGATCCCATTCTGATGCCTTATGCTGCCTTACTTCCACAATGATTAAAGCTCAACTTGATTGAATTGAGGACTCTAGCTCCCCAGAACCTTCCAAAAAACTATGATGTTAATGTCTGATGTGCCTTCCACTCAAATGCACCTGGCCATACTACAGAGAAGTGCAGAGCCTTGCACATGAAGGTTCAGGATCTTATTGATTCTAAGGCAGTTAACTTTGCACCTCCTCCAAGTGTTACCAAGAATCCTATGTCTAGCCATGGGGGGCCTAGGATAAATTCCATTGAGGAGGATCAACCGATGAACCTAATTGACAATGTTGCAAGCATTCAGACACCTCTGGCCGAGGTTAAAGCCCAACTTTTAAAGTGCCAAGTGTTCCTGGGTTGTGAGGCCCATTGTGAAGCTTGCAAGACTTCTATCAATGGTTGTGCAAATTTGAAGACCGGTATCAACAATCTCATCAGAGAAGGCACCTTACAGATCACTTCAATGGTCCCGACTCCCCTTCTACAACATCAGCACACATCATTCCATCAGATATCACTTCAACAACTTTAACAACAATCATTCCAACGGATTCTTCTACAACATCAACAACCATATCTTCTTCAACATCAACAGACATCAGTTCAACATATCCTTCTACAACAACAACAACCATCAATGAAGACATTTCCACAGTTACTATCTACTATGATCCTGCAACAATCCATGTTCCAGATTCACATCAATATCAGCAACCTTCATCACCAACACTAACTTCGGTCAGACCTCCTGTCACAATTTATTATGAACCTTAAATTGTCTCAGTTCCTTCTTCTGCAGCAATCAGTTTGGTTACTATCACGGTACCAGGACCAATTCCATATGACAACAGCAGTGTCGTGCCTTGGCACTATGGCTCAGATTTGTATTGCAACGGAAAGAAAGTCACTCTTGACACTTCTACACCACAGATTGATAATGTGGGGGGAGGCGGAGGCTTCACCCGAAGCGGGCGTCTCTTTGCCTCACAATTCCAAAGAACCAATGTTGAAGCAGAAGTTGCTGCCAAGGCTAAGGGAAAGAGTGTGGTGCCTGAAGAGCCTATTACCAAGGAAACTCAGAAGACATCCTTTAAGCAGGATGTGGACGAGTTCATGAGAATAATCACGAAGAGTGACTATAAGGTTGTGGACCAGCTCCATCAGACCCCATCCAAAATCTCTATTCTATCATTACTGATGTGTTCCGAAGTGTAAACACCCCAAATTTGCCCTCACCCATTCACACCATGGCTTGTGATCATTTCATATGCATAAACACAATCATAACATCTCATATCTCAATTTTGAGTCATTGCATTGCTTCTAAGTCATCTGCACCTAGGGTTTATGATCTGAGCAATCCAGGAGCCTCTTGAGCCACTTCAAAGGCAACCAATCACTTCAAAGGGGTCCATATGTGTTCTTGTATCATATTCCATCCTTTCAAAGTCAAGATTTCAAAAGAATCACAAGAACTGAGGTTTGCATGGAAGCAGAGCCAAGTTTGACTGCACAGTTGACCTAAAATTAGGGTTTTGGTTTCAGAGGCCATAACTCCAAATTTTTTGGTCATTCTTGTTTCCATTGGTCTCTATATGGTATAGGGAGTATGCATATCAATTTTCATGAAGAAATTCCATGGGGAAGTCATCTGATCAAGAGTTGACTTTTCAGACAAGTCAGTGCAAAATCAGGGCATCTGAGGCCCCCAATGACCCAACCAATGGGTGATCTTCATCATTTTGAGTGTATATGATCTTTATTTGATCATGGAAGAAGGTTGAAGTCCACAAAAATCAAGAATTTGGAGTTTTTGCAAATGTTGACTTTTTTGGGCATAGTTGACTTTTCAAGAATGCTCCATTTTAGGTCATTTTTCAAGCCTTGATTCTTGATCCAAAAATGCTTCAAATGGAAAAACTTTGGTCATGAAAGTTGTAGAATACATTTTTCCCTTTTCAAAAAGTACAAGAACATGATCAAATTCTTCTTGGATCAAAAGTTATGGTGTGACAAAGTTGGCTAAAATCATTGATTTTCAAGACATGCACCAAATGTGAATTTTGCAAAATCATGAACCAAGGCTTTTTGTAACTTCTAGTTGGCATCAAACCATTACACAAACATTCTATGTGACCTAAAAATCAGAATTTGACCAAAGATCACATGTTTATGGTTTGTGTAACAAGGCATTTTTCATGAAGCTTCAAAAGGTAACAACTTGCAAAACCACTCATTACACTTCCTACCACTTGCAACCTTGGATGCTGAGCTTTGCTAGCCCTTCCCCTCACCCTTGCTGCGCCAGCCCATGCCTTGTACTAGCCTAGAACCAAGCCATACCTCTCTTACACAAAAAAGTTGACTTTTGGCAAAAGCAAACATCCCAATCACCACAGGCCATGTCACATCCTCTGGCCACTTGCAATTGTTTATACTTTTCATTTGCTAGCCAAACATAACAAGAGGCAAGGCTGAAACTCTTCACAACAGCACATACACAAAAACACCTCATTTTGCAAAACTCATCGAATCTGCCTCCACAAACCTAAAACATCCAAACCATTTTCATCAATCATCTCATCATGCTCCATTGAGTAGAAACCAACAAGATTCAAGCCTGAAAGCAGCATGAATTAAGCTTCACCATTTCTCACCCTCAAAACCAGAACTCTTCGAATCCCTTTATCCAGCCATCAAACACATCATCTTTCTTCACCAACAAGACAAGCACACCTAAAGGAGCAGGAATCCACCATTGGAATGGCCTGAAACCTCCCCATTCTTGACTGTGCTATCTGTTACACCAGAACTGTTCCTCACAAATCAGCCATCCACAAGAGCTTTGAAGCCTTCCATTAGCATCAGGGGAGACAAAGAAGTCCATTTGCACGCAAAGGAGGCTCTGGAAGCTCAGTTTTGAAGTTTTCCAGCTCAGGTATGAACATGAACACTTTCTCCCAAAGCTTGCATTTTAAGTTATAATATGATTATTCATGTCTTGCTGGTCACGGGGTTGGTTTCAGAATCAAAAATAAGGGAGAATTGAGTTTGTATGATCCCTCTGAAATTTTGCCCGTGGATTTTGTTTTCTTCGATTTGCATGATTCATGATGTTTAAATATTATTTGAGGGTGAATTCATGACCTAGGTTGTTAGAGGATCACTTAGGTGTGTTTAATTTGTGAAATAGGTGCCTGAATCATGTTTTAGGGTTTTGAGGTGCCGGAGAAGATGACCGGAGCTTCTCTCCGGTCACCTGAATGTGTTTAACCCTAACCTCAGGTCATTAAGTGCCATTTGAATGTGGGGCGTCAGATTGGTTGACCCAGTTGACTTCGCGCGCATGTGAAGGGCCCAGATCCTCTTGCTTTGCCCTAATCCATTTGTTTAGATTAATTAATTCATAATTAAATTAATATAATCAGATGCAATCCCAGCCGTCCAGATGCGCGCTGGTCAACCCTTTTAAACTTAGAATGAATCCCAGCCTTTCCTTCTGTTTACTTTCCTTTTATTTAATTTATTTTCATTTTCTTTTTCATTTAACTTGCATATTTAATTTAAAATAGTAAAAAATGTCTAAAAATTATGAAACTTTTTCTTGAGAGTTTTATTAATTTTTAGGACACAAAAATATTTTTGTTTTTATTTTTGGCATTAAAAAAGTATTTTTAAATATTTAAAAGATTATTTTTAATTGATTAATGAGAATTAATTTATTAAAAATACTTTTAGGTATTTAAAAATCACCAAAAAATTCATGAAATGTTCTAAGACATTTAGAAACATTGTCCAACCTTCAAACCAAATTTCTTTTTGAATCTTGATGCATTTTGAGAATTTTTCTTTGAATTAAAATCATTTTTGTGCATTATTTTGATCCTAAGTTCAAAAAATCTTTTCTGCCTATCTATGAAGAGTTGGACATTGATTCTTCTTGCATTGCATTGTGTTTAGCATTTAATTTTTGAGATTAAATGGCCTTGATTTGATCCCTCATTTTCAATTTGTTTGGCATTTCTTTTGTTTAGAAACCCTAAAAACCCTAATAACTTGTAAAAATCATAACTTAAGATTGGTTAAGAGTTGAGACCTCCCCTTTGGACATTGGTTTAGTATAAGATTAGGGGCCTTTTGAGTGGCATTTTCCATTTTTTATCTTAGGGTTTGCTTCTGTTTTTGGTTTTTGTTTGATGTTTGGTTCATAAACCCTAATTTGGGCTTCCATTTGCACCCATCTTGCATTCTCTTGCATAACATGACTTGCCATGACATTCCATGCCTCCATTTGATTCATTGAACATCATAAGACATATTGAAAGCATGTTTGATCATTGCATCATGTATTTGCCATGTTGTATGCCATGTGCACTTCATAACTTTTCATGTATGTCCATGCTTCTAAGCTTGCTTCTTTTGCATTCATAAACTTGTATGATCATTTCCATGTGCTGCCTCATGTTCATAGCACTTCATAGCATCATTATCATCATCAACATGCTTCTGGTTTTGTTTCTCATCATGTCATCTCATCTCATCTTGCATTGCATTGCATTTCTTTTCTAACCTTTTCAGGTGGTAAGTGACTTGAGAAGTGAATTTGCCTTCGCTTCTCATAACTTTTCTTTTCATCTCTCTTGCATCCATTGCTGCATTTTTACATGTGTTTGAGTTTGAGTTTGCTCATTCTTCTTCTTCCCACCTTCTTTCTTCAAGTGACTTGACTTCTTGAATGAAGCAAGTTACTTTGCTTTCTCTTGATCCTTTCATCTGCTTCCTGGTGGTTCCATTGAAGACTTCTCTTGAAAACCTCACAAACCTTAGGAACAACCAAGCATGACAATGATTAGGGTTTTGATTAGTCTCCCCTCCTAGTCTTACCTTTGTGTCTCTCTTGAGTCTTCTCTTCTCACCTCATAATCAGGGACTAAACCCTAAAGGCTTTAAGGCTTTGTGATTAAGTTTATACCTGCATCCTTATCTTAGGATGGAGTGTATAACTTTAATCCTAAGTGTTAAACCCTTAATGTGTTTAACTCTTTTAATCAATCCATCTGATAATCATCAAGACATCACACTTGTAACTTGGGCCTTGCATTAGGGTTCTAATTCTTCCTTAATTGGTTAAGAAGGACTAACCCTAGTGTTAATGGACAAGTCCCCCTCAAGTTTTCTTACAAATCATAAAACTCACTTCATCATCATACCATTAAATAAAATCCATTTAATAAAGGCTTGTTTTGTCATGAGTTTAATCCCTAATCATGGACTAAGCTGAGGAGCTTTCCTCAGCTTAAACATTCTCATCTATTATCCTTCTATTAGGATGGTGTAATGAGTCTGTTTAATCCCTGATTATGGCTTAACCTCATTACTCAACACTAAACAAAAACAACAAAAACATCTAAATAATCACAAGTAGGTTAATGATCTTAATCCTACACCAAAGGTGATTAAGTGTGAGAATCTGACTTCACACTTAAGGTATTCTCATTACCCCTAATCAGAGGGAAGATGTGATGAGTTTACTAAATCCATTGGTTTAGGCTTAAACTCATTAACTTATGACAAACTTTCAAAAACAATAAAAGACTGAAAACTCAAAAACAAACAATAATCGTCTCCTCCGGGATTCTTTTCTCATCATCTTCACTCACAAACGAGAACTTGCTTCTTCCGTCTAATGCAAGACAGTTTGCATCTGTGCCAGACAGATCATACACTTGAGCATAGGCAAGTAAGCAGTTCACAAGTCAATTTATCTTTCAGTCTCTTTGGGTCGAACTACGGTGTTCTGACTTCCTCATTGCACGAGAGGATACGTAGGCATAACTTAACGGTTATCGAACAAAAGTCTCTGTATATTCCCCCTCTTTCTAGCCTCATTCTTTTAGCCTCATGATCTTGAGCATTTCATTCCTGTTCTTACACTGACACTTTCATACTTCATATCACTTATACACTTTACACTGACACCTGTACAGCTTTTCCAGCTATTTTACACACAGATTGCACTGACACTACCCCTTTAAAACACAAATCTTTTAAGCGTGGATCCCGTCGAGTACGACGGACAATCTGGGTGCTAATACCTTCCCAGGTTGTAACCAACCCCCTTTCTCAGTCTCTCTGGTTCGCAAACCGTCTTATCCATCTCTTTCTAGGTCTATGCAGCATTGCCTTTCCTCCGGGATAAAAATGCCTAGATGGCGACTCTATTCATCTCCAGTGAGTTCACTGCTGTGTGTTCTCATTGTCCCTCTCGCCGACCGTTCGCGTCTGTACCCCTTTTGACCAGGTGTCATTTGGTGGGAGCGACAGCTTGGCGACTCTGCTGGGGAGACCTTATATTGCAACCAGGGCTTCTGGTTCTTTTTGTGGGTTCCTCCTAGCGCTTGTTTGATTTGTGTTTACTGGGGTGTTATGTGCTTATTTGTGCTTGTATATTTGTACTTATTTTGCTTTATGTATAGTTTGCTTTACTGCTTTCTTTATTGCTTTTGCATTATATCATATTGTCATACTGTGTTGCTGGCTGGATCTGTTGTTTGTTTTGGTAGGTGGGTGTTCCATTGAGAGTTAAGGTCCTATACCTGGGACCTGAGTGACACCTAGGCTAGAGTGAATCATATTCTTTCCCATTCCATTTCGGTCTGGTGCGGGAATATGAAACACGGTTCAGATATGGGTTTCTTCTTGAGAACTCTGTGTTGCAGATTTCCTGCAATGCTAGGGCTATCTGGGAAGCCTGCTAAGTCTGGATGACCTTTTAGTATTGACCTTCAGAAACTGAGGAGAATTAGAGGAGGAACTTTTATGGTTATTGTAAACACTGTACCTCCGGGTTAGAAGTGTTTACACTTCTCATAACTGATCCAAGTCTGAGGATCCTTGTTTTAGAACATCACCTGTGAGGGGGGTGGGCTGTTTACAGGTTTGCAGATACCTTGACCCCAGAATACCCTGTTACTTTGATTGTTTTAGAGTACTCCATGTTGGACAGTTCTTGTGATTCTAAAAACCCTGGACATGTGACTCTTTATTTGAGTCCCCCTACCTTGGTTACTGGAGTTGTAGACCTCCATCTGGAATTCTTGAACATACATGGACCTATATCAGGGCTTTTGATCAGATCCAGCTCAGTCACAGACCCTTGCATATCATTTGCATACATAAACATTGCATCATATTGACATTTGCTTATTTGTGTTTCAGGGGATCCACTTTCATCTTTGGTTTTGGTTTTGACCCCATCTTCAGTATTGACCTATCTTCATCAGCACCTGCTTCAGTTTAGCTATCTGCTTCAGCTATCACCTGCACCAGCCAATCAGTGGCCCCTTCTTCAGTATTATCATCAGTACCTATCTCCACTCAGTCTCCAGCATCATGGCTCCTAAAAAGAGCAATATCACCTATCACTTCTTCCAGCCAGAGTTATCAGACATCAGGAGGATTCGAACCCTGATCACTCCAGATCACATACCATTGTTCAGGGAAAGCTATGGGGATATACTTGATATGGTTATGGATCTGGACCCTTCACAGAGAAGCCTGATCCACACTTGCATTCAGTTTTATGATCCCCCACTAAGATGTTTCACTTTCCAAGACTTTCAGTTGGGCCCTCTATTAGAAGAATACTCATCATTGGTTGGTTTGCCTATCAGGGGTGGAATCCCTTTCAACCCTGAGATGGCCTTTCCTGGTAATGGAGAAGTAGCAAAGGCTTTGCATTTGGAACCTGTCCTGATTGAGCAGCATATGACTTCTAAAGCTGGGATCCCTGGTTTCCATCTGGATTTCTTGATCTCTCAAGCTACCCTGAAAGCTTCTTTAGGAGAGTGGAAAGCTATTTGTGCATTATTGGCTTTGAGTATATATGGAATTGTATTGTTTGCAGATGAGCCTCGATTCATTAGCAAGAATGCAATCCATCTTTTCATCCTGAAGAACCCAGCACCCACTTTATTGGGGGATCTTTACTATTCAGTGCATCAGAGGAATGAAAAGCAGAGGGGAAGATTAGTGAGGTGTTGTGCTCCATTGTTCCACACTTGGCTTCTCAGGCGTCTACCCAGGACAGATGCATTTTTGAACCCTCATCAGCAGAGCAACTGGGCTAAGAGACTCACTGCTCTAACTTCAGCCGATATCAGATGGTGCACCCAGAGCACCAAGGGCAGGGATATCATCACCAGCTGTGGGCATTTTCCCAATGTGCCTTTGATAGGAGTTAAGGGTAGTATCAATTACAACCCTCTGCTGTTTAGACGACAACTGGGCTATGCACTGGTCCACACTCCTAAGGCACAGGACTTGGTTGAGACTCTTTATTGTGAGAACAAGATTAATTTGACTGTTGTTAGGCAGGCTGCCTGGGCCTGGGATAATGTTCAAACCAAGGGAGTAACCATTCTGGGGAAGTGCAATAATGTGGCATCAGCACAATATTATGAGTGGTCTCGTGCCAGGGCTCAGTTCTCTGGGATGCCCTTTACCATAGAAGATATGCCTGAATCATCTTCAGCACCACCCCCTGCCACAGTCAGTTTGGAGGAGTTTGAGAGTTTGAAGGAAAGAAATGAGAAGTTAACCCAGGCTTTGCAGAAGACCCTCCGGGAGAGGAGTGAGGGTATGAGGGAGATTGAGAGATTGGAGAAGTTGAGAGTGGAGCATCTGGTTAAGATTGAGAAGTCTGGGGATTATATCAAAAAGTCCAAAGCTGGAGAACAAATTCTGAAGAATGCTTGCAAAGAAGCCCAGTTCCAGAGAGCAAGGACAGACTTGTATCTGAAGGAAAGTCAAGCTCGGTGGGTCAGGATCACCGAGGCTCGTACTTTGGAAGACAAGAGAGTTCAAGACAAGATGGAGCAACTGGAAGCTAGTGCAAAAGAACAGCAAGAAGCCCTGGCAGCAGCCCAAAGGGAGATATCAGAGCTGAAGATCAAAGCAGGGGTGAAGAGGTCCAAAGAACAAACTCAGCACAAGAAGCTAACAGCAGCTGTTACCACCCGGAATCTCCTCATCAGGAATCTCACGGAACGTCCGGCTGATCCTGTGACCGAAGCCCTTCTCAAGGAAGTTCGCGAGGATGAGTTTGGTCTTGGTGTTTGATCGTTTGTTTGTTGTTGCTTTCCTTCCATGTACTTTTATTTTCTTGTAATGTATTTTGACCCCTTAGAGGGCTTGTGTTGTAAAATGAACAAGTTGTATTATTTCACCTTCTGTAATATATTTGTGTTAGTTTGCTTCACCTGAGTTTTCTTCAAGCAACAACAACAACATCTTCAAGGGTCTGGAAGGGTCAAAACTGAATGCCAAGCCGGATACCTTGAGAGCAAATAAGCATAATTGCATTACATGCTAACCCTTTGTTTGTTTTGTAGGTTTTGTTTTATTGTTGCTAACTCTGTTGTGATGATCAGGAACTATTGCTAGGCGCCGGGTATTTCCCCTCAACCGTCCGCACCGTTATCCGACCCGTAGCAACCTTCCGGGCATTCAAATGGATCAGATGCAGCAGGACCTTACTGAGGTCAGAAATCAAATGGCAAATGAAAGGCTAGAAATGAGGAATCAAATGACTCAGTTTATGGAAGTGATGAACAACATGGCTCAGAGCCAGGAAAGATTGAGGGCCATGGTGGAAAGGCAGAATCAAGAAGATCCGCTTATAGGGACTGCCGGCACCAGCAACAATGAAAGGGTTCAACCTCATGTTAACCCCCCTGTATTTGGACCACACCTCCATCCTGAGGTCAACATCCCTGCAAATGTTCAAGGGACCGCCACTGCAGCCAGGGTACTTCAAGAAGACCCCCAAGAGGACCAGTTCACGGTAATGGGTGCTGGGGAAGAGGCTTATGATAGGAGGTTGGATGAGATAGCTGAAAAGTTGAGGTCCTTAGAGTCTCAAAACTCTTTGGGATTCGATGTCATGGATATGGGCTTGGTAGACGGGGTCAGGATTCCCCACAAGTTCAAGCCTCCTTGTTTTGAAAAATACAACGGGACTTCTTGCCCCCGGACTCATCTACAATCTTTTCTGGGAAGGCTGAAGGCCTATACCATGGATGAGAAGCTCTGGATGTTCTATTTCGAAGACAGTTTGACTGGAGCGTCAAGAGAATGGTACTCTCACTTGACGAGGGCAACTATTAGATGCTGGAAGGACCTGGCAGAGGCCTTCATCAGACAGTATCAGTATAACTTAGATATGGCACCCAACAGGACTCTCCTAATGGGAATGTCACAGTCGTCAAGGGAAAGTTTCCGAGAATATGCCCAGAGATGGAGGCAATTGGCTGCTGCTGTCCAGCCACCTATGTCTGAAAGAGAGATGGCTGATATGTTCATGAATACCCTTCAGGGAACCTATATTGATAGGCTAGCTGCTTTCTCTTCCACTAGCTTTGCAGATGTTGTCATAGCCGGGGAGAGAATTGAAAGCCTATTGAAGATGGGTAAGATATCTGACAATGGTGCAAGCTCGTCCAGTAGTACAAGGAAGCCTTTTGCAGGCCCGAGAAGATCTGGCGAGACCAATGCCATCCACACCAACAGGGGCAGGCCCCAATATGTTCACAGATCAATAGCAGCAGTCACCATTCCTGCTCCAGCTCATCCTCAACCAGTTTATCAACCTCCGCAGCAAAACTATCAACCACAACCTCAGTACCACCAGCAATCTCAGTATCCCCCAAGGAATTACAACAATAGCAACACCAACAACAACAGTCAGCAAAGGCCATTCCAACAGAGGCCATCTCAAGCCAATAGGGTGATCGATCCGATCCCTATGCCATATGCTACCCTGCTGCCACAACTCCTGAAACTCAACCTAGTTGAGCTAAGGACGCTGGCACCTCCAGATCCCAACAGTCTACCCAGGAATTATGACTCCAACGCTAGGTGTGCCTTCCATTCAAACGCACCTGGCCACAGTACAGAAAAGTGCAGAGCTCTGCATATGAAGGTACAAGACCTGGTAGACTCAAAAGCTCTGAATTTCGCACCACCACCCAATGTCAATAAGAATCCGATGCCAAACCACGGTGGTCCCAGGATTAATGCTATTGAAGAAGACAAGCCGTCTTATTTAATAACCAGTGTGGGCCAGATCAGGACACCGTTGGTAGAAATCAAAGCTCAGCTCTTGGGATGTCAAATGTTCCCGGGATGTGAGTTGGGTTGTGCTTACTGTAACATCTCAGTAAATGGGTGCGATAATTTAAGGAATGGCATAGATGGTCTTATTCAGAGTGGCCAACTTCAGATTACCACATCATTTCCAACAAATCCAGTAATCTCATCAGCAACGGTTTCAGAACCTCCTACAACTGCAGCAACCATTGTTCCTGACAATTCTTCGGTTACATCAACAAGTACTCCATCTGTCGTCTCAACTGATCAGTTATCAGCAAATTTTTCTTCTACAACTTCAGCTTCACTCCATTTTGAAACTCCTACAACAACAACATCCTTTCTTCCGACAATATCTCCTACAACACCAGCAACAAATCATGAAGATGTCTCAACTGTCACCATATTCTATGATCCTGAAAGCAACTCTGCCTACAATTCAGAGGGTGCTGCTCCCATTAGAGCACCAGTTACAATTTATTACGATCCACAAACTATCACAGTTCCTTCAACAGCTGCAATCAGTCCAGCCGCCATCACGGTGCCTGGACCGGTACCTTATGAAAGCAGTAATGCCATCCCCTGGCATTACGGCTCTGACTTGTACTGTGAGGGACAAAGAATCACTTTTGAATCATCAACCCCTACACCACAGATAGACAATGTGGGTGGAGGCGGAGGCTTCACTCGAAGCGGACGTCTTTTCGCTCCACAAATTCAGAGACCCACAGCCGAAGCAGAAGCTGCCGCCAAGGCAAAAGGGAAGAGCCATGTGCAGGAAGATCAAGCTGTTAAGGAGGCTTTGAAGACGCCATTCGATCAAGAGGTTGATGAGTTCATGCGAATCATCAAAAAGAGTGATTATAAAATAGTGGATCAGCTTCATCAGACGCCTTCCAAGATCTCAATCCTATCATTGCTTATGTGCTCCGAGGCCCATCGGAATGCACTACTCAAAGTCTTGCACGCAGCTTACGTGCCTGAAGAGATCACTGTCAATCAGCTGGAAGCTGTAGTGGGGAATGTTAATGCTAGTCATGGACTAGGGTTCACCAATACTGATTTGACAACGGAAGGCCGCAACCATAACAAAGCCTTGCACATAACCATGGAGTGCAAAGGTGCTGTCCTTTCCCATGTGCTGGTAGACACGGGGTCATCCCTCAATGTCTTACCCAAAAAGGCCCTGGTAAAGCTAGAATATGATGGATTGGCATTGAGACCCAGCAATCTGGTGGTAAGAGCCTTTGATGGTTCAAAGAGATCGGTTCTGGGAGAGATTGAGTTACCCATAACGATTGGCCCGCAGACCTTTAAAACTATCTTCTACGTGATGGATATACAGCCCGCCTACAACTGTTTATTGGGTAGGCCATGGATTCACGCCGCTGGCGCCGTGACCTCTACCCTTCACCAGAAGTTAAAATATGAGTGGGAGGGTCAAATCGTTACAATCTGTGGAGAAGAGGATATTTTTGTCAGCCACCTGGCTACCTATAAGTATATTGAGATGGATGGGGAGATCCATGAAACAATGAGCCAGGGGTTTGAAGCTTTGAATGTGAATGAAACATCTGCTGTGCCTGGTACTTCAATATCATCATACCAACAAGCCCGGAAGGTTGTTGAGGAAGGAACTGCCCAAGGCTGGGGCAAGCTGCTATCGGTGGAGAAGAAAGAAGACAGATTTGGGTTGGGTTACAAACCAACTCAACAAGATCAAGCAGCGGCTGCGAAAGAGCCCAATTTTGTGAGTGGGGGGATGCTTACCCCTGATGCTATATACTGTCTGGAAGACGAGCTGGAAGAGGAACGCAACCTGGAAAGCTGGATTCGTCCAAAGATCCCGGGGAGCAGTGTCTCGAACTGGTCTTCCCAGGAAATTATAAGAGTTACTCATGCAGAGTAATTATTATTTCCTGTGTTTTTATAAGCATGCATCAAAGTCTTGCATCTTGCCCAAGATGACAAGACTCATTTTGTAATCGGGCCATCTGTACTTTTTGTGCAAACAAGATCAATTAATGAAATATCAGACATCTTTTTGCAAACGAGTCTTTTTCTTTTCCGTTCACTGTTTTTCTATTTTTCTTTTTGTACAAAAAATAAATGGCAGTGTTTTCAAAATGACAACTTTTATTTCACTTTTCTAAAGCAAGATTAAAATCAGATCACTAAAATGAACCAACTGAACCCTTGCAGAGAATGCCTTCCTGACAGCACCGACAACAGCACGGCTATGATTCCGTATGACTTTGACAATCCAATCAATCAAGCTGATGAAGGGGTTGAAGAAGAATATGAGCTTCATGAGGAGCTAGCCAGGTTATTAAGGCAAGAGGAAAAGGTTATTACTCCTCACCAGGAGGAGGTTGAAGTGATCAATCTTGGTACAGATGAAGACGTGAAGGAAGTTAGAATCGGGGCCTGCCTGCAAGACTCAGTGAAGAGACAACTGATTGACCTGCTTCAAGAGTATGTGGACGTGTTTGCTTGGTCTTACCAAGATATGCCAGGGTTGGATACCGACATTGTTGTGCACAAGCTGCCTTTGAGAGAAGAATGCCCACCGGTTAAACAGAAACTGCGCCGTACTCGCCCCGACATGGCAATGAAAATCAAAGAAGAGGTACAAAAGCAATGGGACGCCGGGTTCCTTGCCGTGACTAGCTATCCGCCGTGGGTGGCTAATATTGTACTTGTGCCTAAGAAAGACGGCAAAGTAAGGATGTGTGTTGATTACCGGGATCTGAACAGAGCCAGCCCGAAAGATGATTTCCCTTTACCTCACATTGATGTATTGGTTGATAATACGGCTCAGTTCTCGGTATTCTCCTTCATGGACGGATTTTCAGGATACAATCAGATTAAGATGTCACCTGAAGACATGGAGAAGACAACATTCATCACACCCTGGGGCACGTTCTGTTACAAGGTAATGCCATTTGGGCTCAAGAATGCTGGTGCAACATATCAACGGGCTATGGTAACATTATTCCACGATATGATTCATAAAGAAATAGAATGCTATGTGGATGATATGATTGCCAAGTCCCTCACTGAAGAAGACCATCTGGTAAATCTGCTCAAATTGTTCAAGCGTCTGAGGAAGTACCAACTGAAGTTGAACCCCAACAAATGCACATTCGGGGTGCGATCTGGTAAGCTGCTGGGATTTATTGTAAGCGAGAAAGGGATTGAAGTTGACCCTGATAAAGTCAAAGCTATTCAAGAGATGCCTGCACCGAAAACTGAAAAGGAAGTTCGAGGGTTCTTAGGTCGATTGAACTACATCTCAAGGTTCATATCTCACCTTACAGCAACCTGTGAACCCTTGTTCAAGCTGTTGAGAAAAGAGCAAACGGTCAGGTGGAATGAAGATTGTCAGAAGGCATTTGACAAGATCAAGGAATATCTGCAAGAACCTCCAATCCTTATGCCTCCAGTTGAAGGAAGACCTCTGATAATGTACTTGACAGTATTAGAAGAGTCAATGGGGTGTGTGCTGGGCCAGCATGACGAGTCTGGTCGAAAAGAGTATGCAATTTACTACCTGAGCAAAAAGTTTACCGACTGTGAACAACGTTATTCACTGCTCGAGAAAACTTGCTGTGCTTTAGCGTGGGCTGCTCGCCGACTGAGACAGTATATGTTGACCCACACTACTTTTTTGATATCCAAAATGGACCCAGTTAAGTATATTTTCGAGAAGCCAGCTCTTACCGGACGGGTTGCAAGATGGCAAATGATTCTCACAGAATATGACATCCAGTACACCTCTCAGAAAGCCATCAAGGGCAGTGTACTATCTGAATATCTTGCTGAGCAACCCATTGATGACTACCAGCCTATGAGATTTGACTTCCCGGATGAAGACATCATGTTCATTAAAGCAAAAGATCATGAAGAGCCTATTCACACTGAAGGGCCTGACCCGGAAGAAGAATGGACTATGATGTTTGACGGGGCTGTTAACATGAACGGTCGTGGTGTTGGTGCAGTACTCATTACACCTAAGGGAGTTCACATGCCTTTCTCGGCGAAACTCACTTTCCACTGCACTAACAACGAAGCTGAATACGAAGCTTGCATTATGGGTCTTGAGGAAGCCATTGACCTCAGGATCAAGACATTGACTGTATTCGGAGATTCAGCTTTGGTAGTCAATCAAACCAACGGCAAATGGTACACCCACCAGGATCATCTGATACCTTACAGGGATTATACAAGGAGGTTATTGACTTTCTTCACAACAGTCAGGCTTGAGTATATCCCTCGGGACGAGAATCAGTTCGCAGATGCTCTGGCTACCATTTCGTCCATAATCAAAGTTCAGACTGCTAACTTTGTACCTCAGATTTCAGTGTCCAGACTTGATAGGCCAGCATATGTGTTTGCAGCAGACGTTGTTATAGATGATAAGCCTTGGTTCCACGACATTAAGTGCTTCTTGAAGGACCAAACATACCCACTTGGGGCATCTTCCAAGGATAAGAAGACTTTGAGAAGGCTTGCTGGTAGTTTCTTTCTGAATACTGATGGGTCTTTATACAAGAGGAACTTTGATATGGTACTCCTCAGATGTGTTGACAAGACGGAAGCAGATTTGCTGATGCATGAAGTGCACGAAGGCTCCTTTGGTACCCATGCTGGAGGACATGCAATGGCTAAGAAATTGTTAAGATCAGGCTATTACTGGATCACAATGGATGCCGACTGTTGTGCCTACGCCAGAAAATGCCATAAGTGTCAGATCTATGCGGATAAGGTGCATGTGCCTCCCAATCCTTTGAATATAATGTCTTCACCCTGGCCCTTTGCCATGTGGGGCATTGATATGATTGGCAAGATTGAGCCGACTGCTTCAAATGGCCACAGATTCATCCTGGTAGCCATCGACTATTTTACCAAGTGGGTTGAAGCAGCTTCCTATGCAAATGTTACAAGGCAAGTGGTAGCCAGATTTCTGAAAAGAGATATCATCTGTCGATATGGAGTTCCCGAGCGGATCATTACTGATAATGGTTCCAATCTAAACAACAAAATGATGGCAGAACTGTGCCGGGACTTCAAGATCCAACATCACAATTCTTCTCCTTACAGGCCAAAAATGAATGGCGCTGTTGAGGCGGCAAACAAGAATATTAAGAAGATTGTGCAGAAGATGGTAGTCACCTACAAAGACTGGCATGAAATGCTACCATTTGCCTTGCATGGGTACCGCACGTCAATCAGGACATCCACTGGGGCAACACCGTATCAGCTTGTGTATGGTATGGAAGCAGTCTTACCTGTTGAAGTTGAATTACCCTCTCTACGGGTACTGATGGATGTTAAACTGAACGAAGCAGAATGGGTTAGGGCCCGATACGAGCAACTGAGTCTAATTGAAGAAAAGAGATTGGCTGCAATCTGTCATGGACAGTTGTATCAAAAGAGAATGAAGAAAGCCTTCGATCAGAAAGTCAGGCACCGAGAGTACCAAGTAGGAGATCTTGTGCTGAAGAGAATCCTCCCTCCTCATACAGACCACAGGGGTAAGTGGACTCCAAATTATGAAGGACCATTTGTAGTAAAGAAAGTTTTCTCGGGTGGAGCACTGATGCTCAGCACCATGGATGGTGAAGATTTCCCATCCCCTGTGAATTCAGATGCAGTTAAAAAATACTTCGCATAAAATGACCCGCTGGACATAAAAACAGAATGTAAGTCCAGGCAAAAAATAGGGCATCCCGGCGAGTCAAAAACAGAATAAAAGACTCGGGAAAAAATAAGGGAAATAAATAAGAAAAATGTACACCCGCTGAGTTGAAAAGCCGCATTGGACAGCTCAGGCAAAAATGGGTATCCCGATGGATTGAAAACCCGAAAGGGCGATCCATGCAAAATAAGGGAATAAGCGAACAACTGCGTTCTGAATTCGTCTGTATTATCTACAACTCGGTAAGCTCTAAAGGATCAAGCTTCCATCAGAATCAGCCTTCTTCAGAAAGCAGGACGAGAAGAACGTCATTGTCATACGAGTCATATCAGAAGAGGAAGTCCCTTGAAAGCGTCGTCAACATTGCCATCATTTTGTTTCTCAATTTGTAACAATCTCCTCATTTCAGGGGATTTGTTTCTTTGACTGTATCTCGCCAATTCAGGGCATATGAATTAATAAAACCAGATTTTCAGTCATGTCTTGTACATTTTATTTGCAAAAATGTCTGATGTCTCAAAAGAAAAAAAAACTGATTGCATACAGATGTTATCTTCAAAAGTAAAAACATGCTTGCAGGAAATATGCTTACTCTCGAAAGTACTTAACTCCTATGACGGAATCCAACAAAGGATACCTCGGGACCATTTGTGCGTTTCCTTATCTTTGCAGGATTGCAGGTATCCAGAACGCAACTTGGGGCATGCAAGTTACATCTCAGCAAGCTGGCAAATCAACAAATAATCTCAGCATCCGAAATGCTCTCTCCCCAGCTAAGTTGCCTCTCATTACTCTCCCCAGCTGAGTGGTCAACAACATTCCCCAGCTGTAGTACCATTTTTTCTTCCCCAGCAGAAGGCAGAAGTCAGGGAATCATCACTCCACAGAATCCTCAGCCTCTATTCAGAAAAGCAACGCATGAAGGAGTCACAACAGAGTACAGAAGGCTTCCACAAACCCCAGCTGGGTCCCATATTACAAGGATATGTCAATCAGTGACCTATATCCCCAAGCAGATACATCTCTCCAGATCTATCAATGGTCTCATCCCCAGCTGGGATGTCCATTTCAAACGGATCGGCCAGATCTTCATGGCAACGGGATCCGAATCCCGGATCGGTATCTTTGCATAATCATAGCATTCGCATCATATTCACCCCCAAAGCGTAGCATTCTGTTTTAATACGGAGCATTACGGCAAAAAATCGACTACATAGCATAATTATAAGTCATGTTGTGAATCGAGCACTTGTGAATATTGACAATCCGTCAAATATACAGAATACAATACACAAAAATCCCCCAGAGTCCCAACAAAAGCAGTTGCCTCACAATTCACAAACACCAGTTGATACCCGTCCGTGTCATCACTCCCTAGTAAAGTCGCCTGAACACTCTTTACAAACAAAATCACCTGTATCACGGATACTTCCTGACACCCATCCGTGTCAGATCACCAGCAGAAAGCCAAAGACTTCCTCTTTGCACTCACTTGTACTCATTTTCTTGACACCCGTCCGTGTCATATCCCCAGCGTAGTCGCTTACACTTTTACAACCAATACACTTGTTAATACTATACTCCTCTCTTTTCGACACCCGTCCGTGTCACTCTCCCCAGCAGATAAACACCCATCTATACACCACTCATACTTGTTTTACTTATACGGATACTCGTCCGTATCTCATATACACTGTTTATATCCCCACAGATTCAACAATAGTCCTTGTTCTTTGTTAACCAGTTGGTACTCGTCTGTACCATCATCTCAGAACATTGCGTCTAGTGTTTGTTTCTACATGATACTCGTCCGTATCATAGTCTTAAGGATGCTCGTCCGCGTCTTTAATCCATACACCGTGTCAAACACTTTTGTCTTCTTGAATTTAGACACTCGTCTGTGTCTACTTTTCCCCAGAAGAGTCTCTTCAGATACAACGCTCGTCCGTGTTCTCTGTTAACCAGATGATACTCGTCCGTATCATCATCTTGGAGCATGTGTCAGTATTTGTTTCTACATGATACTCGTCCGTATCATAGTCTTAAGGATGCTCGTCCGCATCTTTAATCTATACACAATACCAAACACTCATACCCTTTGGTTTTCTTGGATGTAAACGCTCGTCCGTGTTTACTATTCCCCAGTAGATCGCCAACAAAGCAAACTTTCTTTTTATCTGACACTCGTCCTGTGTTATGATAAACCCTGAGAGCAGCCGTACCCTGCTAGGTGGTCGTCCTCCACCTCTTGATGGTCGTCCTCCATCACGCTCATCCGATGGCCGTCCCCATCGTTGATTTTTAGCAGCCATCCCCTGCTAGGTGGTCGTCCTCCACCTCTTGATGATCGTCCTTCATCATTTTATCCAATGGCCGTCCCCGTTGTTGATTTTGGTTATCTGGCATTCGTCCTATGTCATGATAAACCTTGAGAGCAGCCGTCCCCTGCTAGGTGGTCGTCCTCCACCTCTTGATGGTCGTCCTCCATCATGCTCATCCGATGGCCGTCCCCATCGTTGATATTTTCGGCAGCCGTACCCTGCCAGGTGGTCGTCCTCCACCTTTGATGGCCGTCCCCATCATGATTCCTTTATTCCCCAACAGAGCAGCCGTCCCCTGCTAGGTGATCGTCCTTCACTTTTGATGGCCGTACCCCATCATCTGTTTATTTCATTTATTCTTTAACCCGATGGCCGTCCCCGTCGTGGTCCCTTTCCTTTTAGCCCGATGGCCGTCCCCATCGTTGGTTACTTTACCCTTGTGAACTTGATGGCCGTCCCCGTCATGTTTCATTAATTCCCAAAGAATCCAACTTTATCTTGATGGCCGTCCCCATCATAATTTCTTACCTTCCCAGCTAGTCGGCCGTCCCCGTCTTGGCTTTACCTTTTATCCCCAGCATGTCGGTCGTCCCCGTCATTGCACTCTACCCAGCAGTCGTCCTCTGCTCGGCGGTCGTCCTCCGTCGCCCACACTTTACAATATACTTTATTTTCCTTGTACGATCTATATCCCTTTTCTTCTTCATTCTGTGAGTGCAAATTTTGGACTGTCTTTGGTATTCAACCACAAGTTATCTCGCTTGCCTGTTAAGCCGTTGCTTACATCCTGCACAGCTAACTCATGTTTGAATAGGGGCAGCTGTAAACACCCCAAATTTGCCCTCACCCATTCACACCATGGCTTGTGATCATTTCATATGCATAAACACAATCATAACATCTCATATCTCAATTTTGAGTCATTGCATTGCTTCTAAGTCATCTGCACCTAGGGTTTATGATCTGAGCAATCCAGGAGCCTCTTGAGCCACTTCAAAGGCAACCAATCACTTCAAAGGGGTCCATATGTGTTCTTGTATCATATTCCATCCTTTCAAAGTCAAGATTTCAAAAGAATCACAAGAACTGAGGTTTGCATGGAAGCAGAGCCAAGTTTGACTGCACAGTTGACCTAAAATTAGGGTTTTGGTTTCAGAGGCCATAACTCCAAATTTTTTGGTCATTCTTGTTTCCATTGGTCTCTATATGGTATAGGGAGTATGCATATCAATTTTCATGAAGAAATTCCATGGGGAAGTCATCTGATCAAGAGTTGACTTTTCAGACAAGTCAGTGCAAAATCAGGGCATCTGAGGCCCCCAATGACCCAACCAATGGGTGATCTTCATCATTTTGAGTGTATATGATCTTTATTTGATCATGGAAGAAGGTTGAAGTCCACAAAAATCAAGAATTTGGAGTTTTTGCAAATGTTGACTTTTTTGGGCATAGTTGACTTTTCAAGAATGCTCCATTTTAGGTCATTTTTCAAGCCTTGATTCTTGATCCAAAAATGCTTCAAATAGAAAAACTTTGGTCATGAAAGTTGTAGAATACATTTTTCCTTTTTCAAAAAGTACAAGAACATGATCAAATTCTTCTTGGATCAAAAGTTATGGTGTGACAAAGTTGGCTAAAATCATTGATTTTCAAGACATGCACCAAATGTGAATTTTGCAAAATCATGAACCAAGGCTTTTTGTAACTTCTAGTTGGCATCAAACCATTACACAAACATTCTATGTGACCTAAAAATCAGAATTTGACCAAAGATCACATGTTTATGGTTTGTGTAACAAGGCATTTTTCATGAAGCTTCAAAAGGTAACAACTTGCAAAACCACTCATTACACTTCCTACCACTTGCAACCTTGGATGCTGAGCTTTGCTAGCCCTTCCCCTCACCCTTGCTGCGCCAGCCCATGCCTTGTACTAGCCTAGAACCAAGCCATACCTCTCTTACACAAAAAAGTTGACTTTTGGCAAAAGCAAACATCCCAATCACCACAGGCCATGTCACATCCTCTGGCCACTTGCAATTGTTTATACTTTTCATTTGCTAGCCAAACATAACAAGAGGCAAGGCTGAAACTCTTCACAACAGCACATACACAAAAACACCTCATTTTGCAAAACTCATCGAATCTGCCTCCACAAACCTAAAACATCCAAACCATTTTCATCAATCATCTCATCATGCTCCATTGAGTAGAAACCAACAAGATTCAAGCCTGAAAGCAGCATGAATTAAGCTTCACCATTTCTCACCCTCAAAACCAGAACTCTTCGAATCCCTTTATCCAGCCATCAAACACATCATCTTTCTTCACCAACAAGACAAGCACACCTAAAGGAGCAGGAATCCACCATTGGAATGGCCTGAAACCTCCCCATTCTTGACTGTGCTATCTGTTACACCAGAACTGTTCCTCACAAATCAGCCATCCACAAGAGCTTTGAAGCCTTCCATTAGCATCAGGGGAGACAAAGAAGTCCATTTGCACGCAAAGGAGGCTCTGGAAGCTCAGTTTTGAAGTTTTCCAGCTCAGGTATGAACATGAACACTTTCTCCCAAAGCTTGCATTTTAAGTTATAATATGATTATTCATGTCTTGCTGGTCACGGGGTTGGTTTCAGAATAAAAAATAAGGGAGAATTGAGTTTGTATGATCCCTCTGAAATTTTGCCCGTGGATTTTGTTTTCTTCGATTTGCATGATTCATGATGTTTAAATATTATTTGAGGGTGAATTCATGACCTAGGTTGTTAGAGGATCACTTAGGTGTGTTTAATTTGTGAAATAGGTGCCTGAATCATGTTTTAGGGTTTTGAGGTGCCGGAGAAGATGACCGGAGCTTCTCTCCGGTCACCTGAATGTGTTTAACCCTAACCTCAGGTCATTAAGTGCCATTTGAATGTGGGGCGTCAGATTGGTTGACCCAGTTGACTTCGCGCGCATGTGAAGGGCCCAGATCCTCTTGCTTTGCCCTAATCCATTTGTTTAGATTAATTAATTCATAATTAAATTAATATAATCAGATGCAATCCCAGCCGTCCAGATGCGCGCTGGTCAACCCTTTTAAACTTAGAATGAATCCCAGCCTTTCCTTCTGTTTACTTTCCTTTTATTTAATTTATTTTCATTTTCTTTTTCATTTAACTTGCATATTTAATTTAAAATAGTAAAAAATGTCTAATAATTATGAAACTTTTTCTTGAGAGTTTTATTAATTTTTAGGACACAAAAATATTTTTGTTTTTATTTTTGGCATTAAAAAAGTATTTTTAAATATTTAAAAGATTATTTTTAATTGATTAATGAGAATTAATTTATTAAAAATACTTTTAGGTATTTAAAAATCACCAAAAAATTCATGAAATGTTCTAAGACATTTAGAAACATTGTCCAACCTTCAAACAAAATTTCTTTTTGAATCTTGATGCATTTTGAGAATTTTTCTTTGAATTAAAATCATTTTTGTGCATTATTTTGATCCTAAGTTCAAAAAATCTTTTCTGCCTATCTATGAAGAGTTGGACATTGATTCTTCTTGCATTGCATTGTGTTTAGCATGTAATTTTTGAGATTAAATGGCCTTGATTTGATCCCTCATTTTCAATTTGTTTGGCATTTCTTTTGTTTAGAAACCCTAAAAACCCTAATAACTTGTAAAAATCATAACTTAAGATTGGTTAAGAGTTGAGACCTCCCCTTTGGACATTGGTTTAGTATAAGATTAGGGGCCTTTTGAGTGGAATTTTCCATTTTTTATCTTAGGGTTTGCTTCTGTTTTTGGTTTTTGTTTGATGTTTGGTTCATAAACCCTAATTTGGGCTTCCATTTGCACCCATCTTGCATTCTCTTGCATAACATGACTTGCCATGACATTCCATGCCTCCATTTGATTCATTGAACATCATAAGACATATTGAAAGCATGTTTGATCATTTCATCATGTATTTTCCATGTTGTATGCCATGTGCACTTCATAACTTTTCATGTATGTCCATGCTTCTAAGCTTGCTTCTTTTGCATTCATAAACTTGTATGATCATTTCCATGTGCTGCCTCATGTTCATAGCACTTCATAGCATCATTATCATCATCAACATGCTTCTGGTTTTGTTTCTCATCATGTCATCTCATCTCATCTTGCATTGCATTGCATTTCTTTTCTAACCTTTTCAGGTGGTAAGTGACTTGAGAAGTGAATTTGCCTTCGCTTCTCATAACTTTTCTTTTCATCTCTCTTGCATCCATTGCTGCATTTTTACATGTGTTTGAGTTTGAGTTTGCTCATTCTTCTTCTTCCCACCTTCTTTCTTCAAGTGACTTGACTTCTTGAATGAAGCAAGTTACTTTGCTTTCTCTTGATCCTTTCATCTGCTTCCTGGTGGTTCCATTGAAGACTTCTCTTGAAAACCTCACAAACCTTAGGAACAACCAAGCATTACAATGATTAGGGTTTTGATTAGTCTCCCCTCCTAGTCTTACCTTTGTGTCTCTCTTGAGTCTTCTCTTCTCACCTCATAATCAGGGACTAAACCCTAAAGGCTTTAAGGCTTTGTGATTAAGTTTATGCCTGCATCCTTATCTTAGGATGGAGTGTATAACTTTAATCCTAAGTGTTAAACCCTTAATGTGTTTAACTCTTTTAATCAATCCATCTGATAATCATCAAGACATCACACTTGTAACTTGGGCCTTGCATTAGGGTTCTAATTCTTCCTTAATTGGTTAAGAAGGACTAACCCTAGTGTTAATGGACAAGTCCCCCTCAAGTTGTCTTACAAATCATAAAACTCACTTCATCATCATACCATTAAATAAAATCCATTTAATAAAGGCTTGTTTTGTCATGAGTTTAATCCCTAATCATGGACTAAGCTGAGGAGCTTTCCTCAGCTTAAACATTCTCATCTATTATCCTTCTATTAGGATGGTGTAATGAGTCTGTTTAATCCCTGATTATGGCTTAACCTCATTACTCCACACTAAACAAAAACAACAAAAACATCTAAATAATCACAAGTAGGTTAATGATCTTAATCCTACACCAAAGGTGATTAAGTGTGAGAATCTGACTTCACACTTAAGGTATTCTCATTACCCCTAATCAGAGGGAAGATGTGATGAGTTTACTAAATCCATTGGTTTAGGCTTAAACTCATTAACTTATGACAAACTTTCAAAAACAATAAAAGACTGAAAACTCAAAAACAAACAATAATCGTCTCCTCCGGGATTCTTTTCTCATCATCTTCACTCACAAACGAGAACTTGCTTCTTCCGTCTAATGCAAGACAGTTTGCATCTGTGCCAGACAGATCATACACTTGAGCATAGGCAAGTAAGCAGTTCACAAGTCAATTTATCTTTCAGTCTCTTTGGGTCGAACTACGGTGTTCTGACTTCCTCATTGCACGAGAGGATACGTAGGCATAACTTAACGGTTATCGAACAAAAGTCTCTGTATATTCCCCCTCTTTCTAGCCTCATGATCTTGAGCATTTCATTCCTGTTCTTACACTGACACTTTCATACTTCATATCACTTATACACTTTACATTGACACCTGTACAGCTTTTCCAGCTATTTTACACACAGATTGCACTGACACTACCCCTTTAAAACACAAATCTTTTAAGCGTGGATCCCGTCGAGTACGACGGACAATCTGGGTGCTAATACCTTCCCAGGTTGTAACCAACCCCCTTTCTCAGTCTCTCTGGTTCGCAAACCGTCTTATCCATCTCTTTCTAGGTCTATGCAGCATTACCTTTCCTCCGGGATAAAAATGCCTAGCTGGCGACTCTATTCATCTCCAGTGAGTTCACTGCTGTGTGTTCTCATTGTCCCTCTCGTCGACCGTTCGCGTCTGTACCCCTTTTGACCAGGTGTCATTTGGTGGGAGCGACACGAAGCTCATAGGAATGCACTTCTCAAAGTTCTGCACGCATCTTACCTACCAGAAGAGATTACAATTAATCAACTAGAAACAATGGTTTCAAATGTCAATACTAGCCATGGGATAGGTTTTACTGATGCGGATCTAACTACGGAGGGCCGTAACCATAATAAGGCTTTATACATCACATTGGAGTATAAAGGTGTTATTCTCTCTCATGTCTTGGTTGACACTGGGTCTTCTCTCAATGTTCTTCCAAAGAAAGCCTTGGTCAAAATGGAATATGATGGTCTTGCTTTGTGTCCAAGTAACCTGGTGGTGAGAGCCTTTGACGGTTCTAAAAGATCGATTCTTAGAGAAATTGAGCTGCCTGTGGTGATTGGCCCACAAATCTTCAAAACTGTCTTCTATGTGATGGACATTCAGCCTGCATATAGCTGTTTGTTGGGTCGGCCATGGATTCATGCTGCTGGCGCTGTAACGTCGACCCTTCACCAGAAGTTAAAATACGAATGGGAAGGTCAAGTCATCACAATCTGTGGGGAGGAGGATATCTTTGTTAGTCATCTAGCTACTTACAAGTATATTGAGATGGACGGAAAGATTCATGAGACAATGAGCCAAGGGTTTGAGGCCCTCAATGTCAATGAAGCAACAACTGAAGTGTCTGGTACTTCAATCTCCTCTTATAAGTAAGCTCGGAAGGTTGTTGAAGACGTGAATTCCCAGGGCTGGGGCAAGCTACTGCAAGTCCAGATCAAGGAAGACAAGTTCGGGTTGGGTTACAAACCATCCCGACAGGTCCAAGAGGAGGCTGCTGAAGCTCCCAAGTTTATCAGTGGGGGATGCTAACCCCGGATGCAATCAACAATGTGGAAGACGAGGCTGAAAGTGACTTCAACCTGGAGAGCTGGATTCGTCCAAGGGTCCCAGGCCAGTAAGTCCTTAACTGGTCTTCCCAGGAAATTATAAGGATTACTTTTGCAGAGTAATTATTATTTTCTATTTAAGCATGTATCAAGTCCTGCATCTTGCCCAAGGTGTCAGGACTCATTTTGTAATAAGGCCATATTTGTATTTTATGCAAATGAATGATTTATGAACAAATTGACATTTTTTGCAAACGATCTTTTTGTCGCTCACTGTCTTTCATTTTTGTTATTTTTGCACAAAGCAATAAATGGCAATGTTTTCAAAATAATAACTCTATTCACACTTTTTTCTAAACAAGATTAAAATCAATCACTAAAATGAACAAATCTCAACCCATGCAGAGATAATCCTCCAGATTGCACCGACAACAACACTGTTATAACCTTGTATGACTTCGACAATCCAATTAATCAAGCAGATGAAGGGATTGATGAAGACTATGAGTTGCCTGAAGAGTTGGCCAGGTTGTTGAGACAAGAGGAAAAAGTGATTGCTCCTCATCAGGAGGAGGTTAAAATTTTCAATTTTGGTACCGAGGAAGATGTGAAGGAAGTGAAGGTTGGGGCCAGTCTGCAAGCTCCAATGAAAGAATAACTCATCAGTATGCTTCGGGAATATGTTGACGTCTTTGCCTAGTCCTCTCAAGATATGCCAGGTCTAGATACGGATATTGTCATGCACAGATTGCCACTGAAAGAAGATTGTCCACCTGTCAAATAGAAGTTACGCCGTACTCGCCCATATATGGCCATGAAGATTAAAGAGGAAGTACAAAAGCAGCGGGACGCCGATTTCCTCGCTGTAACTAGTTACCCGCTGTGGGTTGCTAATATTGTACCCGTACCTAAGAAGGATGGCAAGGTACGTATGTGTGTGGATTATCGGGACCTGAACAGAGCTAGCCCGAAGGATGATTTCCCATTACCTCACATTGATGTATTGGTAGACAACATGGCTCAGTTCTCGGTATTTTCTTTCATGGATGGATTTTCAGGATATAATCAGATTAAGATGTCACCAGAAGACATGGAGAAGACAACTTGCATCACACCTTGGGGCACGTTCTGTTACAAGGTAATGTCGTTTGGTCTGAAAAACACCGGTGCAACTTATCAACGGGCTATGGTAACATTGTTCCACGATATGATCCACAAAGAAATCGAGTGCTATGTGGATGATATGATCTCCAATTCCCTTACAGAAGAAGATCATTTGGTAAATCTGTTGAAATTGTTCAAGCGCCTGAGGAAGTATCAGTTGAAGTTGAACCCTAACTAATGCACATTCGGGGTACATTCGGGTAAGCTGCTAGGTTTTATTGTAAGTGAAAAGGGATTTGAGGTTGATCCTGACAAAGTGAAAGCCATCCAGGAGATGCCTGCACCTAAGACTGAGAAAGAAGTTCGAGGGTTCCTAGTGTCGCTCCCACCAAATGACACCCGTGTCAGAAGGGGTACAGACGCGAACGGTCGGCGAAAGGAGAAAGGAAGTGAATAGAGTCGCCAGCTAGGCATTTTTATCCCGTAGGAAAGGTAATGCTGCATAAACCTAGAAAGATATGGATAAGACGGTTGCGAACCAGGGAGACTGAGAAAGGGGGTTTGTTACAACCTGGGAAGGTATTAGCACCCAGATTGTCCGCCGTACTCGACGGGATCCACGCTTAAAAGATTTGTGTTTTAAAGGGGTAGTGTCAGTGCAATCTGTGTATCAAAGCTGGAAAGAATGCAAGTGTCAGTGTAAAAGAAGTGTGAAGTGTATAAGTGGAGTGTCAGTGTAAGAACAAGAATGAAATGCTCAAGGCCATGAGGCTTAAAGAATAAGGCTGGAAAGAAGGGGAATATACAGAGACTTTTGTTCGATAACTGTTAAGTTATGCCTACGTATCCTCTCGTGCAATGAGGAAGTCAGAACACCGTAGTTCGACCCAAAGAGACTGAAAGATAAATTGACTGATGAACTGCTTACTTGCTTATGCTCAAGTGTATGACCTGTCTGGCTCAGGTGCAAACTGTCTTGCATTAGACGGAAGAAGCGAGTTCTCGTTTGTGAGTGAATGAGATGAGAAAAGAATCCCGAAGGAGACGATTATTGTTTTTTTTTGTGTTTTCAGTCTTTTATTGCTTTTTTGAAGTTTGTCATAAGTTAATGAGCTTAAGGCTAAACCAAGGGTTAGTAAACTCATCACATCTTCCCTCTGATTAGGGGTAATGAGAATACCTTAAGTGTGAAGTCAGCATCTCACACTTAATTACCATGATGTAGGATTAAGATCATTAACCTACTTGCATTTATTTAGATGTTTTTGGTATTTTTGTTTAGTGTTGAGTAATGAGATTAAGCCATAATCAAGGATTTAATGGACCCATTACACCATCCTAATAGAAGGATAATAGATGAGAACATTTAAGTTGAGGAAGATACCTCAACTTAATCCATGATTAGGGATTAACCTCATGACAAAACAAAGTCTTTATTAAATGGATTTTAGTTAATGGTATGATTAAGAAGTGGCTTTTATGGTTTGTAAGACAACTTGAGGAGGACTTGTCCATTAACACTAGGGTTAGTCCTTCTTAACCAATTAAGGAAGAATTAGAACCCTAAAGCAAGGCCCAAGTTACAAGCTTGATGTCTTGATGATTATTAAGTGAATTTATTAAAGGATTTAAACACCTTAAGGGTTTAACACTTAGGATTAAAGTTATACACTCCATCCTAATAGAAGGATGCAGGTATAAGCTTAAACACAAAGCCTTAAAACCTTTAGGGTTCAGTCCTTGATTAAGAGATGAGAAGAGAAGACTCAAAGATGACACAAAGGTAAGACTAAATGGGGGGACTAATCAAACCCTAATTTTTATCATGCTTGGAGATCCTAGGGTTTATGAGGCTCAAGAGAGAAAGATCTTCAGAGAAACTACCAGGAAGGAAGCAGATGAAAGGAGCAAGAAGCAAAGAGAAGCAAAACAACTTGCTTGAAGGAAGAAAGTAAGATGAACAAGAATGAGCAAGCTCAATCCAAAACACATACAAAATGCAGCAAGGGAAGTGTGAAAGAGATGAAAAGAGATTATGAGAAGTGAAGGCAAATTCACTTCTCAAAGTAACTTACCACCTGAAAAGTTAGTGAAAGAAATGAAATGCAATGCAAATGAGATGGAATGCAATGAGGGAAACCAAAACCAGGAGCATAAAAATGATGTCAATGATGCTAAGAGATGATACAATCATGAGGCAAGGCATGAGAATGATCAAACAAGCATATGGATGCAAAAGAAACATGCTTTGAACCATGGATGTTCATGAAAAGTTATGGAATGCAATGGACATATAACATGGCAAATGAAAGATGCAATGATCAAACATGATTCTAAAATGTCCTAAGATGTATTAAGAATCATGTGGATGCACAAGATGTCATGGCAAATCATTGGATGCAAGCAAATTAGAAAAGGATGCAAAGGAAGGCACAAATTAGGGTTTATGATCAATACACCAAGCAAAATTCAAAGTCAGAAGCAAATGACATGATAAAAATTTGAAAATGGGATCAAAGGAACCCTAAACCTATACAAACTCACTGCCCAAAGGAGGGGATCCAACTCTTAATCTAGTAGAAGTTATGAATTTCCTAAGATTGCTAGGGTTTTAAGGTACCTTGTCAAGAAAAATGCTAAACAAATTAAAAATGCAAGATCAATTCAAACTAAATTTACCCTAAAAACTACATGCTATGAAGAGTGCAATGCAAAAAGAATCATTATACAACTCTCAATGGTTAGGCAGAAAGAAATTTTTGAAGTTTGACATAAAATATTGCCTTGAAATGAAATTAAATCCAATGGAAATGATCAAAAGGCATCAAGAACAAAAAAGAAATTTGGTTTGAGAGTTGGACAATGTTTCTAAATGTTTTTAAATGCTATGTGAATTTTTTTGTGATTTTTAAATACCTAAATGTATTTTTAATTAATTAATTTTCATTAACTAATTAAAAATAATCATTTAAATGATTTAAAAATAATTTTTAATGCAAAAAATAAAAATAAAAATATTTTTGTGTTCTGAAAATTCATGAAACCCTTGACAAAAATTTTCATAATTTTTTAATGATTTTAGCTATTTTAAAATAAATGTGCAAAACAAATGAATAAAAATGAAATGAAAATATAAATAAAAAGAAAGTCAGCGCATCCTAAGGCTGACATTTAAACTGGGAATGGAGGGAAAGACTGCGCGCCAGATCCTGTGGCTCTCATTCAAACTGGCCAGATTAAATTAAAACTTAATTAATTAGATTAATGACGTGGATTAGGGCTTAAGTGATGAATCTGGACCCTTTGTTTGCGCGCGGGTCAATTGAAGTCAGCAGGATCTATGGCCTATATTCAAACCAAAACCCTAATCGTGATTAACATATTAATGACATTCAGGTCACCGGAGAAGAGCTCCGGTCGTCTTCTCCGGTGACATCCTTCCCTGAAAATCTCAAACTCACTCCCTAGGTTATTTCTGGAGCTCTAAAGCTCCAGATCACTTCCTCTCATCTCCCTAAACTCATCCCTGTCCTCAAATGGAATTTATTTCTCACCATTAACAAGATTCGAAGCAAAGTTCAAAAATGGCAGAAATTTCAGTCAGATCATACACACTCATTTCTTCATCATTTTCAAAAATAAAAGGTTCAATGAACTCAGGGGATCAAACTTAACCATTTAGCAACCTAAAACAAAGCTTCTGGAAAAATGAATTTCAGTGACTACCTGAGTTGAAGCTTTCAATCCAAGAGCTTCTGGACCAGTTCCTTGCTTCCAATCAACTTTACTGACCTCCCTCAAGTGTTTGCAAAGCTTGTTTGGAGTTTATTTTGGCTGGTTTGTGGGATTGATGAAGTTCTGCTCAGAGAGGGGAAGAAATCGTGTTTGGTTTATGTGAAGTTTTTGGCTGTTTCAATGGTTGGTTTGTGGTCAGTGAGTCATCTTGAGATCAATGGTGAAGTTGGTTTGAAGATTGGTTGAGTGAGCTGAGAGATTCGAAAGGTTTTGCAAGTTGGAGGATTTTTGATAACTATGGCAATCTGAGGTTTCAGCTTGTGTTGTGTGTTGTGTTTAGTCTCATTTGGTCCACGTATCACAACTAGAGAGGTCAGAGAAGTTGGTGTGGCACAGGCTGATTGGTATGGGTCTTTTTGCAAAAAATCAAGTTTTGTGTAAGAGAGGTATGGGCTATGGCAGTGAAGGTACAAAGCATGGCTTGGCTGCAACTTGAATCAGGGAGAGCCATGGAAAAGGATTAGAGGCAATGCAGCAAGTGGATTAGGGTTTGTGATAGGTTTTGCAACTTTGTGACTTTTTGCCCCTTTTGAAGTTTCTTGATCCATAAGTCATGAAAATGGACAAACTCTTGGTGCATTCTGAATTTTAGGCCTTGGTTTATGTTTGTACAAAGATTAGAGGTCCATTTGAAAGCACAATTTGTCTTGGCAAGTGATTTTGCAACTTTGCTTCTTTGGTACATAACTTGAAATTATGTGATTTTTGCCAACTTTGACAAGCCATAACTTTTGATCCAAAATGAATTAGAATGAGTTTTTGTACTTTTTGAAAAGGTAATGATCCATTCTACAACTTTCATGACCAAAGTTTTCTCATTTGAAGCATTTTTGAATCAAAAAGTAAGGGTTGAAAAGTTTCCCAAAATGGCAAGTTTCCATTACAAGTCATTTTCCCAAAAAGGCAACTTTGCAAATGGCTTGAAATTATTCAATTTTGTGAACTTATAACATCTTCTATGATCAAATAAAGATCATACACATCCAAAATGATGAAGAATACCCCTTGGTTGGGTCATTGGGGGCCTCAGATGCCCTGATTTTACACTGACTTGCTCAAGAAGTCAACTCTTGATCAGATGCCTTCCCCATTGAATTTCTTCATGAAAATTGATATGCATGATCCTCATACAATATAGAGACCAATAGAGACAAGAATGACCAAAAAATTTGGAGTTATGGCCTTTGAAACCAAAACCCTAATTCTAGGTCATCTGTGCAGTTAAACCTGGCTCTGCTTCCATGCCTTTCTCAGTTCTTGTGATTCTTTGGCTTCTTTGACCATGTGAGGATACAATATGATGCTTGAACACACATGGACCCCTTTGAATTGATTGATGACCTTTGGAGTGGCTCAAATGGCTCTTGGATTGCTCAGATCACAAACCCTAGATGCAGATGACTTTGAACCATGCAGTGAATCAAAATGCAATATGGGATGCTATGATTGAACTTATGTATATGAAAAGATCACAAGCCATGGTGTGAATGGGTGAGGGAAAATTTGGGGTGTTTACACCTAGGTAGATTGAACTACATCTCAAGGTTCATATATCATCTCACAGCAACCTGCGAACCCTTGTTCAAATTGTTAAGAAAAGAGCAAACAGTCAGGTGGAACGATGATTTTCAGAGAGCTTTTGACAAGATCAAAGAATATCTACAAGAACCTCCAATTGAAGGAAGACCTCTAATCATGTACCTGACAGTATTAGAAGAGTCAATGGGGTATGTGTTGGGCCAGCATGACGAGTCTGGTCGAAAAGAGTATGCAATATACTACCTAAGCAAAAAGTTTACCAACTGTGAACATCGTTATTCACTGCTCAAGAAAACTTGATGTGCTTTAGCGTGGGCTGCTCGCCGACTAAGACAGTATATGTTGACTCATACTACCTTGTTGATCTCAAAAATGGATCCAGTCAAGTACATATTTGAGAAGCCAGCACTTACCGGAAGGGTTGCAAGATGGCAAATGATCCTAACAGAATATGACATTCAGTACACATCTCAAAAGGCCATCAAAGGTAGTGTATTGTCTGACTATCTGGCTGAGCAACCCATTGATGATTACCATCTTATGAGATTTGACTTCCCTGATGAAGAAATTATGTTCTTGAAAGCAAAAGATTGCGAAGAGCCGATTCACACTGAAGGGCCTGACCCAGAAGAAGCATGGACTATGATGTTTGACGGGGCAGTTAATTGCAACGGTCGTGGGGTTGGTGCAGTACTTATCACACCCAAGGGAGTCCATATGCCTTTCTCAACAAAACGCACCTTTGCCTGCACTAACAATGATCCAGAATACGAAGCCTGTATCATGGGTCTTGAGGAAGCCATTGACCTCAGGATCAAAACCTTGAATGTATTCGGAGATTCAACTTTGGTAATCAATCAGACCAACAGCAAATGGTACACTCATCAGGAGCATCTGATTCCCTACCGTGACTATACGAGGAAATTGTTAACTTTCTTCACAACAGTTAAGCTTGAATACATCCCTCGAGACGAGAATTAGTTTGCAGACACTTTGGCTACCATTTCATCCATGATCAAAGTACAAGCTACTAATTATGTACCCCAGATTTTGGTATCCAGACTGGACAGACCGACATATGTATTCTCTGTGGACACTGCCACTGACAACAAGCCTTGGTTCCATGACATCAAATGCTTCTTGGAAAATCAAATATACCCACCTGGGGCATTGTCAAATGATAAGAAGACATTAAGAAGGCTAGCTGGCCATTTCTTCCTCAATACTGATGGTTCTTTGTACAAGTGAAACTTCGACATGGTCTTGCTCAGATGTGTTGACAAGAAGGAAGCAGACCTACTGATGCACGAAATACACGAAGGTTTTTTCGGTACCCATGCCGAAGGACATGCAATGGAGAATAAGTTGTTAAGGTCGGGTTACTATTGGATCACAATGGATGCATACTGTTGTGCCTATGCCAAAAAATGCCACAAATGCCAGATCTACGCAGATAAAGTGCACCTGCCTCCGAATCCTTTGAATGTAATGTCTTCACCTTGGCCCTTTGCCATGTGGGGCATTGATATGATTGGAAAGATTGAACCGACTACTTCAAATGGCCACATATTCATCTTGGTAGCCATTGACTACTTCACCAAATGGGTTGAAGCAGCTTCATATGCAAATGTCACCAGAAAAGTGGTAGCTAGATTTCTAAAAAGAGATATCATCTGTCGATATGGAGTTCCCGAGCGAATCATTACTGATAATGGTTCCAATTTGAACAACAAGATGATGGAAGAACTTTGTCGGGACTTCAAAATTCAACATCACAACTCTTCTCCTTACATGGCAAAGATGAATGGCGCTGTTGAGGCAGCCAACAAGAACATCAAGAAGATTGTGCAGAAGATGGTAGTCACCTACAAAGACTGGCACAAAATGCTACCATTCTCCTTGCATGGGTATCAAACCTCTATCAGAACGTCTACTGGGGCAACACCCTATCAGCTTGTGTATGGTATGGAAGCTGTCCTACCTGTTGAAGTTGAACTACCCTCCTTACGGGTAATGATAGATGTGAAACTAGATGAAGCAAAATGGGTCCTATCTCGATACAATCAACTAAATCTGATTGAAGAGAAAAGATTAGCAGCAATCTGTCATGGGCAGCTATATCAGAAGAGAATGAAGAAAGCCTTCGATCCGAAAGTCAGACCTCGGGAATACCAAATGGGAGAGCTTGTACTGAAAAGGATTCTTCCTCCTCATACAGACCACAGGGGCAAGTGGACACCAAACTCTGAAGGTCCCTACGTGATAACCAAAGTCTTCTCGGGTGGGGAATTGATGCTCGCAACCATGGATAGTGAAGACTTCCCGTCTCTTGTGAATTCAGATGCAGTTAAAAAATACTTCGCATAAAATGACCCGCTGGACACAAAAACAGAATGCAAGTCCAGGAAAAAATAGGGCACCCCGGCGAGTCAAAAACAAAATAAAAGATTCGGGCAAAAATAAGGGAAAAAATCAAAAAAAATGTACACCCGTTGAGTTGAAAAGCCACATCGGACAGCTCAGGCAAAAATGGGTATCCCGGTGGATTGAAAAACCCGAAAGGGCGATCCATGCAAAATCAGGGAATAAGAAAACAATTGCATTCTGAATTCGTCCGTATCATTCACAACATGGCAAGCTCCGAAAGGATAAAGCGTCGGTCAAAATCAACCTTCTTCAGAAAGCAAGATAAGAAGAACGTCAAAGTCATACGGGTCATATCAAGGAAGCTCACTGGAGCGTCATCTTCAACGTTTCTAACACCTTTATAAGCGTAAAAATCAAACATTTGCATGATCATGAGCCAGGTTCGAGCCAGTCACCTGCAAATACCATCCTCACTTCACCAGCAATATATGAAACTCATTTCCCCTGCAGATAAAAGCCAAAGCGTCCCCTTTGCACTCTCAAATACAGATACCTGTTTATATTTATATATGCTCTTTTGGACACTCGTCCGTGTCATATTTCCCCAGTAAGGTCGCCAGAATACCTTCCACATTCTCAATACAGATATTTGTTCATGACTTGTACATATTCTTTTTGGCACTCGTCTGTGTCATACTTCCCCAGCAAGTTAAAACTCTCGTTCGTGTCTTGCACATACATCACTGGCAGATCATACTTGCACATACTTATATAGAATTCTTCGATACTCGTCCGTATCTTGTATATATCACCCCTCAGCAGATTCAACACTCGTCCGTGTTCCTTGCTTAACCGATTGATACTCGTCCGTATCATCATCCCTAAAACATGTGTCAGCATTTGTTTCTATCGATACTTGTCCATATCAGGGACCTAAGGATGCTCGTCCGCATCTTTGATCTATACACACTATCAAACACTTATACCTTTTATTTTAAAGACGTAAGCACTCGTCCGTGTTTACCATTCCCCAGTAAGTCGCCAACAAAACAACTTTCCTATCCGGCATTCGTCCTATGTCGTGATACTTTCGGCAGCCGTCCCCTGCCTGGTGATCCTCCTTCACCTTCGGATGACCGTCCCTCATCCTTTCCCTAGTGGAATCCGCATTGATTGGAACTTTCTATCCGACATTCTTCCTATGTCGTGATAAAGAGCAGTCGTCCCCTACTAGGTGATCGTCCTTCACCTTTTGATGACCGTCCCTCATCATTTTATCTGATGTCCGTCCCCATCGTTGATCTTGTTATCCGGCATTCGTCCTATGTCGCGATAATCCACAAGAGCAGCCGTACCCTGCTAGGTGATTGTCCTTCACCTCTTGATGATCGTCCTTCATCATGCTATTCCGATGGCCGTCCCCATCATTGACCTTTTCTATCCGACATTCATCCTATGCCGAGATAAAGAGCAGTTGTCCCCATCTAGGTGATCGTCCTTCACCTTTAATGACCATCCCTCATCAAATATTTCATTTATTCTTTAGCCCGATGGACATCCCCATCGTAGTTTACTTTACTTTCCAAGCCTGATGGCCGTCCCCATCATTGCTTTTCTCAAATTCCCAGAGAATTTTATCTTATTACCCGATGGTCGTCCCGGTCGCGGTTTCTTTATTTCCCAGCATAATGGTCGTCCTCGTCATTGCTTTGCTTACTATTTACCCCCAGCAGTCATCCTCTGCTCGATGGTCGTCCTCCATCGCTTTCATTTGATAATCATACTATACTATCTTTTACAATTTACATCCCTTTTCTTCTTCTCCCTAGTGAGTGCAAATTTTAGACTGTCTTTGGTATTCAACCACAAGTTATCTTGTTTGTCTGTTAAGCCAAGCGCTTACATCATGCACATGTAACTCATGCTTGAATAGGGGTGTAAACACCCCAAATTTTCCCTCACTCATATCACACCATGTCATGATCTTTCATTATTGCATAAGCACAAGCATACCACCTCATATTGCATTTTTGTTTCACTGCATAGGTTCAAGTTCATCTGCATCTAGGGTTTGTGATCTGAGCAATCCAAGACTCCATCTGAGCCATCCCAAAGGCCTCAAAGTGTTCCAAGAGGGTCCATGTGTGTTCTATAATCATATTATGTCCCTCAAAGTTCATGAAAGTCAAGAGATCACAAGAACTGGCAAGGCATGGAAGCAGAGCTAGGGTTTTCACTACACAGAGGACCAAAATTAGGGTTTTGGTTTCAGAGGCCTTAACTCCAAATTTTTGGGCCATTCTTGTTTCTATTGATCTTAAGATGTTATAAGGATCATGTGTACCAACTTTGATGAAGAAATTCATTGTGGAAGTCATCTATTCACTGGGTAACTTCTTGAGCAAATTAAGTCAAAATCAGGGCATCTGAGGCCCCAACAATGGAACCAAAGGGGTATTTTTATCAAATTGAAGTTCTATGATATTTATTTGATCTTAGAAGAGGTTGGAAGTTCACAAGATTGAAGAATTTTGAGCCATTTGCAAACTTGCCAAAAATGGAAATGACTTGAAATGCAAACTTTCCATTTTGGGAAAGTTTTTCAACCTCCTCTTTCTTAACCAAAAATGCTTCAAATGAAAAATTCTTAGTCGTGAAAGTTGTAGATTAGAACTTTCCCTTTTTAAAAAGTAAAAGAACATGTCTTGATTCATCCTAGAACTCAAGATATGGCCTTTCAAAGTTGGCAAAAATCCTAAAATTTCAAGTTTCATGTCAAAGAGGGATTTTGCAAATTGGCATATTCAAGCATTCTAATGACTTCAAATGGACACAAACATTTCACAATATGTCAATTAGACCTCTAAACATCAGAATTGTGCATTGAACCATGTATTTCCATGATTTGAACTTCAAGAAATCAAAAAGGGGCAAAACTTTCAAGAATTGCAAAATGGTATGAAACTCTTCATCCACTTGTGCCAGCTCATGCAATCTGATTCTATGGCTCTCCATAAAGCCAGCTGAGGAAAATCCACCCTTTAGATCACTCATGTCCTAGCCCATACCTCAAGTACACATAAGTTGACATTTTTGCATTTCCTCCCATACCAATCACACTAGGCCACAACAACTCTGTGAACCAATCAAGATGCCTTATACAAACCCTAAGAAACACAAAACACATAACATTGAAGCCTGAATCTTCCACACACTCAGAATCCACAAAATTTGTCAAAAACTCCCCTTCTTCGAAACTCAAAAACCAACCACTGAAACTTCAATTTTCTTTCACCAATCATCTCCACATAACCTAAGGATCACAAAGCACCCTTCATCATAGCCTAAAAGCCACTAAATCAGAAATATGATTTCTGCAACTTCAGAAACAAAACCTTCAAAACAGCCATCACAAGCTTGCTCTAAGCTCATCTTCATCATCAGGAAGATCATTGGGGTGGATTTGAACCAAGAGGGAGGCCAGAAAGCTAAAGAACACAAAGCTTCAACTCAGGTAGCTTCATGAACTTTTTTTCCAGAACTTGTTATTTAAGTTTCTAAATGATTCCTCATGCTTGACTGATCATCCTGATATGATTTGTTTTGAAAATGATTGAGAAATGAGCATGTATTGAACTTCTGAAAGTTTTGTTCATTTTCACGATTTGCTTCGAGTCTTGTTTTTGATGAATGATAAATGTGTTTTGATGATGGATTATTTCTTAGAGATGTTAGGGGATTGATTCTGGAGCTTTAGAGGGGTTGGGTTAGCCTAGGGTGGAAGTTAGGGTGAGGAGCTGGCCGGAGAAGATGACCGGAGGTCTTCTCTGGCCACCTAAGAGTGATTAGGGCTAAAACTCTAATTAAATTCCCAGACGCGTTTATGGTCGTTAGATGAGGATTAGGGTTAGTGAGTGTGTGGTCCAGATGGAGTCATTATCTTTTAATCCTGATTAATTAATTTAAAATGTAATTAAAAGCCAGTTTGAATGTGGGCCATTGATCTGCACGCGCAGTCAATTCCCTCCAAGCCCAGTTTAAATCTCAGCCATCAGATGTGCATACTTTTACTTTAATTCATTTTTAATTCATTTTCTTTCTATTTCTTTTGCATATTTAATTTAAAATAGCTAAAAACATCACAAAAATATTTCCTTTTGCATTCTGACTTTAAATATTTTTCTCATTCCAAATATGATTTTTATTTTATTTTTTTGCATTAAAAAAGTATTTTTAAAATATTTAAATGTTATTTTTAATTAATTAAAGTCTTTTAATTAATTAAAAATACATTTAGGTTTCTAAAAATCACCAAAAAAATCATGAATCATCCCAATGCATTTAGAAACATTTTCAAACTCTTCACACAATTTTCTTTTAAGGTTTGATCATAGTTTGTGAATTTTCTTTGAATTAAGGGTCATTAAAATAATATTTTTGAACCCTAACTTTAAAAAATCATTTCTGTCTAACCAAGAAGAGTTTGAAGATGATTATTTTTGCATTGTGTTTCATATTGCGTGTAGTTTATAGGAAATTTTCCTCATGAATTTATATTGCATTTTCAATTTGATTTTCATTTTTCCCTTTGAATCACCCAAAAACCCTAAAAAACTTAGGAAATTCATAACTTTTGATTGGTTAGGCTTCTGACCTTATCCTTTGGGGTGTGACCTAATATGGGATTAGGTTTTGTTACAGTTTGATTTCAAATTTTTATCATGTCATATGCTTCTGTTTTGTTCATTTGCATCTCATACTTTCATAAAACCCTAATTTCTCATGTTCATTTGCATTCACCTTGCATATGCATCCTTACATGAACTTGCCATGACATTTCTTGCATTCAGAAGTCATTTTAGACATCTTAGGATATGTTAGAACCATGCTTGATCATTTCTTCATTCATTTGCCATGATTTGCATTCATTTCATTCCATTAACTTTCATGTGTTTTCAAACCTCAAAGCATTCTTACATGACATCTCATTCTTGTATGATCATACATATACACTTTGTATGCCTTTTAATCATATCACATGACATTAACATTGCATAAACACTTCTGACTTTGGTCACTTCATCTCATTTCATCTCAATTCAATTCATTTCTTCATGCTTTATACTTTATGTATTCATGCTAACACTTCCGGGTTTTGGTAAGTTATTTTGGGAGGTGGATTTGCCTTCACCTCTCACTCATTCTTATCCCTTTCATATGAAATTTAACTTGTCTTTGAAGTGAATTTGATTCACTTATGTTCCATCTTTCTCACTTTCTCCCTTTAAGTTACTTATCTTCTTCAGGAAGGAAGTAACTTATTCTTCTTTCTCCTTCTCTTTTAATCTGCTTCTTCCATTGGTGGCCTTGAAGATCTTTCCTTTTAAGCCCTAAAAACCATAGGATATCCAAGCATGATAAATTTTAGGGTTATGATTAGTCCCCCTTAGCTTTTTACCTTTGAGTCTCCTTGAGTCTCTCTTCTCATCTCAATAATCAGAGACTAAACTCTTAAAGTTTTAGGACTTTGGAATTAGGGTTATGCATGCATCCTTCTCTTAGGATGGAGTGTATAACTTTAATCCTAAGTGTTAAACCTTTAATTTGTTTAAACCTCTTAATCAAATCACTTAATAATCATCAATACTTTATCTTGTAACTTGGGACTTACATTAGGGTTCTAACTCTTCCTTATGGTTAAGAGGGACTAACCCTAGTGTTTAATGGACAAGTCCCCCTCAAGTTGTCTTACAAACATAAAATTCATTTCTTAATCTCATCCCTTAATTAAAATCCACTTAATAAAGGCTTGTTATATAATGAATTTAATCCCTAACCATGGATTAAGTTGAGGTATCTTCCTCAGCTTAAGTGTTCTCATCTATTATCCTTCTATTAGGATGGTGTAATGAGTTCATTAATCTGTGATTAGAGATTAAACTCATTACTTAACACTAAAAAAAACCCAAAAACATCTAATTAATCACAAGTAGGTTAATGATCTTAATTCTCCATCATCATGGTAATTAAGTTGAGATGCTTATCTCACACTTAAGTAGGCTCATTATCCCTAATCAGGGAGGATATAATGAGTTTACAACCTTTGATTTAGGCTTAATCTCATTAACTTATGCAAAACACACAAAAACAATAAAAAACTAAAAATACAAAAAAACAAACAATAATCATCTCCTCCGGGATTCTTTTCTCATCACACTCATTCAAAAACAAGAACTTGATTCTCCCGTCTAATGCAAGACAGTTAGCACTCGAGCCAGACGAGTCATACACTTGAGCATAGATAAGTAAGCAGTTCAAAGTCAATTTATTTTCAGTCTCTTTGAGTCGAACCACGGTGTTCTGACTTCCTCATTGCACGCGAGGATATGTAGGCATAACTTAACTGTTATCGAACAAAAGTCTCTTTGTCTTCCCCCTCTTTCAGCATTCCCTTTTAAGCCTCAGTTCCTGAGCACTTCATTCACTTTCTTGCACTGACACTTGTACATTTCTTTTCCAGCCTTTGCACACAGATAGCACATACACTACCCCTTTAAAACACAATCTTTTAAGCGTGGATCCCGTCGAGTACGACGAACAATCTGGGTGATAATACCTTACCAGGTTGTAACCAGCCCCCTTTCTCAGTTTCTCTGGTTCACAACCGTCTTATCCATCTTTTCCTAGGTTTATGCAGCATTACCTTTCCTTCGGGATAAAAATGCCTAGCTGGCAACTCTATTCACTTCACCTTCATTTTCTCCTTTCGCCGACTGTTCACGCTTGTATCGGGATGCAAATCTTCGGGAGCGAAAAGGGGCAGCTGTAAACACCCCAAATTTCCCCTCACTTTTTCTCACACCATGGCTTGTGATCTTTCATTTTTGCATTAGCATGAGCATACCATCTCATATTGCATATTTGTTTCATCTGCATAGTCCATTTCATCTACATCTAGGGTTTGTGATCTGAGCAATCGAAGAAGTGATCTGAGCCATCCCAATGGTCTTGAAGCTTGCCAAGAGGGTCCATGTATGTTCCATAATCATAATATGCTCCCCAAAGTTCATAAAATTCAAGGGATCACAAAGTGTGGCAAAGACATAGAGGCAGACTGAAGATTTCCTGCACAGATGACCTAAAATTAGGGTTTTGGTTTCAAAGGCCTTAATCCCAAATTTTTTGGCCATTCTTGTTTCTAATGGTCTTAATATGTTATAAGGATCATGTGTACCAAATTTTATGAAGAAATTCACTGTGGAAGTCATCTGATCACTGGGTAACTTCTTTAGCAAGTAAAGCCAAAATTAGGGCATCTGAGGCCTCCATCAAGGGTACCAAAGGGTCACCATCATCATTTTGAGTCTCTATGATACTTATTTGATCTTAGAAGTGGTTGGAAGTTCATAAAATTGAAGAATTTTGAGCCAAATGCAAACTTGCTATTTTTGGAAATGACTTGTAATGGAAACTTTCCATTTTGGGAAAGATATTCAACCTATTCTTTCATGACCAAAACTGCTTCAAATGAAAAATTCTTGGGAATGAAAGTTGTAGATTATGCCTTCCCATTTTCAAAAATTATAAGAACATGTCTTGATTCATCCTAGAACTCAAGATATGGCCTTTCAAAGTTGGCAAAAATCCTATAATTTTCAAGTTCATGCCAAAGAAGGAATTTTGCAATTTCACTTGCCAAGCCATTTCATGACCTCTAATCAACTTCTATGCACCATAACATGTCAAAGCAACTTCAAAATATCAGAATTGGCCTTTGAACCTAGGGTTTTGATGGCTTGATTCTCAAGAAATCTCAAAATGGCCAAAATGCATAAACCTTGTAAACTCTTGATCCAAGCCATCCAGCTGCATAACAATGATCCTATGGCTCTCCTTGAAGCTAGCTGAAGCAGTTCAAGCACAGAAACCAGCTCTGCCATGGCCCATACCTCAAGTACACCAATCCTGACTTTTTGGCCAATGGAGCCATACCATTCCCACAGTGCATATCTAATCTTCTGACTCATTCCAATAGTTTAGGGATTGCCTCAAGATCATAAACCAAGCATGCCATGAGCTCAAAACATACACAACATCAGATTTCACAAAAATTGCAAAAAACTTCCCTTCTTCGATTCTCTCAAACCATCCATCAAACCTCAGAAATTTTTTCACCATTCATTCAGAAATCATCCATAGAACACAAAGCAACCATCACCATGGCCAGGAACCTCACAAACCAAAGCCTCCATTTCTGCCATATCAGAATCGATCCACTCAAAATAGCCACTTTCAAAGCATTTTAAGAATCCCAATAGCTTCAGGAGGATCAAAGGAGTTCACTTGCACAAGTGGGAGGTTCTGAAAGCTCACATTTGGAGGTTTCCAGCTAAGGTATACTTAAGAACATTTTTTCTCAAAGCTTTGATTTCTTGTTATAAAATGAAACTGCATGCTCTAAGGATCTCAATGACGCTTTCAAAACTGAAAATGGTTGAGAAATGAGCATTTTATGAACTTCTGAAACTTTTCCCGTATTTATGTTTTGATTCGATTCAGCTTGATTATGAAGCATAAATGATGTTTGATGTTTGATTTGAGTTGCTAGAGGCATGGGGATCATTTCTGGGCAGTTAATTTGGGGAGGGGTAGCATGTAGAAGGATTTAGGGTTTTTGGTTCACCGGAGAAGATGATCGGAGCTTGTCTCCAGTCACCTAAGAGTAATTATCCCTAATTAGGGTTTAGTGCCCAGATTGATTGTGAGCCATTGGATGCGTAATTAGCTTAGCGAAGGAACGACCCAGATTAGTTCATTAAGGTTAATTTCCGATTAACTAAAATAAAAATAATTAATTATCCAGGTTTGATCCCAGCCCTTGAAATGCGCGCCCAGTCAAACCTCCCCCCTCCAGTTCAAATCTGAGCCCTTGGATCCTTTTACTTTCCCTTTAATTCATTTTTAATTCATTTTCTTTTTATTTCTTTTGTTTATTTTATTTAAAATAGTAAAAAACATCAAAAAATTCTCAAACTTTGCATTCTTGTTTTAAATATTTTTCTCAACCTGAAAATAATTTTTATTTTATTTTTTACATTAAAAAAGTATTTTTAAAATATTTAAATGTTATTTTTAATTAATTAATGGATTTTAATTAATTAAAAATGCATTTAGGTTTCTAAAAATCACCAAAAAAATCATGAAGAATCCTTAAACATTTAGAAACATTTTCAAACTCACCATACAAATTTCGTTTTAGGTTTGATCATATTTTCAAAATTTTCTTTGAATTAGGGTTCTTAAAAATCACAATTTCTAACCCTAACTTGAAAAATTCATTTCTGCCTAACCATGGTGAGTTTGAACTTGGTTCTTCTTGCATTGTTTCACATATTGCATATAGTTTCTAGGTTATTTTTCCCATGATTTTATCTTGCATTTTTAAATTGATTTTCATTTTTCCTTTAGAAGCACCCAAAAACCCTAGCAAACTTAGGAATTTAATAACTTTCACTAGGTTAAGCTTCTGACTTCCTCCTTTGGGGTGTGATATTATATGGGATTAGGGTTTGTTTGAGCTTGATTTCAAATTTTTATCATGTTGAATGCTTCTGTTTTGGTCATATGCATCTCATGTTGTCTTAAAACCCTAATTTTGCATATTCGTTTGCATTCTCCTTTGCATATCATCATCATATGAACTTGCCATTACATTTCAAACATTTGTATGACATCTTAGACATCTTAAGATATGCTTGAACATTTCTTGATCATTTCTTCATTCATTTGCTATGCTTTACATCCATTACATTTCATGAACATCCATGTGTTTTCATGCCTCTAAACATGCTTCTTTTGCATCTAATCTTTGTATGATCATTCATAAGCATTTTTTATGACTTTGCATCATTTCATATTCCATTTGCATTGCATAATCACTTCTGACTTTGGTCTTTGCATCTCATTTCATTTCATTTCCTTTTGCTTTATGTCTTATGCATCCATACTAACATTTCAGGAGCTTTTGGTAAGTCATCTGGGAGGTGGATTTGCCTTCACCTCCCACCTTTTCTTTCCTCTCATTTTGCATATTTACTTGTATTTGAAGTGAACTTGCTTCACTTATGCTCTCTCCTTCCCACTTTATTTCTTTTAAGTTACTTATCTTCTTCAGGAAGTAAGTAACTTATTCTTCTTCTCTTTTCATCTGCTTCTTCCATTGATGGCCTTGAAGAACTTTCCTCTTAAGCCTCACAAACCATAGGATATCCAAGCATGATAATTTTTTAGGGTTGTATAGTCCCCCCTAGTCTTTTACCTTTGAGTCTCCTTGAGTCTCTTTTCTCATCTCAATAATCAGAGGCTAAACTCTTAAAGCTTTAGGACTTTCTCATCACCCCCATTCACAAACAAGAACTTGCTTCTTCCGTCTAATGTAAGACAGTTAGCACTCGAGCCAGACGAGTCATACACTTCAGCATAGGCAAGCAAGCAGTTCATAGTTAAATTTATTTTCAGTCTCTTTGAGTCGAACTACGGTGTTCTGACTTCCTCGTTGCACGAGAGGATACGTAGGCATAACTTAATAGTTATCGAACAAAAGTCTCTTTGTCATCCACCTCTCTCAGCATTCTTTTCTAAGCCTCAGTTCCTGAGCAATTCACCTTTTTGCACTGACACCTGTACTTTCTTTCTTTAGCTTTTGCACACAGATAACACATACACCTCCCCCTTTTAAACACAATCTTGTAATAGTGGATCCCGTCGAGTACGACGGACGATCCAGGTGCTAATACCTTCCCAGGTTGTAACCAACCCCTTTTCTCAGTTTCTCTGGTTCGCAACCGTCTTATCCATCTCTTTCCAGGTTTATGCAGCATTACCTTTCCTTCGGGATAAAAATGCCTAGCTGGCGACTCTATTGAATTCAACCTCATTTTCTCTTTCACCGACCGTTCGCGTCTGCACCTTGGGACCCTGGTGTCTTTTTAGGGGAGCGACAAATATGCGCAGAGGTGGCGCGGGGTCGTAGCTAGAGTTCAACCCCTGCTGCTGGAGAGAGAAATGGTTGGTCTTTTCATGGATGCCCTATTTAGGCACTTGATGGAAAGATTAGCAGGTTGTTCATCTAGCGGTTTTTCTGATATCATCCTAACTGATGATAGAATTGAGAGTTGGGTGAAAAAAGGGAAAATTCAGAACAGCGGAGCATCAACCTCTGGAGTCAAGAAACCTTTCGCAAAGCAAAGAGAAGGTGAATTCGGGGATGTATACACCCAAAGGAAAAGGGGGAATCGAGCTCCTATCATCAGGTAGCTCCTATTACCATTTCTGCTCTCGCGAATCAACAACAGGTTCAGCAACCGCAGCAACAGCGTCAGCAGAATTACCAGCAGCAGAGAGCTCCTCGTCAATACTTGTAACATCCCATTTCTACCCGGCAAATATCGACAAAGTCAGAGTAATAAAAATTCAACTTAATTATAAAGACAGGATGCCACATTTCAACTTTCAAACATAGTCATTTTCATTTAATCAAATAATACAACGATACATAACACTTTTTATCCGGATGAAACTATAATAACAACTTTTATTAAATTTTGAAACTACAACAACTTTTACAACTCTATGCAACAGATTCTCAATTTGTTCAACTAAACATGGTATAACCTTTTATTCAACTTAAATAGCTTCTTAACAACATATTTTTAACTAAAATAACTTAAAACAACTAAGCATTCATCCCCCCAAGTGTTACGTATCACAGCATCGACACCGCCTCGAACTAACAAAGATAATCATCTTCCTTCAAGCTACATGCACGTTACCAACATAGGGGTAACATTCAAACATAATGGGTGAGATATTGATAGTTATAAACGATATATGATAAATAATATATAGACAAGTATTATACAAATATCACCATTTCACTTCGACAACAACAACTTAACAATCACTAACATTTTATTAGCTTACTTTACTAACTAATTACACTCATCAACATTTACTACATAATCCACATACTCATATATCCAACAAGAACGACTTAATCAACCTAATCAACATGGGCCACTTAATCAACTTGAACAACATAAACAACTTAATCAACTTGAACAACATAAATAACTTATCAACTTGAACAACATAAACAACTTGATTGACATATATAATGCAAGACAAATGTGGCTCAACTATGCATATGCATGTGGTACCATCGGAGTAAAACTCCCAACTTAGAATATACCAGGTTATCGAGGTATCTGCAAGGCATAAGCATTCAACTTAATAATTTTGCCAATTTACTAAGGCATCAAGGCATAAGCCTTCAACTTTCAACTTTGTGCCAATCCAGGCCAACTTAAAATGCAAGTATGTGACTCATGCAAATGGCATACAACAACAACAACTACAATTAAAAGCAACATCAACTTCAGCAACTAATACAACTTAACGACATAGCAACATACAACTTATCAATGTTGGCCAAAGACCTTCAACATAACAACAACAACAATAATAACTACATAGCAACACAATAACAATTCAACTTTGGCCATGGGCCTGCAACTTGTATTTCTGCCCCTGATAAGGCACTACAACAAAATTCACAACCACAACTTTACAACTTAACCCAAGAAATACAACATAAAGGACAAACCAATTATACCTCAACTACACCGCATAACTATTGTTCAACTAATTCCTACTCCTCATTTATATTATTATGACTATTCTAGTACTAACAATGTGTAAGATATGCTATTAGTCCCATAACTGTCCTCCTAGAGCATTTTCACAAAATATGTCCCATACTAGTTCGCATAGCGAACATGTAGCGAAGTGAGTTTGCGTAGCGACTAAAACTTCACGTAGTGACCAAAACTTCGTGTAGCAAACTATCGCGAACAGACCATTCCAACTATATTCGTATTAGTTCCTCTTCCTCCAATTTTCTTCTTCTTTTTCATCTCAAACCTACACAATACAACAGTAACACGACAAATCATGATCAAACAACATAGATTAACTCCTTTTTCGATTAATTCAAAAATCACACAAGAAAACATCATCACAACAATATCAACATTTCATAGCAACACCCAAAATTACCCAGCTCTAGTATCAATTATCATACCCGATTATAAAAATCAAACCCACCATTACCTTGGATTGGATTAAGGTAGCCCTACACGATTGAATTCTGGAAAAATCGCTTCGATTGCAAATTTCTCCCTTAGCTTCTTCTTTCACAATCGTGCTATGTTTTCCTCTAAATGCCACGTTCTGACAAAAAAAACCAACTTCTAATTCTTTTCTTTTTATCAAATAATATTATTATTCTAATAATTAAACTAATGGGCCTAAACCATTGCACCCCTCAAATTACTAACTCAAATACGAATTCTAGCCCACTAACTAAACTCACTCCAACAACAATAATATTAATTCTAATATTATTTCCAAAACTTTCCGACTTAATACTTCGATTTAATAACTTAATTAACCACAACACAAAACCAACCAAATAAACATAAATAAATAATTAAATATTCATTTTAATAATTAATTAAATATTTGGGCATTACAACTCTCCCCCACTTAGAATATTTTCGTCCTCAAAAATTTATCCGACTCAACTACTCCAACTGCTTATCCCATCGACTAATCAACTCTCAACTCCAAAGGCAACCCCACATATAATACAAACTACGATTCATAACATCAATGGCAATAACAACATGAACAACACTCAAACAATACACTTGACAACTATCATCATAATACAACGAGTATCCAAATTAAGGATTCACCGGTTAGGAACTAGAACACAATAACATGAGAACACACAACTTAAACACAACATTAATACAACCAAATACCAACATCGTTGTTATCACATATGAACAACTTCACTACACCACGTGTTCGCTGCGCACGCTAATTACTTGCAACATACCAAGTCTACTGAGTTTAACTCCAACTTCTAATCACCAAAATTGACACATCAACAAAGCCTTTAACTTAACTCTTCGGACTTTCCTCCCAACGGGTATTCTAACTCCTGTAGTTACTGAATACTTCCAACTTAGATCCATAAGACAACACCTATGAACGTTCAACATAATTACAACAACGACTACTTCCCAGTTCTCGGATAAAATATTCATATACTTCCATGAATTCCCAATTATCATCAACATAGACTACAACTTTTCCATCTTTTAATAACACATCCCTCGAAAATCATCTTAAATGCACAACATCATTACAACAACATATGGTACATGGGTCCAACTAATTTCCACAAGATAACTCATATTATTCACTTCCAACTAATTCAACATACCGAATCCTTGATTCCTACTCATACCGACACAACTCTTCATAAATTCTTATCTGAATTAACACAACCAACCACTCTTCTTGTTTCAACCAAAATTTACACTTAATAAACCAACTTATAATTTCACTTCTTTCGATACTTGCAATTCAACTCTATCCAACATTCTTGTTAAATCATTATCTTACATTTCCATCTACTTCCCTTTTGAACCATCTTAAGAAAGCTTCAAGTCTCAAGTCCATCGACTCACCCCAAAACAACACTCAAATTAACCAGAACTCAACTATGAGTTTCCATAATATTATTCAATCCAAACGCAACTTCATGCTATCATTCTTAAATCCAACTAACATTCTTATATATGAATCTGCATCAACAAATTAAACAATTCACAAACACTCGGCTTCACTTCAACCAATTCAACATACATACTATACTAGTTGGCATGACACATCTATCCATCAATTAGGATTCCGTATACTATCAACAATAGATTAATGGTGATCAGTTCCTCAATTTTTTAATAGACATTCGGCAACCATAATGGTGGTATAAATCATCATTACCCAACACAATAGCGTACTTCAACTCGTGCCCAAAGTCCGTAAGCATAACGCTCCTCCAACTCTCTAAGGCTTATCAACGTCATCTTAATTTCCTTAATTTCAACTTCGTCCACGATACACAACGTCCAAAATCCAATACACATTTTCTCATACATGCTCGTAGCACAACACAACTTTAAATATCTTTCCAACACCGGAATCTCTACAACATCGAGTACCATCCAAATCGATTCGCCCCAATTGCAACTTTCATCCAAATTAAGAATTTTAACCATACTAACCAAATCTTCGTCTTTCTCTCAACACTACCATCACATATCATCGTCCCTCTACTCATCGTTGTTCAACATAAATTGCATCTTTATGCTCTTCCGATACCATCACACCTTTCTAATACCGATATATTATTCTTTATCAATATTTTGCACTCGTCTTCATCTTTCCAAATTTTCAGCAATAGTTGCTCAACTTCGAACACATTTATCTCTTCCAATGCAGACCTCCCAACCACAAAATCATATTCCAAAATGAAGAGAACTTCATTCAGATTTCAGAACTTCAAGAACCGGTCAAATCCAATTTACGAGTAACAAGTTATCATCTTCACAACGGGACTGGTTCTGAATTTCCGTATGCAGAATTTTCCAAAAATCAGCATCAGACCCAAATATTAAAATGCACTTATCTCTCTCTTCACAAATCTCCCGAAGACAAATATTATATGCAAACTGTAGAGAATTTCATAGGCTTTCCAAAAAGTCAATAATCGATCCAATCAGAATCACGAGTAAAATGTTATGCCCCTTTTACTGACAGTTGCTCTAAAATGGTAAAAATCAGAACTTGAGATTGATGAACATAAGTTCCATCTCTCTCTCTCTCTCTCTCTCTCTCTCTTGCTTTCAAGATCTACCAACAATCATATCTTTTCATCCAACTCTAAAATTACCTGACTTAATCCAACTATACTCAAGGTATATTAATCTACCGACTTGATCCATCAACTTATCATTTTCCTTTGGAATAATTCCTTATTCTCAATCAATTCACGATCCAAAAATCTACACACATCTCCAACTCGACCGATACGAATTCATGAGTCTATACTCTCACAGGTCTGCAAGAACATTGTTCCAACAACATTTCACTCTTGCAATCCACATCAACTTGAACCACTTCTACATACCAACAACACATTCGGGAGATAAGCCTCTCCCCCACTTGATCCAAACCAACACCTGCAGACGACGACTAGAAACCAACAAACAAGTACCGACAGTGTTTCACACACATGCCGAGTACTAAGGAATTAAACGACATTAACAACATTGGCCAGACGGACCGACCTGCTCTGATACCACTAATGTAACACCCCATTTCTACCTGGCAAATATCGACAAAGTCAGAGTAATAAAAATTCAACTTAATTATAAAGACAGGATTCCACATTTCAACTTTCAAACATATTCATTTTCATTTAATCAAATAATACAGTGATGCATAACACTTTTTATCCGGATGAAACTATAATAACAACTTTTATTCAATTTTGAAACTACAACAACTTTTACAACTACGCTGCGGATTCTCAATTTGTTCAACTGAACATGGTATAAACTTTTATTCAACTTAAATAACTTCTTAACAACACATTTTTAACTAAAATAACAACAAAACAACTAAGCGTTCATCCTTCCGAGTGTTACGTATCAGAGCATCGACACCGACTCTAACTAACAAAGATAACCATCTTCCTTCAAGCTACTTGCACGTTACCAATATAGGGGTAACATTCAAACAGAAGGGGTGAGATATCGATAGTTATAAACGATATATGATAAATAATATATAGACAAGGATTATACAAATATCACCATTTCACTTCGACAACAACAACTTAACATTCACCAACATTTTATCAGCTTACTTTACTAAATAATTACACTCATCAACATTTACTACATAATCCACATACTCATTTATCCAACAAGAACGACTTAATCAACCTAATCAACACGGACCACTTAATCAACTTGAACAACATAAACAACTTAATCAACTTGAACAACATAAACAACTTATCAACTTAAATAACATAAACAACTCGATCGACATAAATAATGCAAGACAAATGTGACTAAACTATGCATATGCATGTGGTACCATCGGAGTAAAACTCCCAACTTAGAATATATCGGGTTATCGAGGTATCTGCATGGCATAAGCATTCAACTTAATAATTTTGCCAATTTACTGAGGCATCAAGGCATAAGCCTTCAACTTTCAACGTGGTGCCAATCCAGGCCAACTTAAAATGCAAGTATGCGACTCATGCAAATGGCATACAACAACAACAACAATTAAAAGCAACATCAGCTTCAACAACTAATACAACTTAACGACATAGCAACATACAACTTATCAATGTTGGCCAAAGGCCTTCAACATAACAACAACAACAATAATAACTACATAGCAACACAATAAAAATTCAACTTTGGCCATGGGCCTGCAACTTGTATTTCTGCCACTGATAAGGCACTACAACAAAATTCACAACCACAAATTTACAATTTAACCCAAGAAATACAACATAAAGGACAAACCAATTATACCTCAACTACACTGCATAACTATTGTTCTACTAATTCTTACTCCACATTTATATTATTAGGACTATTCTAGTACTAACAATGTGTAAGATATGCTATTAATCCCATAATTGTCCTCCTAGGGAATTTTTCACAAAATCTGTCTCAGATTAGTTCGCATAGTGAACAGGTTGTAAAGTGAGTTCGCATAGCGACTAAAACTTCGTGTAGCGAAGCCAGTTCGCGTAGCGAACTATCACGAACAGACCATTCCAACTTTGTTCGTATCAGTTCCTCTTCCACCAATTTTCTTCTTCTTTTTCATCTCAGACCCATATAATACAATAGTAACACGACAAATCATGATCAAACAACCTAGATTAACTCCTTTTTCGATTAATTCAACAATCAGACAAGAAAACATCATCACAACAATATCAACATTTCATAGCAACACCCAAAATTACCCAGCCCTAGTATCAATTATCATACCCGATTATAAAAATCAAACTCACCCTTACCTTGGATTGGATTAAGGTAGCCCTACACGATTGAATTCTGGAAAAATCGCTCTGATTGCAAATTTCTCCCTTAGCTTCTTCTTTCACGATCGTGCTATGTTTTCCTCTAAATTCCACGTTCTGACAAAAAAAAACCAACTTCTAATTCTTTTCTTTTTTTATCAAATAATATTATCATTCTAATAATTAAACTAATGGGCCTAAACCATTGCACCCCTCTAATTTCTAACTCAAATACGAATTCTAGTCCACTAACTAAACTCACTCCAACAACAATAATATTAATTCTAATATTATTTCCACAACTTTCCGACATAATACTTCGATTTAATAACTTAATTAACCACAACACAAAACCAACCAAATAAACACAAATAAATAATTAAATATTCATTTAAATAATTAATTAAATATTTGGGCGTTACAATACTATCCTCCCAGACCAAAGGATAGGCATCTTGAGACACCGCCGATGTCTTATTCCCAGCTTTTGAAAAATCTTCTTCAACTTCAAATGATCCAGTTGAGAACGCTGCAGCCTCCAAGACCGGGGAAGATTCCAGAGGCTTATGATGCTAACGCCCACTGCGAGTTCCATTCCGGAGCTCCAAGCCACAATACTGATAATTGTAAAGCCCTTAAACACAAGGTGCATGATTTGATATACTCCAAGGCAATCAATTTTGCTCCAACCCCGAATGTGTTGCAGAACCCCATGCCTCCGCATGTAAGGACCGTAGGAGCCATTGATAGTGGTGAATGCTTGAATCTAGTATATGATGTCATTGCCTTGAAGACTTTGTTGTTAGCCGTGAAGATTTGTCTAGCCAAGAATGATATATTTTCGGGCTGTGAAGAGGGTTGTTCAGATTGTGAGAACTTTGTGGATGGTTGTGACCGATTGAGAGCGGGGATACAAAGAATGATTGACGAGGGAAGTATCTAATTTGACAGGATTGTGAAGGAATACAAAGTCTCGACCGTGACTATCTACTATAATCCGGTACAAGTTCCAACACCAGCTAAGGGGGAACCTGTGACATTCAACTCCCCTGGACCGATCCCGTACCAAAGCAAAAAGGTCGTCCCGTGGTACTATTGGGCCGAAGTTTACTATAATGGTTAAAAACAGGATATGACCTTTTCACGTTTAACTCAGCACCAAGTTGAGAATGTTGGAGTTGGAGGATTCACAAGGAGTGAGAGACTATTTGCGCCTGAGACATTAAGAAACAGTGTGGCACCACCAAGGGACAATGCAGAGGACCAATCCAGAGCCAAGGGAAAGCATCATGTGACGAATGATGCTCCTGCGCCAACTCTGGATCCTGATATTACCTTTGACAAGGAAGCGGAAGAATTTCTGAGAATCATTAAAAAGAGTGATTACAAAATAGTTGATCACTTGCAGGAGACCTCCTCCAAGATTTCAATCTTGTCATTGTTGATGTGTTCAGACTCACACAGGAAAGCTCTGCTGAAGATTTTGAACAATGCCTATGTACCGCAGGATATATCAGTAAACCAGCTTGAGACGGTGGTGTCAAGTGTGAACACCAACCATGGTTTGGGGTTTACGGATATGGATTTGACCACTGAGGGATGCAACCATAATCAAGCTATGCACATCTCTATGGAATTTAAAGGAGTTGTGCTCTCTCATTTACTTGTGGATACAAGATCGTCTTTGAACGTACTTCCGAAGAAAGAACTGATCAAGTTGGACTATGACGAGGTTGTGCTTAGACCGAGCGACTTGGTGGTCTGTGCGTTTGATGGCTCAAAAAGGTCTGTCTTTGGAGAAGTAGAACTTCCAATCAAGGTAGGACCACAAGTTTTAAATACTACCTTTTATGTTATGGATATCCAACCAACATACAATTGTTTGCTAGGACGACCCTGGATACATGCAGCAGGGGTTGTGTCTTCAACCCTCCACCAGAAGCTCAATTTGTCTGGGAAGGCCAGATCGTTACAGTGTGAGGGGAAAAAGATATCTTCATCAGTCACCTGGCTTCGTTCAAATATGTAGAGATGGACTGAGAGATTGTTGAGACTCCCTGCCAAGCCTTCGAGCCTGTCAGAACCGAGGGTACATTGTCATCAACTGCCTTGTCAGAGGATAAGAAGAAAGTAGCATCCATAGCATCCTACAAGTAAGCCTTGGAGGTTATGGAATCCGGTATGAATGACGGCTGGGGCAAAATGATCGAAGTCCCAGTAAAGAAGGATATGTTTGGGGTTGGCTATAATCTTGGCCAGTCGATGCCAGATCAGAGCTTTAGAGGTCAGAAAGGCCCGATTACCTTCACCAGTGCAGGGTGGTTTGATCATGGCAGCATCTGTGTCGTGCAGGAGGAAACGGTTGATAGTGATTGTGAACTGGACGAGTGGATAAAGCCTTGCGTCCCAAAGGTAAAACTCAGCAACTGGTTGTCGCTCCCGGGATTTTCATCCTAGTACAAACGCGAAAGTGGCGCGGAAAAGGTAGAGTCGCCAGCCAGGCATTTTTATCCCGAATGAAACGGGAAAGGTAATGCTGTAAAAACCTAAGGAAGAAGGAAAGGACAAGGTCCTGCGAACCAAAGATCTGGGTTCGGGAGTCAGTTACGACCTGGGAAGGTATTAGCACCCCAGATCGTCCGTCGTACCCGACGGGATCCACGCTTGCTTGTTTGTCTCAAAGGGTGAGAAAATAAATATCTGCTGCTGAACAAATGAACTGCTAACTGGGATGAGAAGGGAAACGAGAAAGGAATAAGAAAGGAGAATGGAACAAAAGAGGGAAATGTAGGGAAAATAAAGAATGTGCTCGAACGGGCCCTACCCTGCTGCCTACATACCTCATCGGGATAATGAGGATCAGAGTCGACGTAGTTCGCCTAACAGGCGGGAACTTTGTTTGTGTTTTTTATGGCTTGAACTGCGTATGTCTATGCTCAGGTGTTGCAGGCTCGTCTGGCACGAGTGCGTTCACCGTCTTGCATGCGAGACAAGTCGTCGCGAGTTCGCGTTATGAGTGAATGAGATGAGAAGAGAATTCCTGCAGGAAAGTCGCTTGTTATTTTTTTTGTCTTTTATGAGAAGGTGTTTTGAATTTGTTATTGAATATTCTCATACTAAGACCTATCCATTGCGGGAAGTGTTTACACCTCGCCCCGAAACAGGGCGTGAATAAGCACTCCGCAACAAAGTCTTGTGTCGTACAAGAACGTTCCACCTTTATTAGGTATTTTATTATTTTCTTCATGAGGTGAGAAAGAATGACTCAAGTTGCAAAAGGCAAAATCTAAGGGACTGAGACTCAATCCTAAGTTATTTATTTACAAGTGTGGTCCTATGGTTTGTGAGGTTTCCTAATCCTAATGAGCAAAAGGAAAAGAAAGAAGAAAAAGGATGCAACTTACTTCCTAATGAAGATAAGTTGATCCTAACAAAGGGAAATCCTACCAATCACAAGTATGAAGGAAAAGATGAATTAAAGTGCATAAAAAATGCATAAAAAATAAGAGGATAGGGTGAAGTAAACTTACCTCAATCTTCCCCACTACAAAAAAAATGTTAATGCATATTTTTATTAAAAAGAATAAGGTAAACACACAACAATTAAAGCCTAATTAAATTCTAAGGCACCTTGGACCTAAACTATACTCTATTTTAATTCTAGAGGAACTAAAAAACTAGGACAAAAAATACAGCACCTATTACAGCCCCTATTACACAAACAACCATGAAAACAATGCATAATACAACTCAGCTTTTTACAGCCAGCATGCAGCATGAAAAAGTAGGTGTAAAAGGTTACAAACAACATGTACACACAACAAACAACATACATTTTACAACACTTATGCAAAAAACAGCTATGAAATGCAAAATCCAGAATTGATTATTTTCATTTTTTTAATGCACAAACTCAATGAAACATGCACTAATTTGATCATGAACATGCATTTAAACATCAACATATACAAATGCAAGAACATGAACATGAACATTATTGAATGATTATGCAAGAATGCATCATATGGATTATGCAACAAGTAAATGCAAAAATGTAACACATGAACATGCATATGAACATGGCATATGAACATGGTGATTATCGATTATGAACATACAACATGATAACTCAAAAATAATGTCAAACTTAATACAAAATTCAGAATTAAATTGATATGGATGATGAAATCAAGTATACAACAAAATGCCACCAAATGCACAATTATGCAACATGCAAAATGCAACATACATCAACATAATGGAATGCAAAAAATGAATTAATGCAATGCAAACATGTAAAAGACAGAATGCTACATGATTATTATGTGTCAAATAATGCACAAACATGGTAACAACATGCAAGAATTTAAGCTATGCACAAAGAAGCACAAAACATGCATAATGCGCAACATGAACGGAATCGTGTCGAAACGACTCGAAATGAGGGAACTAGCTACAGGAAATGGACTCAAAAATTCCCTAAAATCACTACCTAAAAATGTATGAACATTAGAGGTACTAGAAATTAGGAATGAGCAATCAAATAAGCTAAAAAGTCAAAAATCAACAGCATTAACCGGTTAACCAAATGGGTTAACCGGTTAACGGACCTAAAATAGCAGCATTTTGGCCAAAAACGCACGCGTTAACCGGTTAACCAAATGCGTTAACCGGTTAACGCTGAACAGTATTGAAAAAAAGCTATTAAAATAAGTGCTTTTGGCCACAATCTTGCTTCTAATGATCCCTAACCTTCCTAGAAACATGTTACCACTAATTTCTACTTAATTTGAGCTTATTTACACATGATAGAACCTATATCTACTAACACCTTAACTCCAAATTCAACCAAAATCACAAATCACAAGCAAACATAATCGAAACGGAATTGATTTTAAACAAAGCAAAAATCACTTAAAGAATGCCAAAAGTGGCGAGATGAAGAGAATAACTTAAATAAGAAGTGATTAAGATCACCAACCTACGAAGCGGAGGAGTGCTTCGGTGATTGTTGCAAGAATCGGAGCTTGGATCGAAGAGAAAACCGAAAACCGAGAAATCACAAAATAAATGCGTTCTTGGCGTTTTGATCTTCTTGCACTTCCGATAAGCCGAAAACTTCAACAAAATAAGTAGCTTATCCTTCTTCAATCCACAAAATATGAAGGTTGGAGGCTTAAGCTTCAAGATCTTCAAGTTTCAATGTGAAACTTGAAGAGCTTATTTGAAAAAGCTTTGGTGAAAGGAGGGAAAAGGAGGAAAAGTGAGAGAGAAAAAGTGATTCTCAAAGAGTGAAAAATTGGAAAAATGGTGTTCAACCCCTTTGGTTTGGATGAAAATGGCTTAAATAGAGACTAGGCTAGGAGCTAGGTTTGGGGCCCAAAAATTAGGTTTGGGATCCAAAATTAGGTTTGGTAGTTAGTTAGGGTTAAGGTTGGAAAAAGGGAATATTCCTTGGTATACTCTAGAAGATGGTAGAAGATGGTGGAAGTTTCCAAGGGAAATGGAGTGGAATTGCAATGGAAAAATAAGATGGAAAGAATGAAAGGAAGTGTGGAAAGAAAGTGGAAAGAAAAATGGAGGGAAATGGTGAAACTAACCCCTTTCCAAATGATTTTTCTTTTGATTTTTATATGATTCCTCCATCATTTCTTGACCAAATACGCACCATAGGATCATTGTAACCCTAATTTCATGATATCGATCTTAAAAGTCCGGAGTCGACTCTTTTTACCCAGCTCGGTTGCCTTTTCCCCGATTCCTCGATTTTCCGTCGTCCGGCCAGTCGAACCTCTTCCAAAATGAATTTGTGGACGAGATTTGAACCCTAAGCACTTGACATCATATATAAGACAAAGGAGTCCACTTTGAATTGAAACTTCATGAAGAAGCCCCAGTAGAAGTGAAACCCTAATTCGCCCCTTTTCATCAGGAAATATAGCACTGCTTGACTCCTTTGATTAAACCCCATCTTTCCACGACTCGTGGCTTCAAGTGAAGACTTGTGGAATATTGTGAACCCCGTACACAAGATTGGGAAGCTTTGTGGCCCTTCGGTAGCCTCTTCATAGCTTTCGGTTGCTCCGATCATTGATCACATACCCATGCCTCAGCTATGCAATGTTTGATGCAATGTTTTTATTTTATTTTATGAGTTTATGTATGCAAAATATTGAGGATATGAGAGGGAAAATTTTGAGGTATTACAGCTGCCCCTATTCAATCATCTGCAGGCCTAAACGAATAATTGCGAGAGCTTTTAGACGTTCAAGGTATGGAATGATTGAATACTCAAATAAACCTGGAAATTTGAACTCTGTGGGAAATAAAATATATTGGGAAGAATGCCATCCTCAAACGACAATTCTCAAAAACAATCCTTGGATTTAAAACAAAATCGTCCTCGAATGGAGACGCCATGGCATATCGGCCTCAGGCGATAACCAGAAACACAAAGACTGACCTCAGATAGGCTTTGCAACAGAGACAAACTGACCTCGACCAATAAGCTCAAAATGGTCTATCACCCTCGAGCGATAGCCACAACAACAAGACCAACCACGGAAGGACTTGAAGGAAATAATGCCATCCTCGAATGACAATTCTCAAAAGAGATCCTCGGATCTACAACGAAACCATCCTCGAATGGAAACGCCATGGCATACCGGCCTCAGGCGATAATCAAAAACACAAAGACTGACCTCAGATAGTCTTTGCAACAGAGACAAACTGACCTCGACCAATAAGCTCAAAATGGTCTATTACCCTCGAGTGATAGCCACAACGATAAGACCAACCACAGAAGGACTTGAAGGAAAGAATGCCATCCTTGAATGACAATTCTCAAAAGAGATCCTCGGATCTACAACGAAACCATCCTCGAATGGAGACGCCATGGCATACCGGCCTCAGGCGATAACCAGAAGCACAACAAAGACTGACCTCAGACAGACTTTGCAAAAGAGACAAACTGACCTCAATCAATAAGCTCAAAATGGTTTATCACCCTCGAGTGATAGCCACAACGACAAGACCAACTTCGGAAGGACTTGAAGAAAAGAATGCCATCCTTGAATGACAATTCTCAAAAAGATCCTCGGATCTAACACGAAACCATCCTCGAATGGAGACGCCATGGTATACCGACCTCAATCGATAACCAGAAGCACAACAAGACTGACCTCAGACAGACTTTGCAAAAGAGACAAACTGACCTCAATCAATAAGCTCAAAATGGTTTATCACCCTCGAGTGATAGCCACAACGACAAGACCAACCTCGGAAGGAATTGAAGAAAAGAATGCCATCCTCGAATGACAATTCTCAAAAGGATCCTCGGATCTAACACGAAACCATCCTTGAATGGAGACGCCATGGTATACCGGCCTCAGTCGATAACCAAAAACACAAAGAAAATAGGATAAGATGGAATAGGATCGTTGTACATAAACGAGAGCCCAGGCAAACAGGACCATTGTACAAAACGAGAGCCTGCAACGCGACTGTTGTACCAAACAAGACGCGGAATAAATGGCAAACATTGATCTGAAAAGACAAGAGTGTCTAAAAAATGATGTCGGTATCCTCTGTGCGGAGTACTTCAGGTTGAGAATATGTTCGTAATATACCTCAAAACTGGCCCATGCTGGCATGCATATGTTTGAATTTATGGCGTAATGCTCTGTGACGATGGAAATGCTACGCTTTGGAGGATGCAAATGTAATGATGATTACTAAATGCAAATGCAAATGAGATCTCCTGATAAGGAGACTGCAAGTATCCCAGATGGCTTGACTGGGGATAACTGATGATCACTACATTGATCTGGTCCATTCTGACACGGAGGAAATGACTCTGTGGGGAAAGCTGTCAATGATGCACCGGCTCTGAACAGCCGCCATTGCAAAAAATAAATTGGACTTTGAGATTGGAGGGCCAATACCCTGCTGGAGACGCACTCTTCTTGCTAGGTACACTACCCGTTGAACTCTGTTGGGGAAGTGGCAACTTCACTGGGAATTTGCTTTTAGCTCTGTTAGCAACACCAGTAGTTGTACCTGCATGAACACAATCGATAGTACCTGCAACATGGAAAGTTAGTTTGGGACCTGCCTGCCCCAGGCTTGTAGTATGAACCATTATCTGGGTATCTCGACACCCTTCCAGAGTTGTATTAAATGTTTTTGTCCTCCTGCACGAGTTAGAAAGAATTCAAATGTTCACAACACAATGTAAATCAAAATTTGCTAGACGTTTTCACAATCAATCAATGCTAGATGAAAAAAGCAAAAACAAGAAGCAAAATAGTCAAATTGATTGAAGTTGAATTTTTTATTGATTTGGGAAAAATGGCCATGAATAGGCAATACAAAGGAAGCAGTTCCCTGGAAAGAGGGAACAGCCAAAAAGGAAAACAAACTATCCTATTGGCAATGTGAGAAGTGGATCTCATCAAGTCCCAACCCGGTTATGACTCGTATGTCTTCAAGACGCTCCGCTCGCTCTGCCTCTTGAGAAAAAGTAAGTGAATTGATCTTCAACCCTTAGGATAGCCTCAACTGTATATAGGTCATGAATCTCGCAGACCGCAGTCGTTCGTGTTATTCCCTCTTTTGCGTGGATCGCCTTTTCAGGTTTTCAATCCACCGGGATACCCTTTTTTGCCTGAGTTGTCCGATGTGGCTTTTCAACTCAACGGGTGTACATTTTTTTCAAGATTTCCCTAACTTTTGCCCGAGCCTTTTATTCTGTTTTTGGCTCGCCGGGATGCCCATTTTTGCCCGGATCTTTTATTCTGTTTTATTCAGCGGGTCTTTTTTACACGAAGTATTTTCTTACTGTGTATGCGTTAACAGGGGATTGGAAGTCTTCTCCATCCATGGTTGTCAGCATCAAGGCTCCACCTGCGAAAACCTTTTTAACCACGAACGATCCTTCATAATTGGGTGTCCACTTGCCCCTGTGATCATTGAGGGGAGGAAAAATCCTTTTCAGCATTAAGTCACCTGGCGTGTACCTCTGTGGTCGCACCTTCTTCTCAAAAGCCTGCTTCATCCGCCGTTGATACAACTGTCCATGGCATACAACTGCTAGACGTTTCTCTTCAATGAGGCTCAATTGGTTATATCTGGATCGGAGCCACTCAGCTTCGTCTAGCTTAATGTCCATCATCAATCTCAACGAGGGGATTTCCACCTCAATTGGTAGGACTGCCTCCATACCATACACCAGTGAGAACGGAGTTGCCCCTGTTGAAGTACATACTGATGTTCTGTACCCATGCAACGCGAAAGGTAACATCTCATGCCAGTCTTTGTATGTCACAACCATCTTCTGCACAATCTTCTTGATGTTCTTATTGCCCGCCTCGACGACGCCATTCATTTTCGGGCGATATGGAGAAGAGTTGTGATGTTCTATTTTGAAATCTCGACACAAGTCAGCCATCATCTTGTTGTTAAGATTAGAACCATTGTCAGTAATGATCCTTTCAGGAATTCCATACCGGCAGATGATGTCTCGCTTAATAAATCGGGCAACCACTTGTTTAGTGACATTGGTGTAAGATGCCGCTTCAACCCACTTCGTGAAATAATCAATAGCCACCAGGATGAAGCGATGACCATTAGAAGTTGTCAGCTCGATCTTGCCAATCATATCAATGCCCCACATAGCGAACGGCCATGGTGAAGACATGACATTCAACGGATTCGGAGGCACTTGGACCTTGTCGGCATAAATTTGACACTTGTGGCATTTACGGGAGTATTTACAGCAATCAGATTCCATGGAAATCCAATAGTATCCCGATCTCAACAGTTTCTTGGCCATAGCATGCCCTCCGACATGGGTACCAAAGGAGCCTTCGTGAACCTCCTACATTAACAGGTTTGCTTCGTGTCTATCCACGCATCTGAGCAGCACCATGTCGAAGTTCCGCTTGTACAGCACACCATCTTGATTCAAGAAGAAACCTCCTGCCAGTCTTTTAAGGGTCTTCTTATCCTTACTAGATGCCCCAGCCGGGTATTCTTGAGCCTTCAGGAATTTCCTGATATCATGATACCAAGGCTTGTTATCTTCACCATCATCGACTGCAAAGACATAAGCGGGTCTTTCAAGACGGGAGACCGTAATTCGAGGCACGGAATTCTCTTGACAAACTCTAATCATGGACGACAAAGTTGCTAGAGCATCGGCGAATTGGTTTTCATCTCGAGGAATATAATTCAGCTTGACTTTGGTGAAGAAAGTTAGCAGCCTCCTGACATAGTCTTTGTAAGGGAGCAAATGAGGTTGATGAACCAGCCACTTGCCATTGACCTGATTTACCACCAAAGTAGAATCTACGAAGATCTCGAGGTTTTTTTACTCGCAAGTCGATTGCCTCTTCGATCCCCATGATACAAGCTTCGTATTCCACATCATTGTTAGTGCATTCGAAAGTCAACCGAGCAGCTAAAGGTGTATGGACCCCTTCTAGCGAGATGATAACAGCACCTACTCCACTCCCATTCATGTTCACAACCCCGTCAAACATCAACTTCCATTTGGATTCAGGGTCTGGCCCCTCCTCCGGAAGTGGTTCTTCGTAGTCTTTCGACTTGAGGAACATGATGTCCTCATCCGGAAACTCGAACCTCATGGGTTGATAATCATCGATTGGCTGCTGAGCCAAGTATTCTGACAACACACTTCCTTTAATTGCCTTTTTCAAAGTGTATTGTATGTCATACTCCGTTAATATCATCTGCCACCGGGCTACTCTTCCCGTCAGAGCTGGCTTTTCAAAGATGTATTTCACAGGATCCATCTTGGAAATCAAGAGAGTATTGTGAGTCAGCATGTATTGTCTTAGTTGGCGAGCAGCCCATGCCAAAGCGTAGCAAGTTTTCTCGAGTAGTGAGTAGCGCGTCTCACAATCGGTAAACTTTTTGCTAAGGTAATAAATGGCGTGCTCTTTTCGACCAGACTCGTCCTGTTGACCCAGCATACATCCCATCGATCCTTCAAGCACCGTAAGATACATAATCAAAGGTCTCCCTGGCACTGGAGGCATAAGAATTGGAGGCTCTAGCATGTATTCTTTGATTCGGTCGAAGGCTTGCTGGCAGTCTTCGTTCCATTTAATGGCCTGATTCTTCCTCAGAAGCTTAAAGATGGGCTCACACGTGGCCGTTAGGTGAGAAATAAACCGTGCAATGTAGTTTAGTCTCCCTAAGAAGCCACACACTTGCTTTTCAGTCTTCGTCTCAGGCATCTCTTGGATAGCTTTCACTTTGGCTGGATCAACCTCAATTCCTCGTTCACTAACAATGAAGCCGAGTAACTTGCCAGAACGGACCCCGAAGGTACACTTATTCGGATTCAACCTCAGTCTGAACTTCCGAAGTCTGTCAAACAACTTTGCTAGATTAATCAAGTGCTCTTCCTCTGTTTGGAATTTTGCTATCATATCATCAACATAAACCTCAATTTCATGATGGATCATATCATGAAATAGCATCACCATCGCCCGCTGATAAGTGGCCCCTGCATTCTTCAAACCAAATGGCATGACCTTTTAACAGAAGGTGCCCTAGGGAGTGATGAAAGTTGTCTTTTCCATGTCATCGGAAGCCATCTTAATCTGATTATAGCCGGAAAATCCGTCCATGAAGGAGAAACACGGAAAACTGAGCAGTATTATCGACGAGCACATCTATGTGAGGTAGAGGGAAGTCATCTTTGGGGCTGGCCCTGTTCAAATACCTGTAGTCCACACACATCCTGACTTTACCGTCTTTCTTAGGAACCGGCACAATGTTGGCAACCCACGGAGGGTAACTGGTCACGGCCAAGAAGCCAGCATCAAACTGTTTTTGTACTTCTTCTTTTATTTTAATTGCCATATCTGGATGTGTGCCTCAACTTCTGCATTACCAGAGGACAATCTTCTCTGAGAGGCAACTTGTGTACCACAATGTCAGTGTCTAAACCAGACATATCTTGGTAGGATCACGCGAAGACATCAACATACTCTCGAAGCAAAGCAATCAAACGAGTCTTGACAGATTCTTCTAATGCAGCACCGATCTTGACTTCTTTCTTGTCTTCTTATGTACCTAGGTTTACTACTTCGGCAGCTTCTTCGAGCGGTTGAATCATCTTCTCCTCCTGCTTAAGCAGTCTGGCCAATTCTTCAGGTAGTTCGCAATCCTTTTCACCTTCCTCATCGGCTTGATAAATTGGATTGTCGAAGTCATACTCAACCATAACAGGGTCGTCATTGATAAAATCCGGTGACGAGCACCTACATGAATGGTGATTCATGCAAGGCTTTAGCAACAACTTGAGAAAATGAGAAACATTTCCATTTTAAAACTTCTCTTTCTTTTTGAAAAAAAAAACAAAAGCAAAAAATGAAAGACAGAAAACAACATGAATGAATGTGAAACGTCAGCTTTATTTATGATTGTAAATTATGTTAGTAACATAAGAACCCTTACAAAAAGCTACTATGCCCAGGGCAGGACATAGTGCTTGAATATAGGAAAAACAGAAACAAAAATTATTACTCTTCGAAAGAGGTGACTGAAATGAGCCTTTCTGATGTCCAATTGCTAAACTGAGTCCCTGGAACGGCAGGCCTGATCCACTCATCTATGTCACAGTCACTATCCACTACGTCATCCTGTACAGCGCTGATGTTTCCATAATCCACTATTCCCGCACTCGTGAAAGTGATTGGGCCTTAACGACCTCTAGCATTCGGTTCGGACGATGACTGCCCAGGACGGTAACCAATTCCGAACATATCTTTCTTTTCTGGCACTTCCACTAGACTGCCCCAACCTTCTCGTACCCCAGATTCTACCAACTCAAGCGCTTGCTTATACGAGGCTATGGAAACCCCCTTCTTCGGTTCTTCAGGAGAAGCTGCCACTAAAGATGCTTGTTCAGACTTCAAGGGCTCAAAAGCCTGACATGGGGTCTCAACTATTTCGCCATCCATCTCCACATATTTGAATGAAGCTAGATGACTCACAAAAATGTCTTCTTCCTCAATGACAGTTATAATTTGACCCTCCCAAACGAACATTAGCTTTTGGTGGAGTGTGGACGACACTGCTCCTGCTGAGTGTATCCACGGTGTTCCGAGTAAACAACTATATGCAGGCTGTATATCCATTACGTAGAATGTGGTATTGAATATTTATGGACCTACTTTAATTGGTAAATCCACCTCCCCAAACACCAATCTCCTCGACCCATCAAATGCTCGAACTACTAGGTCGCTGGGCTTTAGAACTACTCCATCATAATCCAACTTCATAAGTGCTTTCTTGGGCAGGACATTTAACGACGACCCAGTATCTACCAACACGTGAGAGAGTACTGCACCTTTACATTCCAAAGATATATGCAATGCCCGGTTATGAGCACGCCCTTCAGAAGTCAAATCCAAGTCTGTGAAACCCAATCCATGACTGGCATTGACGCTGGATACCACCGCTTCCAACTGATTTACTGAAATATCCTGAGGAACATACGCCTTGTTCAGAATATTCAAGAGAGCCTTCCTGTGAGAATCAGAACACATGAGCAAGGACAAGATGGAAATCTTCGACGGAGTCTGCTGCAGATGGTCCACAATCTTGTAGTCGCTCTTTTTGATAATCCTAAGAAATTCTTCAGCTTCTTTATCGAAAGTAAGGTCTGGATCAGTTGCTGGTGCAGGATCGTTGACAACCACTGACTGCTTAACTTTTTCCTTAGCCTGGGCTTCTGCAGTGTCTTTAGGTGGTATTACACTATTTCTTAGTGTTTCCGGCGCAAATAACCTTCCACTTCTAGTAAAGCCCCCCACTCCCACATTTTCTACTTGAGCTGGGGTTGTACTAGACGTGGCTAACTTTTGCTTCTGGCCGTTACAGTATACTTCGCCACCATAATTCCAAGGAATGGCTTTATCATTCTGATACAATACTGGCCCTGCAGTGGTGATCGTTATCGGTGCCACTCTGGCCTGCGGAGGAACTTAAGATGGATCGTAGAAGATGGTTATTGTAGAGACTTCACTCCCTTTTACAATCTTGTCAAACTGCAACATTCCCTCATCAATCATACTCTAGATCCCTGCCTTCAACTGCTCACAACCATTTGTAGCTTCAGCACATTCTGGACAATCTTCTTCACACCCAGGGAAGATACCTTTCTTTGATAAGAAAACTTTAACCACATTCAACGGAGTCTGCAGATCGTTGACATCGCACACCAGGTTTAGACTTTCCCCTTCATCAACTGCCCCAACCATACTTCCGTGAGGAGGCATGGGGTTCTGAATTACATTAGGAGTAGGAGCAAAGTTGATTGCTTTAGAATCCAGTAGGTCTTGAACAGTATGCTTCAGTGCTTTGCAGTTCTCTGTGGTATGGCCGGGAGCTCCAGAGTGAAACTCGCATCTAGCATTTGTATCATAACCCTCGGGGATTTGACCGGGCTTCGGGGGTTGTAGAGTTCGGAGTTGAACCATCTGAAGTTGTAGAAGATTCTTCAAAAGCTGTGAATAAGACATCGGCGGAGCTTCGAACTGTCTTTCTCTAGGCTTCTGAGGATAGTATGGACGGGGAGTTCTTTGTTGATACCTTTGTTGGCGTTGTTGTTGTGGTTGTTGGACTTGTTGTTGAGCAGGTTAAGCTGCGATAGTGACAGGAGCCACTTGCTGATAAAATCCTCTGTTAGTTCCTCCCCTTTGTGCGTACACTGCCCCGGTCTCTCCTTCTCTCTTCTTCACGAAGGGCTTCTTGATACCAGAACTTGAAGTGCATCCATTTTGAATCTTCCCTTGTTTCATCCAACTTTCTATCCTCTCGCCAGTCAAGATGATATTTGAGAATCCGCTTGAAGAACATCCAGCTAGTCTTTCCATGAAATGCCCAGGGAGGGCATCCAGGAACAGGTCAACCATTTCTCTCTCCAACAAAGGTGGTTGCACTCGAGCAGCTACTTCACGCCACCTTTGTGCGTAATCTTTGAAACTCTCCGAGCTCCTCTGAGTCAAACTCTGAAGTTGGGTGCGACTGGGCGCCATGTCAATATTATACTGATACTGCTTGAGGAAGGCTTCTCCCAATTCCTTCCAGTTTCTTACCGAACTTCTTTCTAGCTTCATATACCATTCCAAGGACCCTTCGGAGAGACTATCCTGGAAGTAGTACATCCAGAGCTTTTCATCCCTAGTATGGGCAGCAATTTTCCGGTAGAATGCCTGCAAGTGAGTCTTTGGGCAGGAACTACCGTTATACTTGTCAAAAGTAGGAGCCTGAATTTGTGAGGAATAACCACCCCGGGGACTAGGCCCATGTCTGCCACATCTATCCCCAAAGTATCTCTATACTCGAGGGCTTTGACTTTCTTAGCGAGCACCAAAAAATCATTAAGATTTCCTTCTCCAACAAACCCCATGTCATTGTTGAAATAATGGAATTGATCCTCCTTCCTGTCTTGTACTGGAACGAAAGTTGTCGTGGCTGGTTCTAGAATATGAGGTCCACCTGGGCCATTGCTGGTGTTAGGAGGAGCCCCTTGTCCTTCAGAAGTGCCCGCAGGAGTATTAACATGAGGAGGGTTGAGCCCTTGAATTGCATTCCTTAACTCTTGCTGTCCCTGAGCCATCCCTTGCATCATGGTCATGAACTCTGCCATTCTGGTACGAAACTCATTGAGCTCTGTTTGCATAGCATCCATGACTGTCCTCTGATTGCTGCGAGTTGCGTAGAAATGCGGGATATCTTGTCGGAGATGCCAGGTCTTGGCAGCTCTCGCAATCTTTACCTAAAACACGGATAAATTAAGCATCCTGTAGAAAAAACCTGCAAAAACAAAGAAGAAATGCAAGTGATGCGTATGCAATGCAATGTGTTCCTTTTATTCCCAAGTTTTTCCCTGTTTCCGGTCCTGGCATTAAAAGAATAATAATTGGGAAGAAGACCCAAGCAATATTCAAATATAATGATGGTCGTGGAGAATTGGTGCTCATTACCCCGTGTCGGTGCAACAAATAACGAACAAGAGATTCAAAGCAATTCAATCACATAAACTGAAGTTTGAAATAACAAAGTCCCCGAAGGGTGCCACTCAAAAGAATAACAAAGTACATCAAATAAAAGGAATCCCACAACAAGCCTGTGGGTAATCCAAGTACAATAACATGAAACTAAACTCTAGGGAACTCTAAGTCTTGCAGCCTCCAGCTAAGACACTTGACATTCTGGAACAACTGAACGATATCCGGGTGATTAGGCTCCTGGATGAGCCTTTGGATGAGGAGGTCCCTCGTATCAAAGGAAGCATGTAACTCTTCAATTTGCTGCAAGAAAGTTGTCTCATTCTCTTTGCTTGGACCCGGCTCGGCCTTTGACCTCTTCACATCAGCTTTCAACTTCAGGTCTTTTATTTCCTTTTGAGCTTCTTTTAATGCTTGTTGACTTTCTGCTAAACGTTGGAGACGGCCCTTCTCTTGGTGATAAGCCTTCTGAAGGAGATTTCTCTGTCCATCCAAGGAATCCTGAAGACTCTTGACCTCCAGCTTATGCTTGACATCCAACTCCTTTTGCTTCTTCAAATTGTCTTCCCATTTTTCTTGCCATAAGGTAACAACTTCATTGGCTTCATTCAGGTCCTTCTTCTCTTTCCGGCGCTGGGATGCCTTGTGAGTCTCAGCTAACCCCTTTTTCTTGAAGTAAAACTCTCTCTCTTCGAAGCCCTTCTGCTTGAGACGAACTGTTTCTTCAGCTTGTATAGCTCTATCTTCTAACTGACGGTTCTGGATCATCAATTTCTGACAAGAATTATAATCCTCTTGATTCTCAAGCCTAAGCTGCTTGACTAAAGCTTCCAACTTCTGATAATCTTCTAAAGGCACCGTGGTAGGTGGTGGTAACGGTGCGGAGAAAGGGATTAGAGTCACTTGAGCTTTTTCTCTTACCCACGCTTCAAACTCGGGAAACATTTTGTTATCACTCCTGCCCAAGCGTTCTATACCCTTTATATCAATCAATTTCCAAGCACCTGCAGCTTCCCGTACCAATGGGAGATTGTCCTTCACAGGGAAATAAAAAGTCTGATCCAACTCCGAATCCTTGGGAACATTCTTCAAAGCGTATCCTAATTGTCTTCTCAAGAGTATGAGGTTGTAATTAATGCCCCCAGCTACTCCTAAGAGGGGAACATTAGGATACTTTCCGCAGCTGGAGATGAGCTATTTCCCTTTTAGCCTTAAGGTGAACCATCTAATGTCTTTGGCGGTCAACGCGCTTAGCATTTGCGACCAGATTACTTTGGGATCCGTGAACGCTCCAGTAACAGGGATGTGCCTCATAAACCATGTGTAGAACAACGGGGCACAACATCTAACCAAGCCACCTCGTCTCTTCTCATTCTTATAGTTCACTGAATAATACAAGTCACCTAGGAGAGTAGGCACCGGATTCTTCATCACGAACAAATGAATGGCATTCATACCCACGAACTTCTCCATGTCAGCAAACAAAACTATCTCGTACACAGATAATGCCAAGATGGCGCAAACTGAATCCCACTGCTTTTCCACGGCACATTCTTCAGCTCTTCTGACCAGAAACTCTAAGGGAAAACCAAGTACTCTTGCCTTGGTGGAAACCAGACTAGAAGATACCTCTGACGGGCTCAAATAAAGAGCTTTAGCGATGTCAGCATGAGTCGGTCTTGTCATTTCTGAATTGAAAGGAATCTGGTCTTTGATAGGCAGTCCCAAAATCTCAACATACTCTTCTAGCAGTGGACCTAGTTGGAAATCTGGGAATGTGAAACATCGGAGTCTAGGGTCATAGTATTGTAGCAAGGTATGGATGGCCCTCTTTTGCGAACTATCCAGATTGAACACTATGTCCAGAATATCACCATATTGCTGTTTGAAGAATCCCAAATGTCCTGGGGTAATGAGAGACACCATCTGCTTGAGCAAGTCCACCTTGGTATAAAAAAAATTGTAGAAACTATTCTTCTTTCTGACATCTTCCATTCTGAAGCAATGATATAACCAGGAACTGGGAGTAATACAAACCCTGAGAATAAAAGGAACACAAATGATTAATGATGATATGATGCTTATGCAAGGCAAGGCATGTGATCAGTGAAGTGTCTGTGATGTGCCAATCATATAATCAGGTGTCGGTGCATGGTCACAATATCCACATATCACAATAACAATCCCTCTGATCCGGGATCCATATCTTAGAACCAGAAATCCAGATCACAAAACTGAACCAAAGGCAAAGTGGGTATGCTGAAGGTATTAGGGTTCCTGCAAACCTGTAAACCCCTCCTAATCTCACGGGTGTGCTAATCGGGTCAACATCATGGACTCTCAAAGCCGAATAGCAATAATACGTTCACCATTTCCGAGAAATGGCTCATGACCAAATCAGGGAATCGGTTTGGCATTATGTACTACTCAGGGAGGCCTCAGTCGAGTCCGGAAAAAACAAGCATCCCTCACAAGTCTCCAGCTTCAAGCACTGAGTCGAGAAACAATAGTACATTCATCCCGAAGGGTACAATACTACTATCATACGATCAGTTTGCTTTAACTGAATTCCTATGAGAGAACCAGGCCATCCTATGCGAGTTCCCAATGGGCCCTCGGATGCGAGTGGGTTTGCCAACAAATGTGGTCTGCCACTGCCATCACTGGAGAGGGTTGTTTCCACTAAGGTCCTCGAAGATCGGTCACCAGATGCACATAACTATCAAGGTCGTACCCTGAAGTGAGGTAATCCCCACACATAATAGTTCCAAGACGGTCGTAATCTGGGTGTGGAACACATCGCCACTCATCATGGTGAGATACCATGGGAGTACAATGTCTGCCCACGCTAATCCTATAGTGCACTCAAGCCGAGTAGTTGGCTTATCTCACAGTAACTCCCATCCCACAGAAAATATGAAAACCAGCACAGCCAGACAGTCCAGTATAATATGATGCATGGAAAATAAAATACTGAAAGCGGTAAATAAATGCGGTAAAGTAAAGCTGTAAAATAAAACTGTAAATAAAACAGTAAAGCTAAACTAAAGCACACAACAACAAACAGATAAACACCCAAAGAAAAAAAACCAAACAGGCGCTAGGATTGACTCTACAAGGGAAACCAGAGATTCTGGGTTCGGTCCCCAGAAGAGTCGCCAGTTGTTGCTCCCGGGATTTTCATCCTAGTACAAACGCGAAAGTTGCACGGAAAAGGTAGAGTCGCCAGCCAGGCATTTTTATCCCGAATGGAACGGGAAAGGTAATGCTGCACAAACCTGAGAAAGAAGGAAAGGACAAGGTCCTGCGAACCAAAGATCTGGGTTCGAGAGTCGGTTACGACCTGGGAAGGTATTAGCACCTCAGATCATCTGTCGTACCCGACGGGATCCACGCTTGCTTGTTTGTTTCAAAGAGTGAGAAAATAAATAACTGCTGCTTAACAAATGAACTGCTAACTGGGATGAGAAGGGAAACGAGAAAGGAATAAGAAAGGAGAATGGAAAAAAAGAGGGAAATGTAGGGAAAATAAAGAATGTGCTTGAACGGGCCCTACCCCGCTGCCTACGTACCTCATCGGGATAATGAGGATCAGAGTCGACGTAGTTCGCCTAACCAGGCGGGAACTTTGTTTGTGTTTTTTATGGCTTGAACTGCGTATGTCTATGCTCAGGTGTTGCAGGCTCGTCTGGCACGAGTGCGTTCACCGTCTTGCATGCGAGACAAGTCGTCGCGAGTTCGTGTTATGAGTGAATGAGATGAGAAGAGAATTCTCGCAGGAAAGTCGCTTGTTATTTGTTTTTATCTTTTATGAGAAGGTGTTTTGAATTTGTTTGTGAATATTCTCATACTAAGACCTATCCATCGCGGGAAGTATTTACACCTCGCCCCAAAACATGGCGTGTATAAGCACTCCGCAACAAAGTCTCGTGTCGTACAAGAACGTTCCTCCTTTATTAGGTATTTTATTATTTTCTTCATGAGGTGAGAAAGAATGACTCAAGTTGCAAAAGGCAAAATCTAAGGGACTAAGACTCAATCCTAAGTTATTTATTAAAAAGTGTGGTCCTATGGTTTGTGAGGTTTCCTAATCCTAATGAGCAAAAGGAAAAGAAAGAAGAAAAAGGATGCAACTTACTTCCTAATGAAGATAAGTTGATCCTAACAAAGGGAAATCCTATCAATCACAAGTATGAAGGAAAAGATGAATTAAAGTGCATAAAAAAATGCATAAAAAATAAGAGGATAGGGTGAAGTAAACTTACCTCAATCTTCCCCACTACAAAATAAATGTTAATGCACATTTTTTTTAAAAAGAATAAGGTAAACACACAACAATTAAAGCCTAATTAAATTCTAAGGCACCTTGGACCTAAACTATACTCTATTTTAATTCTAGAGGAACTAAAAAACTAGGACAAAAAATACAGCACCTATTACAGCCCCTATTACACAAACAACCATGAAAACAATGCATCATACAACTCAACTTTTTACAGCCAGCATGCAGCATGAAAAAGTAGGTGTAAAAGGTTACAAACAGCATGTACACACAACAAACAGCACACATTTTACAGCACTTATGCAAAAAACAGCTATGAAATGCAAAATCCAGAATTGATTATTTTCATTTTTTAATGCACAAACTCAATGAAACATGCACTAATTTGATCATGAACATGCATTTAAACATCAACATATACAAATGCAAGAACATGAACATTATTGAATGATTATGCAAGAATGCATCATATGGATTATGCAACAAGTAAATGCAAAAATGTAACACATGAACATGCATATGAACATGGCATATGAACATGGTGATTATCGATTATGAACATACAACATGATAGCTCAAAAATAATGTTGAACTTAATTCAAAATTCAGAATTAAATTGATATGGAAGATGAAATCAAGTATGCAACAAAATGCCACCAAATGCACAATTATGCAACATACATCAACATAATGGAATGCAAAAAATGAATTAATGCAATGCAAACATGTAAAAGACAGAATGCTACATGATTATTATGTGTCAAATAATGCACAAACATGGTAACAACATGCAAGAATTTAAGATATGCACAAAGAAGCACAAAACATGCATAATGCGCAACATGAACAGAATCGTGTCGAAACGACTCGAAATCGGGGAACTAGCTACTGGAAATGGACTCAAAAATTCCCTAAAATCACTACATAAACATGTATGAACATTAGAGGTACTAGAAATTAGGAATGAGCAATCAAATAAGCTAAAAAGTCAAAAATCAACAGCATTAACCGATTAACCAAATGGGTTAACCGGTTAACGGGCCTAAAACAGCAGTATTTTGGCCAAAAACGCACGCGTTAACCGGTTAACGCTGAACAGAATTGAAAAAAAAGCTTTTAAAATAAGTACTTTTGGCCACAATATTGCTTCTAATGATCCCAAACCTTCCTAGAAACATGCTACCACTTATTTCTACTTAATTTGAGCTTATTTACACATGATAGAACCTATATCTACTAACACCTTAACTCCAAATTCAACCAAAATCACAAATCACAAGCAAACATAATCGAAACGGAATTGATTTTAAACAAAGCAAAAAGCACTTAAAGAATGCCAAAAGTGGCGAGATGAAGAGAATAACTTAAAGAAAAAGTGATTAAGACACCAACCTACGAAGCGGAGGAGTGCTTCGGTGATTGTTGCAAGAATCGGAGCTTGGATCGAAGAGAAAACTGAAAACCGAGAAATCGCAAAATAAATGCGTTCTTGACGTTTTGATCTTCTTGCACTTCCGATAAGCCAAAAACTTCAACAAAATCAGTAGCTTATCATTCTTCAATCCACAAAATATGAAGGTTGGAGGCTTAAGCTTCAAGATCTTCAAGTTTCAATGTGAAACTTGAAGAGCTTATTTGAAAAAGCTTTGGTGAAAGGAGGGAAAAGGAGGAAAAGTGAGAGAGAAAAAGTGATTCTCAAAGAGTGAAAAATTGGAAAAATGGTGTTCAACCCCTTTGGTTTGGATGAAAATGGCTTAAATAGAGACTAGGCTAGGAGCTAGGTTTGGGTTTGGGGCCCAAAAATTAGGTTTGGGATCCAAAATTAGGTTTGGTAGTTAGTTAGGGTTAGGGTTGGAAAAAGGGAATATTCCTTGGAATATTCCTTGGAATACTCTAGAAGATGGTAGAAGATGGTGGAAGTTTCCAAGGGAAATGGAGTGGAATTGCAATGGAAAAACAAGATGGAAAGAATGAAAGGAAGTGTGGAAAGAAAGTGGAAAGAAAAGTGGAGGGAAATGGTGAAACTAACCCCTTTCCAAATGATTTTTCTTTTGATTTTTCTATGATTCCTCCATCATTTCTTGACCAAATATGCACCATAGGATCATTGTAACCCTAATTTCATGATCTCGATCTTAAAAGTCCGGAGTCGACTCTTTTTACCCAGCTCGGTTGCCTTTTCCCCGATTCCTCGATTTTCCGTCGTCCGGCCAGTCGAACCTCTTCCAAAATGAATTTGTGGACGAGATTTGAACCCTAAGCACTTGACATCATATATAAGACAAAGGAGTCCAATTTGAATTGAAACTTCATGAAGAAGCCCCAGTAGAAGTGAAACCCTAATTCGCCCCTTTTCATCAGGAAATATAGCACTACTTGCCTCCTTTGATTAAACCCCATCTTTCCACGGCTCGTGGCTTCAAGTGAAGACTTGTGGAATATTGTGAACCCTTTACACAAGATTGGGAAGCTTTGTGGCCCTTCGGTAGCCTCTTCATAGCTTTCGGTTGCTCTGATCATTGATCACATACCCATGCCTCAGCTATGCAATGTTTGATGCAATGTTTTTTTAAATTATTTTATGAGTTTATGTATGCAAAATGCTATGCAAAATGTTGAGGATATGAGAGGGCAAATTTTGAGGTATTACACTGGTCAGCCGAAGCGATCATCTATGTCACTCAACCAGAAGAGTATTAGTCTCGTGTTTCTATTCTTTTGTGTGAAAGCTCTATGCGTTGCTTGGAGCATAGTAGCTCATTGTAAGGGTTCATCATTTCATAATGCAATAACATCATCATTAATAAAGTAGATGTTTTTGGAATTCATTCATGGTTTTCCTTGTCTTTCATTTTATTTTTGTTTTAAAAAATAAATGGCAATGTTTTTCCATGTCTCCCACTCTTTCTAAATATAGCATGAATCATCATTCATGCAGATGTACCTCGTCGGGTCTCATCAGTGACGACTTTGCTATGGCTCAATATGACTTCGACAATCCAATTTACCTAGCCAACGAGGAAGGTGAAGAAGATTGTGAAATACCCAGAGAATTAGCCAGAATGCTCAAGCAAGAGGAGAGGGTGATTTAGCCACACGAAGAGGCCATTGAAGTGCTCAACCTAGGTACTGAAGAGGACAAGAAAGAGGTCAAGATCGGGGCTGCATTGGAAGAATCTGTAAAGAGCCGTTTGATTTCCATGCTCCGAGAATATGTTGACATATTTTCCTGGTCTTACCAGGACATGCCAGGGTTGGACACCGATATCGTAGTGCACAAGTTGCCGTTCAGAGAAGACTTCCCACCGGTGGAGCAGAAGCTGAGGAGAACTCTACCCGACATGGCTATCAAAATCAAAGAAGAAGTGCAAAAGCAGTTTGACGCCGGATTCCTGACTGTGACGAGTTATCCTCCATGGGTTGCAAATATTGTGCCAGTTCCTAAAAAGGATGGCAAGGTCAGAATGTGTGTGGACTATCGAGACTTGAATCGGGTGAGCCCCAAAAATGACTTCCTGTTGCCATATATTGACATGGTAGTTGACAACACTTCCCAATTTTCTGTGTTTTCCTTCATGGATGGCTTTTCAGGTTACAATCAGATCAAGATGTTTCCAGATGACATGGAGAAAACTACTTTCATCACTCCATGGGGAACCTTCGGTTACAAAGTAATTCCGTTTGGTTTAAAAAAATGTTGGAGCTACATACCAACGGGCAATGGTGACTATATTCCACATCGGGATTCATCACGAGATCAAGGTCTACGTCGATGACATGATTGCGAAATCACAAACAGAAGAAGAACATTTAGTCAACCTAGCCAAGCTGTTTGACAGGCTTTAGAAGTTCATTTTGAGGTTGAACCCGAACAAGTGCACATTCGGGGTGCATTCTGGAAAGCTGTTGGGCTTCATTGTTAGTGAAAGGGGGATTGAGGTCGGCCCTGCGAAGGTGAAAGCAATTCAGGAGATGCCTGAGCCGAGAACTGGGAAGGAAGTACGTGGCTTCTTAGGGAGGTTGAACTACATTGCACGGTTTGTATCTCAACTAACGGCCACGTGCGAACCAATATTCAAAATTTTGAGGAAGAATCAGGCCATCACTTGGAATGATGATTGCCAATTAGCTTTCGACTGAATCAAGGAGTATCTGCAAGAACCTCTGATTCTCATACCTCCAGTGTCAGGGAGACCTTTAATTATGTACCTCACAGTGCTCGAGGGATTAATGGGATATGTACTGGGTCAGCAGGACGGGTCTGGTTAAAAAGAGCACACAATCTATTATCTTAGCAAAACGTTTACCGACTATGAGACGCAATACTCACTGCTCAAGAAAACTTGTTGCACTTTGGCATGGGCTGCTCGCCGACTAAGACAGTACATGTTGACTCATACCACTTTGTTGATTTCCAAGATGGACCCCGTAATATACATATTCGAAAAGCCAACTCTAACCAGAAGAGTAGCCCGATGGAAAATGATTCTGACGGAATACGATATCCAATATATCTCATAAACAGCTATCAAGGGGAGTGTATTATCAGATTATCTTGCCCAACAGCCGATTGAGGATTACCAGCCAATGAGGTTTGAATTCCCAAATAAGGACATCATGTTGCTCAAGTCGAAAGGATGTGAAGAACCACTCTCGGAGGAGGGGCCAGACCCCGAATCCAAATGGAGTCTGATGTTTGATGAAGCCATTAACATGAACGGTAGCGGAGTTGGTGTTGTTATTATCTCGCTGGAAGGGATCCATATGCCCTTCACTGTCCGGTTGACATTCGAGTGCACCAAAAATGAAGCAGAGTACGAAGCCTACATAATGGGGATCGAGGAAGCAATTGGTTTGAGAATCAAGAACATCGAGATCTTCGGCGATTTGGCTTTAGTTATCAATCAGGTTAACAAAAAGGGTTGGTTCATCAACCTCATCTGATTCCTTACAGGGACTATACCAGAAGGTTGTTGACTTTCTTCACGAAGGTCAAGTTGCACTATATACTTCGGGACGAGAATTAGTTTGTTGATGCCTTGGCAGCCTTATCTTCCATGATCAAGGTTCACCAAGAGAACTATGTGCCTAGAATCGATGTATCTCGTCTCGAGAGACTAGCATATGTGTTTGCAGTAGATGGGGCTAGTGATGACAAACCTTGGTACTACAATATCAAGTGCTTTCTGAAATCTAAAGAATACCCACCAAGGGCATCCAGTAAAGACAAGAAGACCCTTAGGAGGTTGGCAGGCAGGTTCTTCTTAAACCAGGATGATGTGCTCTATAAATGGAACTTCGACATGGTCTTGATTAGATGCATGGATAGACACGAAGTAGACATGTTGATGCAAGAAGTTCACAAAGGCTCCTTCATTACCCATGCGGGAGGATATGTTATGGCAATGAAACTTCTAAGGTCGGGGTATTATTGGATCACCATGGAATCCGATTGCTGTAAATACTCCCGCAAGTGCCACAGGTGCCAAATTTATGTTGATAAGGTGCATGAGCCTCCAAAACCGTTGAGTGTCATGTCGTCACCTTGACCCTTCACCATGTGGGGCATTGATATGATTGGTAAGGTTGAGCCAACTGCTTCTAACGGCCACTGCTTCATCCTAGTTGCCATAGACTATTTCATAAAGTGGGTCGAAGCAGTTTAAGCCAATGTCACCAAACAGGTGGTAGCCCGGTTCACCAAGAGGGATATCATCTGTCGATATGGAATTCCTGAAAGAATCATTACTGACAATGGTTCTAATCTCAACAATAAGATGATGGCAGATCTGTGTCGGGATTTCAAAATCGAGCATCACAACTTTTCACCGTATCGCCCGAAGATGAATGGCGTCGTCGAGGCGGCCAACAAGAACGTCAAAAAGATCGTGTAGAAGATGGTTGTGACGTACAAAGACTGGCATGAGATGTTATCATTTTCACTGTATGGGTACCAAACATCGGTGTGCACCTCAACGGGGGCAACCCCGTTCTCACTTGTGTACGATATGGAGGCAGTCCTACTAGTGGAAGTCGAGATCCCTTCGCTGAGATTAATGATGGATGTCAAACTTGACGAAGCTTAGTGGCTCCGATCCAGGTACAATCAATTGAGCCTCATTGAAGAGAAATGCCTAACAGTTGTATGCCATGGACATTTGTATCAATGGTGAATGAAACGGGCTTTTGACTAGATAGTACTCCCTCAACGATACATACCTGACGACTTAGTGCTGAAAAGGATCCTTCCTCCTTTAACAGATCACAAGGGCAAGTAGACACCCAATTATGAAGGTCCATTTGTGGTTAAAAAAGGTCTTCTCGGGCGGAGCCTTGATGTTAACAACCATGGATGGCGAGGAATTCCAATCCCCAGTCAACGCAGACGCAATTAGAAAATACTTCATATAAAGAGTCCCACTAGACAGAAACAGAATCAAAGTCCATGAAAAAAAGGGAATCCTGGCGACCAAAAACAGAATAAAAGGCTCGGGAAAAAATTTGGGAAATAAACGAAACATGTACACCCACTGAGTTGAAAAGCCACATCGGACGGCTCAGGTAAAAAAAGGTATCACAGTGGACTGAAAACCCGAAAGGACGGTCCATGCAAAAGAGGGACTAGAACGAACAACTGCGATCTGCGAGATCTGTGATGAGTCATCAGCAATCAAGGAAAATCTGAGGGTTAAGGATCAATCCAATCACCCTCTTCAAAAGCGAAGCCTGCGGAGAGTCCTAAGGACATATAAGTCATAGCCGGGTCGGAGCTCGATGAGATCTGATTTCCACTTGCCATTAGGATAATTTACTTTCCTTTTTGTGAAATTTCCTCTTTCCAGGGATTGCTTCCCGGTGTAATGTCTATTCATGGCCAATTTCCAGTCAATAAAAGTGCAATTTCATTCAAATTCGCTCTCATTTGTTTTTGTTTTTCATCTATTGTTGATTGATTGCAAAAACGTCCAACAAATTGTGATGAATATTGCATTGTGGATACATGGATGATTTACAATATGTGCATGAGAGTAAAAACATTTGACATCTATCTGATGTGTTGAGTAATAGGGATGGTGATTCAGACCATGAACCTAGGGCATGCATGCCAAAACTAACTCTCATTTTACAGGTACTATCAGTTGTGTTCATGCAGGTACAGGTGTTGCAAGCAAAGTCATCGCCAGCACAAAACTTCGGGAAACCTTTCCTCAGCAGATCATTGAGCAATATTCCTCAGCAAGTCTCGTAAGAATACCTCTTCTCCAGCAGAGCAACAACAAAAAGAGGGATATTTCCCGAGCAGAAGGGTATCATTGTCTCTCATCCCCAGCATGGGACACCTTATATCTCTCATCCCCGGCATAAGACAATATGTATCTCTTGTCCTCAGCAAGAGGCAATCTAAAACTCTTATTGTCAGTAGGAAGCATCCTCTCTGATGTGTTCCATCATCCCAAGTAGATGTGGAAATTGAAATCCTCCCCAGCTTGATAGCAGAAGGCTGAGGATGTTCTCCCCAAGCAGAGAGCCTTCCTTCAACAAAGGAGTTTCCTCAACCAGAGTCTTCACTATATCCAATAGTATGGGAGAATTCCTCATTCCCCAGCCGAGATGAAGAAGATTGTGTATCTGAGAGAATCCCCAGCAGGTTCCTGCCTCAGCAGAGTATCAACACATCTTCTTTCCCAGCGAAATAACAGAAGGCGGATCTTTCCCCCAGGAAGAGAGTCTTCCTTCAGCGGAGAAGTATTCCCACATCAGAGTCTTCACTATCTCCAGCAGTACGGGAGAATTCATCATTCCCCAACAGAGATGAAGGTAAGGAGGAACCTGGGGGTTTTCTTCCTTACACAGCAGTTGTTCGCAGTATTCTCTAGTGAAGTCGCCAACTGAAGTCCAATCATTATTGGCATCTCTTCCCCCAAGCAGAAGGGGAGTATCTGAGGAGTCCCCAACATATCTATTACTTAGCATAATACCAGTACATCTGATTCTCCAACCGAGTCAGAAGGATATCACTTCCCCAACGGAGTTCAACGAGTAGTGTACCTTTCAAGTACAGTTCATCCCCAATAGGGTATTGGTTCTCCAATCTTAAAGTCCAAATTATTTTTGGAAATGGCTGTAGTTCAGAGCCGGTGTATCATTAGCATCTTCCCACGCAAAGTTTCTTTTCCCTACAGGGGTTCATCAAATCAATTCATTGATTATTTTCTCCCCGGTAAAGCCACTTGGGATGCCTTTTATCTCCTCATCAAGAGATCCCCTTGAATTTGCATCTAGTAATCTTCATTACATTTGCATCCACTAAAGCGTAGCATTTCCATCATTATGGAGCATTACGCCATGGAAAAAATTCAAACATATGCATACGAAACATAAGTTAGTTTTGGGGTACATTGCACAAAGGCCTGAAACGTCATCTCTTCAATCAGACCGAAGCATCCCCACAAAGAGTGCCAAGTTCATTCCTGTAAGCACCCCAAATTTTCCCTCACTAAGTTCACACCATGGCTTGTGATCTTTCATTTTTTCATTAGCATAAGCATACCATCTCATATTGCATTTTTGTTTCATCTGCATAGTTCAAGTTCATCTGCATCTAGGGTTTGTGATCTGAGCAATCCAAGGATCCATCTGATCCACTCCAAAGGTCTTCATTAATTCCAAGAGGGTACATGAATGTTCTATCATCATTTTATATCCCTCAAAGATCAAGGAAGTCAGAAAATCACAAGAACTTGGAAAGCATGGAAGCAGAGCTAGGGTTTCACTACACAGATGACCTGAAATTAGGGTTTTGGTTTCAGAGTCCATAACTCCAAAAATTTTGGTCATTATTGTTTCTAATGGTCTCAATATGTTGTAAGAATCATGTATACCAAGTTTGATGAAGAAATTCATTGTGGAAGTCATCTGTTCACTGGGTAACTTCTTGAGCAAGTCAGAGAAAAATCAGGGCATCTGAGGCCCCCAACAATGGAACCAAAGTGGATTTTTCATCAAATTGAAGTTGTATGATCTTTATTTGATCATTGAAGTGCTTGGAAGTTCACAAAATTGAAGAAAAGTGAGCTAAACCAAAATTTGCCAAAAATGGAAATGACTTGTAATGTAAACTTTCCATTTTGGGAAAGTTTTTCAACCTCCTCTTTCTCAACCAAAAATGCTTCAAATGAAAAATTGTTGGTCATGAAATTTGTAGATTGGATCATTCCCTTTTCAAAAAGTACAAGAACAAGTTCTAATTCATTATGGAACTCAAGTTATGATCTTTCAAAGTTGGCAAAAATCCTATAATTGTCAAGAATTTACCAAAGAGGGATTTTTGCAAAACCACTTGCCAAGTCATTTTGTGACCTCTAATACACTTCTAAGCATCATACCAACATAATGCATTGCCTAAAAGTCAGAATTGGTCCAAGAATCTCAAGTTTTCATGCCTTGCCCATCAAGAAATTACAAAAGGGCCAAACTTCATAGAAATTGCAAAATGACACAAAACCTTTCACAAACTTGCTGAATCACCACAAAATGCATTCCATGGCTCTCCTTGATCCTTGCTGAACCAGGACAAGCCAAAAATCCAGCTGCACAAGAGCCCATACCTCAAGTACAAACTTTGTTGACTTTGTGCAAAAGAGCCCATACCAATCAGCTGCAGCCACCACCCACTCTCTAGCCTATCAGGACTTTACAAGCATGCTTCAAGGAGTTCATTTCATAACATACACAAGCCAAGAGCTCCAAGAACTCAGCATTCACAAAAATGGCCCTCAACCTTCAAGCCTTCGAAATTCATAACTCAGCCATTCAAACTTCAAACCAATCACATAGATCAACTCACCATGACCTAGAGAATATTTCCCAACCATTAAAACAGCCAAAAAGCTCCCAAAACTGAAACACGGTTCTTGACCAGTTGAAGTGCAATCACACAAACCAGCCATTATAAACTCCTTCCAAGCCTCAAAGCTTCTTCAGAAGGATCATTGGAGTGAGTTTGCACAAGAGAGGAGGTCCAAAAGCTCCAAACTGAGGAAGCTCAAGCTCAGGTAACCTCTTCAAACTTTTTTCCAGAAATGCTATTTTAAGTTCTTAGATTGTTCTTTATGCTTTGCTGATCACCATGATATGTTTATTTTTGAAAATGGTTGCGAAATGAGCATGTACTGATTGTCTGAAAGTTTTACCATTTTTGAGTTTCTCTTCGAATCTTGATTTCCAACCATGGGAAATTTGTTTTGAGAGTAGATTTGAGTTTAGGAAGGTGAGAGGAGTTGATCTGGAGCTTTAGAGCTCCAGAAATGACCTAGGGAAGAAGTTGGTCTGAAGGTCTTGCCGGAGAAGACGACCGGAGGTCTTCTCCGGCCACCTGAAAAAGATTAGGGCTAATGACGTATTTAGGGCAGAATTTGAATTTGGGTCGTTGGATTGTGATTAGGGTTAGGCAGTGGACGATCAGGATTAGCTCATTAACTTTAAACCAGGATTAATTAATTAATTAATTAGGTTTTAATAAGTTTGAATTCTGGCCGTTGAGATGTGCGCCAGGTCTTTCCCTCCACCCTCAGTTCAAATGTGAACCATCAGATCAGCATACTTTTGTTTTATTTCATTTTTAATTCATTTTATTGCATTTGTTTTGCATAATTAATTTAAAATACTTAAAAATTTCCAAAAATATTTTCCTTCTGCATTTTCATTTCAAATATTTTTCAAAACTCAAAAATATTTTTATTTTTATTTTTTGCATTAAAAAACCATTTTAAAAATATTTTAATGTTTATTTTAATTAATTAATGGAAATTAATTAATTAAAATATCATTTAGGTTTCTGAAAATTCCAAAAAAAATTCACATTGCATCTTAGGACATTTAGAAACATTGTCAAACCATTCATACAAATTTATTTTTGGTTTTGAACACTCTTTGACATTTTTCTTGAATTTAGGGTTCATAAAATTCCCATTTTTGAAAACCTAACTTCAAGAATTCTTTTCTGCCTAACCATGAAGGGTTTGACATTGGTTCTTTTTGCATTGATCTTCATATAGCATGTAGTGTCTAGCATATTTTTGTCACAAATTTATCTTTCATTTTTTATTTGATTTGCATTTTTTCCCTTTAGGTACCTTAAAACCCTAGCAAACTTAGAAAAATCAAAACTTTCTTTAGGTTAAGAGTTAGGTTTCCTCCTTTGGGGTGTGATATCATATGGGGTTAGGGTTCCTTTGAGTGCATTTTCAATTTTTGTATCTTGTGATTTTCTTATGTTTTTTACTTTTGCATCTCATGTTGTCATAAAACCCTAATTTCTCATGTTCATTTGCATACATCTTGCATATGCATTCATTCATGAACTTGCCATGACATTTCATGCATTCACATGACATATAAGACATCTTAGGACACATTAGAATCATGCTTGATCATTTCTTCATTCATTTTCCATGATATGCATTCATTTCATTCCATGAACTTTCATGTGCTTTCATGCTTCATTTGCATTCTCATCTCTTGTATGAACATTCATAGCACTTGGTATGCTTTTGCATCATCTCATAGCATCATTTGCATCATGTTTATGCTTCTGGTTTTGGTTTGCATCTTTGCATTCATGTCATTTTCACTTCATTCCTTTCTTTATGCTAACCATTTCAGGTGATAAGTACTTTGAGAAGTGAATTTGCCTTCACTTCTCATTTCTCTTCTCTTTCTTTTTATGCACCCTTGCTGCATTTCCTTTTTCTTTAGAGTGAGCTTGCTCATTCATGTTCATCTTTCACTTTCTTTCTTCAAGTAACTTATCTTCTTCAATGAAGTAAGTTAACTTGTTTCTTCTGCTTCTCCTCCTTTCATCTGCTTCTTCCATTGGTGGCTTCTCTGAAGATCTCTTGCAAGCCTTACAAACCATAGGAACATCCAAGTATGACAATAATTAGGGTTTTCATTAGTCCCCCTTAGTTTTACCTTTGAGTCTTCTTTGTGTCTCTCTTCTCATCTCATAATCAGAGAGTAAACCTTTAAGGTTTTAAGACTTTTTGATTAGGGTTATGCCTGCATCCTTCTCTTAGGATGGAGTGTATAACTTTAATCCTAAGTGTTAAACCCTTAATGTGTTTAAACCTCTTAAGCAATCCATCTTAATAATCACTAAGACAATAGCTTGTAACTTGGGCCTTGCATTAGGGTTCTAATTCTTCCTTAATTGGTTAAGAAGGACTAACCCTAGTGTTAATGGACAAGTCCTCCTCAAGTTGTCTTACAAACCATAAAACTCACCTCTTAATATTACCATTAACTAAAATCCACTTTAATAAAGGTTTGTTTTGTCATGAGGTTAATCCCTAATCATGGATTAAGTTGAGGTATCTTCCTCAGCTTAAATGTGCTCATCTATTATCCTTCTATTAGGATGGTGTAATGGGTCCATTAAATCCTTGATTATGGCTTAAACTCATTACTTAACACTAAACAAAAATACCAAAAACATCTAAATAATCACAAGTAGGTTAATGATCTTAATCCTACATCATCATGGTAATTAAGTTTGAGGTGCTTATCTCATACTTAAAGTATTCTCATTATTCCTAATCAGAGGGAGGATATGATGAGTTTACTAACCTTTGGTTTAGGCTTAAGCTCATTAACTTATGACAAACAAAAAAAGCAATAAAAGATTGAAAACATAAAAAACAAACAATAATTGTCTCCTCCGGGATTCTTTTCTCATCATCTTCACTCACAAACGAGAACTCGCTTCTTCCGTCTAATGTAAGACAGTTAGCACCTGAGCCAGACAGGTCATATACTTGAGCATAGACAAGTAAGTAGTTCACAGTCAATTCATCTTTCAGTCTCTTTGAGTCAAACTACGGTGTTCTTACTTCCTCATTGCACGAGAGGATACGTAGGCATAACTTAACTGTTATCGAACAAAAGTCTCTGTGTCTTCCCCCTCTTTCAGCATTATTCTTTTAAGCCTTAGTTCCTGAGCATTTCACTTCTTTTGCACTGACACTTGTATATTCTTTTCCAGCTTTTGCACACAGATAACGCATACACTAACCCTCTAAACACAAACTTTCAAGCGTGGATCCCGTCGAGTACGACGGACAATCTGGGTGCTAATACCTTCCCAGGTTGTAACCAACCCCCTTTCTCAGTTTCTCTGGTTTGCAACCGTCTTATCCATATTTTTCTAGGTTTATGCAGCATTACCTTTCCTTCGGGATAAAAATGCCTAGCTGGCGACTCTTTTCAGTTTATTTCATTTTCTCCTCTCGCCGACCGTTCGCGCTTGTACCGGGAGACTTTGGGGTGTTACAACTTGCCACACTGTGGATGGACTTTTGAAAGCCTATCTTTTGAACCACTCCAGACGACTACTGGCTTACCACACTGCGGGTGGACCTTTGCCAATCTACGGCTGGACTTCAGAATACTTTGCCACACTGCGGGTGGACTTTAGATATATGCCACACTACGGGTGGACTTCTGCTCACTGCTGGAGACTTTTGCCCACTGCGGGGGACTTTAGAGATTTGCCACACTGCGGATGGACTTCTGCTCACTGCGGGAGACTTTTGCCCACTGCATGGGACTTTAGAAATTTTCCACACTGCGGGTGGACTTCTTCTCACTGCGGGAGACTTTTGCCCACTGTGGGGGACTTTAGAAATTTGCCACACTGCGGGTGGACTTCTGCTCACTGCGGGAGACTTCTGAAACTTGCCACCCGAAGATGGACTTTGGCCAGTCTGTCGCTGGACTTTTGCTCACTGCGGGAGACTTTTGCCCACTACGGGGGACTTCTGAAACTTGCCACCCGAAGATGGACTTTGGCCAGTCTGTGGCTGGACTTTTGCTCACTGTGGGAGAATTTTGAAATTTGCCACCCGAAGATGGACTTTGGCCAGTCTGTGGCTGGACTTTTGCTCACTGTGGGAGACTTTTGAAATTTGCCACCCGAAGATGGACTTTGGCCAGTCTGTGGCTGGACTTTTACAAGATATCAAACTAGGATTATGCATATGTTGAATTGTATGGCATGATGCCCCATGACACTGGGGATGATGAACTGGTGTGAGTGTAAAAGAAATTCCTGATGCGGAAATAATAAGTCCCTGCTAACTCTGTGGGGAAACACAATGATCGCAGAATCGATCTCAAGAAGCCCTGTGGGAATAACATCTCTGATGGAGAAGAGCTTGAACAATTCATTTGTCCCGAATCGTCATGTTCGCCAAAAATAAATTGGACTTTAGATTTGAGGACCGTGCCAGGGGATACTTCGACTATTGGGGATTATCCACTCTTATGGATCTGCTGGGGAGGAGAATGATTTATCTGAAATTTGCTAGGAGAATAGGAGTTACCTTAGATCTGTTGAGGAACCGAGATCAAGGAAACCAGCTGGAGGAAAAACTTGGTGACTTTACCGAGGATAACTTCTATTTGTCTGTTGGAGATGACAAAACCGAGACACGTCCCGCTGGGGAGGAAAAGAATTTAAGTTGTCTCTTGCTGGGGATCATTTGCTTCTGTATGGATTTTACCTCAAGAGGATTTTACAAAAGACTCGGTGTCTTTAAACTCTTAGGTATCGTAACGACTGCATGAATAAGCATAATAACCTTGTTGGGGAGGTAACCATTGCCAATGCAGATGAGCTTGGAGTTGTATGAAATGCTATATGAGATAATTGGCTTGACGAGCGACCGCTAGATGGGTAGTAGACTCAGTCTGTAAGAATTATGATAAGAGGGTACCACATGAACTCTTTGAGAGTGTACTCTAAATTCTAGATAGGTGCTTCCGACTGTCTGTCTTCGGGAAAGAATGAATTCTCGTGCAATTGGGGTGGCCTGCCCCGGTACGAGTATTTGAATAGTTTTGCACTTGACTGACTAATCTTTGCTCTTGGAGAGATTTGAATCTCGAAGTGATTGCCCTAGTTTGGCTTAAATTTGAAGAGATTGCTCGACGTAACTGCCCCGGATTGGCTAGCTCTTTTAGTTTTGAAGAGATTGCTCGACGTAACTGCCCCGGATTGGCTAGCTCTTTTAGTTTTGAAGAGATTGCTCGACGTAACTACCCTGGATTGGCTAGCTCTTATCATGACTAGTTGGGAAAGTCCCTGCTCAATGAAGCTTTCTCGGAAAAGTGCACCTCGACGTGACTGTCTTTCAGAAGTTTTAGACTTCTCAACTTGGCAAGCTTAAGCTTCTGGATTGAATTTCCGCATGTGAACCATTTATGATGCCAAACAAATGTATGCAAGCAGAAAATGTTCTTAGAATGAAAATTCTAATGCAACACACATGTTAATCTTGAAGTTTTGAAAAGGGATCACAAACCTTCGTGAGCGAATCACTGGTTAAGATACGACGTTATTTTGAATGAAAGTATGTACATGCAATACCAACAAATGTCTTTTAGCATAACTCATAGGAGTAAGGAACGCGGTCTCGTAGTAGTACACTCTCAAATTAACCCTGTTTCAGTTAGGACTTTTGAGGGTTGTATCGTGGCCTGGTTCACGGTTACAGAAACAAAGGATATAGGCTCGAAGTTTATTTGTGCCCACCCATTCTTCGTGATGTTCTCCATTCCTATGTTCAGCTAATTTTCACAAGTATTCACCTTTCATAAGGATTTCGTGTCGGTTGAGGAACCATTGCTGCTATCAGTTCAAGCACCAATCAGGTTATTGTTGAGAGTCAGTCACTCCTTTATCTTTCGTGTCTATGCCACGTGACTTTGTTCTCATTTTAGGATATTTCTTGTGTAATCCTTTCCGTCTTTCGCTTTTGCGTTATTTTGCTTATCCCTAACTTTTGCCTGGATTGATTCTTGTGAATCTTTAATTGTGAAGTCCAGCGGGATGCCCTAACTTTTTCCTAAGTCGCTTGTTTTCAAGTTTCGACTTAGCGGGCTTTTTTTTTCATTTTTTTTTTTGCTTTTTGAACGAGTCGTGTGACACTGTTTGTCTTAATTGCTTCACGAGGGTTGTGACTGCCTCATTCTTTGGTCGACGAAGGATAACCATTGTGGTTTTCAATCTTTGGACCTTTTGACTTGGATAACCATTGTGGTTTCAGGTCTTTGGACCTCTTGATTAGCATAATAGGATGTAATGGATCCTCAAATACACTCCTTTATGAAAGCCTGAACGCGTGGTCCGACTAGCTGACATCTACCCTGCCCCTGGGTTACATGTGAGGGTTTTTCATGTGAAAAGAAACTCCTACTTCAATGCTCAAAGGGGTTAGCAAGGGTCTATCTTCCTTATATCTCCAGTGTTTAGGGATTTGAAACAAAGCCTGTACATCGTCAACAGGGCCTTACTCGAGAGCACACAATTAGAGATTTTGCGTTTTTGTTTCGTCATTCTCCTTCATAGAATTTAAGCACGACAATTGGTATTGCGATGTACACATGCAAAATTTATAAGTAAATGCGAATGAATTACTTCAAGAAAAACATGTGAGCTTTATTATTGTTAACATTCAAAAGCAAACAAATTTCATACATGTAGACAAATGTTTAACACATAAAAGAAACTACAAATGGAAATGCAGTAAAGAAACTGAATATTGCCGTAGTTGAGGAGGCTTGGCTCCGTCTGGACCTGTCAGTCTTGGATACTTTCAGTGATCAATAGCTCTTTTTACAGACCTGTAATCTTCAATTTGTAGCCGTATACCTAACCATAGCAGTCATACTTCTTTTTCTAGCTATTCTGACTCTGACACGAGACATCTGAAGGAACGAGTGAAACTGGGAAGTAAAGTTGCCCCATAAGGTTGCTCGAAAAAACCTGATGATCTTTTGCCTACGTATCTCCATTGAATGATGACCAATGAAGAATCAGAGCGACGTAGTTCCCCTCAATAGGGATGAAAATGAACAATGAAGAAAGGCAAACACATAAATGCCATCACTGAGAGTATTTGAATATTGATGGCTTTATTTACTTTATGAATACCCTGACGTCCTGGGTGATTAACTCGAAAACTTCAACTTAACGTGGACCATCTGGTAGAACAACCGTGACACCGATTCTGTCGTGATTAGGCATCGGATTCTGGAGTACCTTCGGATGAGGAGAAAAATTGATTGCCTTGGACTCAATTAGGTCTTGTACCTTGTTCTGAAAAGCCCAACATTTCTCAATACTGTGCCTCTGGGCACCTGAATGGAATTCGCACCTGGAGTTTGAATCAAAATTTGGTGGTAGGTTATCAGCAGAAGGAGCCCTCATGGTACGGAGCTCGACCAGGTTCAACTTCAGCAGCTCTGGAAGCAATACAACATATGGACATGGGATAGGATCAAGTCTGCGGTTCCATGCTCTTGTTCTTTCCTGAAATGGTCTATGCGCCTGTTGTTGCTGACCTTGAGATTTTGATTGAACATTTCGTTGTTGACATTGCGTTGGGCGCCTGACATGTCCCTATACTCTCTTATTCATACTCGGCCGGGGAGCGAATGAAGGTTGTTGATGTAGCCCCTTTGAAGACTTGGCTTGAGCAATGATTCTAGAAGAAGGAAAATTGACCACCTCTTTTATATTCCAGCATGCTTTATCTTGCGGAACTTTCGGCCCGGTCAGTCCAAAAGCGATCACGCCTTCATCAATTAAGTCTTGCACTTGATGTTTAAACGCCTTGCAATCATTAACATCATGTCCGGGAGCTCCAGAATGAAAAACACAGTAGGCGTGGGGATTCCAACTTTGGTGGAGTTTACCGGAAGGAGGAGTTAGCTTGCGACACTCAATCAACCCCATTTTGAGCAGTTGTGGGCATAATTCAGCATAAGACACGGGTATCAGATCAATAACCCTTTCTAGCTCCTGTTGATGACGGGTTGCTACCAATGGAGGAGCTACAAACGAAATATGTGGAAGTATTTCTCCTGGAAACCAAGGCGTAGCAGCTGAGGAGGATCCCTGATAAGGAAAGAAAGTGCTCACTTCTTTGGTAACGATTGGTGTAGGATCATTTAGCTCACATGTGGAGTTGGTTCCTATCTGATGCTCTTCCTGACTGCCAAATGGTGATTGCTGGTGAAGAGACTCAAACTGTAGTGGAAATCCACCTAACAAACCTTGATTTAGTGGACATCCCAAAGAGATGGGAGAAACACGACCTTCTGTTTGAAAAGCAGACACACAGCTATTTTCCTTTTTCGACATAGCATTCATGATTCCTGTAAGCAGCTTTATCTGAGTCTTCATCAAGTTGAATTCTTCTCTCAGCAATTTTTGATCCTAGCACAACGCTCGAATGTCCACTATAAAATACCCCAGTTGGGCCTTCATCTCAGTCACCTCTGCTCCGAGTTGTTCCATGCCCATACCCTGACAATCATGATTCAAGTTGGCCATTCTGGAGAGAAACCAAGTCAGGATAAGAATTTGTCCCTAAATACCTGTCAAAAATGCAAGGATGTATGCAAATGCCATGTTCAGTTATTTCCAAGGAATCTATCTGTTTTGATCCAAGTTTTAATGCAGAATAAATTTGATGATTTAATTCAGATATGTGATCCTTAGGAGTAACTGAACATGTATGCGAAAATGCCATGATGTCATGTATGCAACTGGCATGTGATCAGCGGTCCGACGCTGGTGTGGATCAGATAACCAAGTGTTAGTGAAGAGTCATGATATCATTATCTCTGTGCAGGAATTCCAGAATTCTCAACCAAGTATCATATAGGATCAGATCATTTCATGGAGTAACACTAGCAAAGCGGGTATGTTGGAAGTTTAGGGTTCCTGCAAACCTGTAAACCCCTCCCAATCTCATGGGTGTGTTACTACGGGTCAACATCACGAACTCTCAAAGCCGAGTAACAATAATACGTTTACCATTTCCGAGAAATGGCTCATGACCAAATCAGGGAATCGGTTTGGCATTATGTACTACCCAAGGAGGCCTTAGCTGAGTCCGGAAAAACAAGCATCCCTCATACGTTCCCGGCTTCAAGCACTGAAGTCGAGAAACAATAGTACATTCATCCTGAAGGGTACAATACTACCGTCATACGACCAGTCGCTTTAACTGGGTTCCTATGAGAGAACAAGGTCATCCTATGCGATTTCCTAGTGGGCCCTCGGGTGTGAATGGGTTTTCCACGAAATGTGGTATGCCACTGTCACCACTGGAGAGGGTTGTTTCCACTAAGGTCCTCGATGATCGGTTCCCAGTGTTAGCAGCTCAGGTGAGAACATTCTATGTTCTGCCCAGGTAGTATAGAACATATCCCAAGAGAGACTGATCTGGGTGTGGAACTCGTGAAAACTACACGTGCTCAAAACCACACAAGCCACACGACTGCCCACTCTAAATCCTATGTGTATACTCAAGCCGGGTATTTGGCTTATCTCACAATAATCCCATCCCGCCAAGGAAAACCAGAACAGCCAGTACAGTATATGCCAGTATATGCAACAATAAAGTAAAGTGCAGAAAGCTGTAAATAAAGTCGTAAAGGAAAGCGATAAACTGTAAATAAAATAGTAAAGCTAAACTAAAGCACAACAACGAATGAATAAACACCCAACGAAAATAGAAACAGACAAGCGCTAGGATTGACTCTCAAAGGGGAAACCAGAGATTCTGGGTTCGATCCCCAGCATAGTCGCCAACTATCTCTCCCGGGATTTTCATCCTAGTACAAACGCGAAAGTGGCGCGGAAAAGTTAGAGTCACCAGCCAAACATTTTTATCACGAAGGAATGGGAAAGGTAATGTTGCACAAACCTAAGGAAGAAGGAAAAGGACGAGGACTTATGAACCAAAGATCTGGGTCCGGAAGTCGGTTACGAATTGGGAAGGTATTAGCACCCTAATCCGTCCGCCGTACCCAATGAGATCCACGCTTATAAGTCTGTTTCAAAGGGTGAAAAATAATATGCTGCTTGAATGAAAGAATGGCTATCTGGAATGGAATGGAAATGAGAAAAGAAATGGAATTAAAAGATGGAGAGAAAGGGGGAAAATGTAGGGAAAATAAAGATTGTGCTCGAATGGGCCCTACCCCACTGCCTACGTACCTCATCGGGATAAATGAGGATCAGAGTCGTCGTAGTTCGTCTAACTAAGGCAGGAACTTGTTTGTGATTTTTAGGATGATGTTGCCATATCTCTAGCTCAGGTGTTACCGGCTCTGACTCGAGGGTGTTTACCGTGTTGCTGTTTGAACTGTCGAGGCAAGTCATGTTCGTCCGCAATGAGTATGAGATGAGAAGAGAAGACGTGGTGTCTTGGTTTGTTGTCTTTTAGAAGAAGTGTTTTGAATTTGTGTTTTTCGTATGTACAACACTAAAGACTATGACACAGGAGCGAATACTTTCCAAGATCGCCCCCAATGGAACGTTTGTAAAGCATCCTAGAAGAGTGAAGGAGACCTTCACTAGTCATTTCCCGTATAGCTTAAGGCTCGTGGCGCATTGTACACATTTTTCTTTATTAAGTGTTTTGATTTTTATTAAAGATGAGAAGTGAGACTCAAGTTATAAAAGGAAAATATTCTAAGGGAAACTAGACTTACCCTAAGTTAGTTGAGTTTAAAGATAACCTATGGTTAGTGAGGTTTGAAAGATTAAATCTACCTAAGAGATGTTAAACTAGAGGTGTGAGTACAAAAGGCAATAATGAACAATATGGTCCTCCTAAGTCATGGTGGGTAAGAAACGTGTATGAAACATAAATGGGATGAAACGATGGATCGGGTGGGTCGATTGCATGGTGCTGAGACGCACGACTTATGGTATGCAACATACAAGGCTTGCTTTTGGTGTAATGGAATGAAATGATGGTAATCGAGGAATCCTAAAGTCACATGAAACTTTATTTATTTATTTGAAAATTTACTCGACGTTGGATCGAGTATCTCTTTATTTTATTTTTTAAGATTTTGGTTTTCTATCGATTCGTTTTATCTTTTCTAACCTAATTATAGGAACTATACAAGTATTACATCACAAAGTACACAAAATATAATCGAGGCATGATAAACATAATCCAAGTCCATAAGCAAATCCTCGAAAAAATACTTTACACAAAAAGAAAATTGTTAGTAAATGACATGAACATGAATACGCAACAATATGATGGAAATGAATTAAGATGACAAAAATATCAAAAGTCCTAGAAAAAATATGAAAGTAATTCCCTAGGGTCTCTAACCTGACTATAATATTGTGTTAAAGAATCTCCTAAAAATTCAAAGTCTAACTATGTCAAATGGTCACTTAAATTTGCCTAAGCTTCAATCATAATTTTATACAAACCACACTATCAAAACAGTAGATAAAATGGCCTAAAAAATATAACAAAAATATCTAGGTTCTATTATTTGTCCTCTAATCATAGAAAAAAGAATGGGCCAAAACTATTACAGGAAGTGGGAGAAATAAAATGTACAAAATTATGTGTTCATGTGAGAATTCAATATAAAATCAATTAAATAAAAAAATCGAAATTAAATTGAAAAATGACAAAATTTAGAAAGTAAAAATGTGGAATGTTTCTAAATTGGGTTAGGAACCTATTGTAATTTTTGTGGAATTTTATTGATGCATTTTAATATTTTTCGTTGATTTAAATTGAAATGGTATTAAACAGAAAAAGAAAATAAAAAGAAAATAGAAATGGGGTGCAGTAAGTAATTTTTTCAGTTTAAAAGGGAAATGGGCTTAACCCAGGGGTGCGAATAACAACCAGAAGAGGGCCCAAATGCAGGTGTATAGGGCGCCTACCATGCACCTTCAGTCAATTCCATTGACTGAATCCTATTCGTCTGATGGAGATAGTGATGATGTGGGAGGTGATGATGCGGTGATGCATGTTTCTTATAGTGGGGTTGCACGCGTGTGAGTAAATTTAACGGTCCTACCGGACAGTGACACTTGTCACCACCGGAATGGACCGGAAGCAAGGAAACATATCCTCTTATCAGAATTCTAATGGTGATCAAAAGAGTTTAATGACGGATTAATGTCTTTATTATTCCTTTCCTATTTTCATTAATTTCATTAAACTCTTCCATTTCAAATTAGAATTATAAATAAAAAGAAAATTAAGTGAAAAACACAGAAACATAAAAACCCTAGGTTATCTCCTCTTTTCCTCGCCGCCAGCCCCTTCTTCTTCTTCCTACAATCCTCTTCACCTTTCTTTCTCACACACGGAAAAAACCAGCATCGCCGTCGCAGCAAAACTCCTCTGGCGGTCTCTCTCTAGCTTCAACACTAAACATATACCTTGACTCTTTTTCACGCTTCATCCCCATCACCCAAAAATTTCCCCTAATTCGCCCTTAAACTTATCAAATCGAACCATCTTCAACGGAATCAAAAAACAAGATCGTACCTTGGTTCGTTATCTTTTCGGCACGCGCAAATTCGAGGTGTCGTTAATCGATGAAGCGATGAAAGTCTTAAGAAGGAGATTGAAGAAGAAGTGCGATGATAACAAGGACGTTGAATCGTTGCGATTGTCGTTGGTCTTGCGGAAATGGTTGATTGAAGCTACAAATTTGTCGTCGAGGTAACAACGTTTATGACGATTTCCCCTAATTTTCCGTTCGGAAATTGACCTTTTCTTCACAGCTTTAAATTCGTTGTCACTAAGACTTGGAATTATTGCAGGTTTACTCGTTTCCATTGTTGATGTTGATCTTCATTTCTCTTGCGTTTCAACTGTAATTGTTACCGTGATGTGCGTACGACTTCTCGGTAGAATCGATGCTGTTGTGTTGTAACCATTTTGAACTGTGTCGATGTGTGCCGACATTCTCCTTCTTCTTGTCTCTGATGTGAGAATTGAGTGGTTGTGTTACTATGATGAAGGTTGAAATTATTGTTGAATTGATTCTGAGATTCTGTTATAACTTTGTGATGTTTTGCAGGTGGATCAAGAAGAACACGGAGGAGTTGTTGAGGATCAAGAATCGCTGAAGAGGAAGAATTTACAAGATTTAGGAGATTGATGTTGAAGTCTTGATAGAAAATGAAGATTGGTTGAAAGGGCAAGAGGTTCAAGAATAAGGCTGAAGGTATGCTGGAGATGATGTTTTTACTGAGTTTCTCAGTTTGATGAGGTATGTAGTAATTATCAACTTGGAGGGATGATTGAAGGTATTGGTGCCGAATCTGGGGAAAAAATGGAGAGTTGTGGGGAGTGGTTGAAGGGTTCAGAAAAATGGTGGTGAATGAAGAAGATGAATTATGTTGATTGAATTTGGGAGAAGAAGATGATGAAGAAAGATTTCCAGCCCTTTTTTCGTTTATGTTATTCTGTTTTATATCAGTTAGCCTTTCTAACTGTTTTCTCAGTTTTTTCTATTTTATCAGTTAGAGAATCATCCTCCCTTGTAATTGAATTCTGTTAGATTAGTTCCCATTTTTTCGAATTCTAACTTCAGCATTTGCATTGAACCAATCCCGATTTTCCCTTTTTTTCATATTTGTGCCATAGTATTTGTGCGATGGGCTTTTGTGTTAAAAGTTAAATATGATGGTTCTCAAACTTTTTTTTTGCCAGGCATATATTTTACCTTTATTATTCAAGTAAATTTGTGAAGCATACTAACCCACCCTTTAGCTCATGGACCTGCTTGTTTTGGTATCTCATTAAAAGATTTATGGTTTCTCACTTAAGATCCATGAATTGGATTCATGGTTGAAAATATCCTAAGTAAGATAGAATAAAAAAATGTAACACCATATAATTCTACCCTATCCTTGTTGGTGATATGGATAGTGAAAGACAAATAACAATTAAATGGGCCTTTGTTTGGATATTGAGATTGAACATGGGTTCTTGAAATTGAATAAAATCAACATGGATGATGGAGTATGTTTTAAATATGGACCTTAATCTGTAAACCCAAGTAAACTCGCAATCTCGCAATCGAAGCAAACCGATCTATTTTGAATGACAAATGCACTTAGTTCATGCTTCGAGCAAACAAAATAAATCCCATGGTGAAAGTTTCTTGTTTCACAAAGAATCTTCAACTTCGTATCTTGTGTCAAGATCATGACTTACGATTCAATCCATAAGGACCTCCTAACTTCAACCAATGATCTTTACACACAAGGAAAACTCTGCGGAATCTTGGAAGACCAACACTCGAGACTTGATGAATCTTGGCAGAGAAAGCCTTGTAGCTGGATGGACTTTGATAGAAAGATACTTACGACGTTGTGAGCTCAAACCTTGCATCAATCTTGATCATTATAGCCTGATAAGCCACCTCTGAATACTAAAATTCATATAACGAGGAAATGCTTTGATCTCATGCCTTAGGAGTTCATGCAAACGCATGAATGCAAATGTTAGGACCTAATGAGCAATGAAAATGACTGCAAGGCATAAAACTCATTAGTGGTAATAAATATGAGGGCAAATTTTAGGGTGTTACACTGCCCACAGCTTGTAATTATATCCCTGCCCTTGGTGCTCTGAGTACACCACCTGATGTCTTCTGAAGTGAGAGCAATCATTCTCTTAGCCCAGTTTCTTGACTGATGAGGATTCAAGAAAGCTTCTGTCTTTGGCAGGTGTCTTAATAACCAACAGTAGAAGAGAGGTGCACAACATCTGACTAGTCTTCCCCTATGTTTCTCATTTCTTTGATGCACTGAGTAATAGAAGTCCCCTAGCAAGGTAGGAACTGAATTCCTCAGCAGGAAGACATGGATGGCATTCTTGCTTACAAACTTAGGCTCGTCCGCAAACAAGATGATTCCATATATACTAAGAGCCAAGAGAGTACAGACAATTTCCCACTTCCTAACTACAGCATGACTGGTGGCCTGAGTGATCAAGAAGTCCAAATGGAGGCCTAGGATTCCAGCCTTGGTGGTCATATGCTGATCAATGATGGTGGTTTCCAAATACAGAGCCTTAGCTATATCCTCATTCCTAGGAGCAGTCATCTCAGGGTTGAAAGGAATCCCTCTCCTGATGGGGACACCCAACAACATGGAAAACTCTTCTAACAAAGGGCCCAACTGAAAGTCTGGGAAAGTAAAACATCTGAGAGGAAGGTCATAGAACTGAAGGCAAGTGTGGATCATACTCCTTTGTGATGCATCCAAGTCCATGATCATGTCCATGATACCACCATAGTGTTCCCTTAATAAAGGGACATGATCAGGAGTGATAAATGTTTGAATCTGCCTGATGCCTACTAGGGAGGGCTCAAAGAAATGATAAGTGATGTTGCTCTTCCTGGATGAATCCATACTGATAATGGATGCTGATGAAGAAAACTGAGGAGAATTACTGATGAAGATAACTGATGAAGATGGTGAAGAAGATCTCTGATTAAGATAGCTGATGAAGATGGTGAAGAAGATCTCTGATGAAGATAGCTGATGAATATATCTGATGAAGATGTCTGAGCAGAAGAACAGTCAAAACCAAACCAAATAAGATGTGGATACCCTGTAAAAAAAATAGACAAATGTTAAAATGATGCAAAATGATGTATGCAGAATGATATGAAAGGGTTTGTGATCAGGTGTTGGATCTGTTATCTGCTTTGATAAGGTCCATGTGTGTTTAGAAATCCAGATGGAGGCTAGAGAACCAGTAACCAGGTGGAGGACTCAAATAAAGAGTCACAAGTCCAGGGTTTCAAAGAATCAGTCCAAAATAGTGTAACCTTAACAATATTAGTAACATGGTATGATGAGGTCAAGGGTTCCCGCAAACCTGTAAACATCCCAACCCCCTCACAGGTATTGTTCTAGAACAAGGATCCTCAGACTTGGATCTATTATGAGAAGCGTAAACACTTCTAACCCGGAGGTATAGTGTTTACATTAATCATAAAGGATCCTCCTCTAATTCACCTCAGATGCTGAAGGTCATCTAAAAAGGTCATCCAGACTTAGCAGGCTTCCCAGATAGCCCTAGCACTACAGGAAATCCGTAGCACAGAGTTCTCAAGAAGAAACCCATGCCGGAACCATGTTTCATATTCCCGCACCAGACCGAAATGGAATGGGAAAGAATATGAAGCCACTCTAATCCTACGTGTCACTCAGGCTCCCGGTGTGGAACCTTACTCACTGAGTATCCCTCCCGCCAAGGTAAACAACAGATCCAGCACATGATATGATGACAATAATATGAAATGCATAAAAACAGTAAATGAAAGCGATAAATAAAGTTGTACGGAAAGCAATAAATAAAGCAATAAACAAAAAGCACACATAGCACAAAACACCCCCATAAACACAAATCAAACAAGCGCTAGGAGAAACCCACAAAAAGAACCAGAAGCCCTGGTTGCAAAAGATAAGATCCCCAGCAGAGTCGCCAAGCTGTCGCTCCCCCGAAAAGACACCACGGTCCCAGGGTGCAGACACGAACGGTCGACGAAAGAGAAAATGAGGTTGAATTGAATAGAGTTGCCAGCTAGGCATTTTTATCCCGAAGGAAAGGTAATGTTGCATAAACCTGGAAAGATATGGATAAGACGGTTGCGAACCAAAGAGACTGAGTAAGAGGGTAGGTTACGACCTGGGAAGGTATTAGCACCCAGATCGTCCGTCGTACTCGACGGGATCCACGCTTACTTGATTGTGTTTAAAAGGGGATAATGTATGTGCTAAAATGTGTATAAAAAAAGCTAAGGAGGAATGGATGTACATATTGTTAGTGCAAGGAAAAAGTGAGTGCTCAAAACTAAGTTTAAGGAAAGAGAAACTGGGAGGAGGAGAAGAGGGAGACAAAGAGACTTTTGTTCGATAACTGTTAAGTTATGCCTACGTATCCTCTCGTGTAATGAGGAAGTAAAAACACAGTAGTTCGACTCAAAGAGACTGGGATGTTTTGGTGTGAACTGCTTGCTTGTCTAGGCTCAAGTGTATGACTCATCTGGCTCGAGTGCTAACTGTCTTGCATTAGACGGAAGAAGCAAGTTCTCGTTTTTAGAATGAATGTGATGAGAAAAGAATCCCGGAGGAGACGTTTATTGTTTGTTTTGTGTTTTCAGTTTTTTATTTCTTTTGGTGTTTTGCATAAGATAATGAGCTTAAGCCTTAATCAAGGGTTTGCAAACTCAATATATCACCCCTGATTAGGGATAATGAGTCTACTTAAGTATGAGATTAAAAATCTCAACTTAATCACCCTAATGATGCAGGGTTAAGATCATTAACCTACTTGTGATTATTAAGCATTTTTGGATTTTTGTTTGTGTTAGGTAATGAGTTTAATCTCTAATCAGGGATTAGTGAACTCATTACACCATCCTAAGAGAAGGATAATAGATGAGAACACTTAAGATGAAGAAGACTCCTCAACTTAATCCATGGTTAGGGATTAAAATCATTATATAACAAGCCTTTATTAAAGTGGATTTTAATTAAAGGTGGGATTAAGAAATGGATTTTATGTTTGTAAGACTAAACCTGAGGGGGACTTGTCCATTGAACACTAGGGTTAGTCCCTCTGAACCAATAGGCAGAGATGTAACCCTAATATAAGGCCCAAGTTAAAAGCTTAAGTCTTAATGATTATTAGGTGTTTTGATTAGGAGGTGTAAACAACTTGAAGGTTTAACACTAAGTATTAAAGTTATACACTCCATCCTAAGATAAGGATACATGCATAACCCTAATTCAGAGTCTTAAAACTTTAACTGTTTAGCCTTGATTATGAGATGCGAAGCAGAGACTCAAGGAGATTCAAAGGTGAAAACTAGGGGAGACTATGTACAACCCTAAAGTTATCATGCTTGGATATTCCTATGGTTTGTGAGGCTTAGATAAAGGTCTTCAGATGGCCACCAAGGAAGAAGAAACAGATGAAAAGAGAAGAGAAATGAGAATAAGTTACTTAGTTCCTGAAGAAGTTAGGTAACCTAAGATAAAGAAAGAGATCCAGAGGGAGCATAAGTGAGTCAAACTCACTTCAAAGACAGATAAAGATGCAAATGAAGAGATAAGAAGAGGTTGGATGTGGAGGCAAATCCACATTCTAAACAACTTACCTGAAGCCCCTGAAAAGTTAGTATGAATGCATAAGATGTGAAACAAAAGGAAATAAAGCAAATGAAGATGCAATGATCAAGACTAGAAGTGAAAACACAATGCAAATGTGTTATGAAATGATGCAAAGACATGTACAATGTTTATGCATGATCATACAAGAGATGAGATGCAAAGGAAAGCATATTAGAAGCTTGAAATCACATGAATACACATAAGAAGTAATGAATGCAAAACATACCAAATGGATGCAACAATGATCAACCAAAGTTCATACATGTCCTAAGGTATCTAAGACGACATACAAATGCATGAGATGTCATGACAAGTTCAAATGATGAAGGTATGCAAAGATGAATGCAAATGAACATGGCAAATTATGGTTTTAAGAAAGTATGAGATGCACATGTCCATAACAGAAGGATAACACATGATAAAAATTTGAAAATGCAACCAAATGAACCCTAAACACTCATAAGATCACTCCCCAAAGATGGAAGTCAGAAGCTATACCAAAGTCAAGTTATGGTTTTTCTAAGTTAGGCTAGGGTTTTGGGTACTTCTTCATGGAAAATGCCAAACAAATGGAAAATACAATGCAAAAATATGAGTTAAATACCCTAGATGCTACATGCAAAGTATGAAAAAATGCAAAAAGAACCATGTACAAACTCATCTTGGTTGATCAGAAATGGATTTTTGAAGTTAGGGTTAGAAAAATAGGAAATTTGGAAACCCTAATTCATGGTTAATTGTCAAAACATGATCAAACCCTAAAAGAAATTTGTAATATGAGTTTGTAAATTGTTCTAAATGTGTAAGAATGCTTCATGATTTTTTTGGTGATTTTTAAATACCTAAAAGTATTTTTAATTAATTAAAATGAATTAATTAATTAAATAATACAATTAAATGATTTAAAAATATATTTTTAATGCAAAAATAAAAAATAAAAAAATTTTTGGTTTCTGAAAATTATTTAAAGTGAAAATGCAAAAGATTGTATTTTTATAAAATGATTTGCTATTTTAAAATAAATATGTGAAATAAAATGAAAGAAAAAAATAAAAATGCAAAGGTAATTGAAAGGAAGGGCCAGGATTGCGTGGGAATGGGATCAAGGGCTGAGATCTCAAGTCAGCTTGACTTAAGGTATGAGGAATCAAGGGTCCAGGTTCAAACTCTCACTGCGCGCGTTATCTAAGGGTTGGCAATTGATTTGAGTTAATTAATTAGGATTTATTTTAATTAATTATAATTAGGGTTAATGACCTAATCTGAACCGTCCAACACTTAACCTAATCACAATCCAATGGTTGATATTCAAATTGGGCACACTAACCCTAATGACTTTCAGATGACCGGAACAGTGCACTGGTCATCTTCTCCGGCCAACCCAAAACCCTAACTTCCTCTATAGCTCACTAAAACTCATGAAACCTGCCCGGAAATGATCCTCTAACATCATACAACACAAATCAATCAACAAAAATCTTATATTGCATGAATAATGAGAATCGAATCAAACATCAAACACAGGCAAAATTTCAGAACATCATTACATACTCATTTTTTACTCATTTTCAATTCTAAACATATCATGGTGATCAGGATAACATGTAGAATCAATTTAGAACAAGAAAATGAAGTTCTGGAAAAATTGTTCTTGGAGGCTACCTGAACTGAAGTTCTTCAAACTGGAGCTTTCAAGGCATTCCCTTTGTGCAAACCAACTCCTTTGGACCTCCTGAAGCTAATGAGATGCTTGGATGAAGTTTATAGTGGCTAGTTTGAGAGGTTCAGTTCTGATATGGCAGAAAATGGGGTTCTTTGTGTTGTGTTTCAGGCCATTATGAGGGGTGGGATTTGTTCTATGGGTGATGTGTGGTTGATTGGTGAAGAAATTTTTTAAGTTTGATGCCTGAGTTGAGAGAATCGAAGAGAGGAAGTTTTGAGAGGATTTTTGCAATCTGAGCTTGTGTGTGTCTTCAAGGCTTGGTGTGATATGTTTTATGATGCTTAGGGTTTGCATAAACAATTGGAATGAGTCAGAGGAGTGGTTGTGCACTGTGGGAATGGCATGGCTCAATTGGCCAAAAATTCAAGATTTGTGTACTAGAGGAATGGGTCATGGCAGAGCTAATTTTCTGGCTGGATTGTGTTCAGCTAGCTTCAAGGATGTCCTTTGGATCAATTGTGGTGAATTGTATGGCTTGGATCATGAGATTGAACATGTTTTGCAAGTTGCAACTTTGAGAATTTTGTGAAAATTGGCCATGAAACTTGTGAAGCAAGACAAGATATTTTGGTCTTGAGATGTTTCTCATCAATGTTATGCAGTGTAGAAGTGAATTATAGGTCATGAGAAGGCTTGGAAATCAAAATTGCACATTTCCCTCTTTGGCGTGAACTTGAAAATTATGTGATTTTTGCCAACTTTGATCCATCATAACTTGAGTTCTAGGATGAATCAAGAGGAGTTCTTGTACTTTTTGAAAATGGGAAGATCCAATCTACAACTTTCATGTTTGAAGAAAATTCATTTGAAACCTTTTTGATCAAGAAATAGGAGGTTGAAGATCTTTCCCAAAATGGAAAGTACATTACAAGTCATGTCCAAAAATGGCAACTTTGCAAATGGCTCAAAATTCTTCAATCTTGTGAACTTCCAAGCATTCCTAAGATCAAATAAAGATCACAGGACCTCAAATTGATGATGATGACCCTTTGGAACCCTTGTTGGTGGCCTCAGATGCCCTGATTCTGACTTTTCTTGCACAACAAGTTACCTTTTGATCAGATGACTTCCACAAGGAATTTTTGCTTCAAATTTGATACACATGCTTCTTATAACATATATAGACCAATAGAATCAAGAATGTCCAAAAAATTTGAGTGTAAGGGCCTCAAACCCCAAACCCTAATTTCTGGTCATCTGTGTAGGAGCCCTAAGCCTGCCTGGGTAGCTGTGCAATCCTCTGAGATTTTGTGACTTCAAAGCAAACTTGGAGGTATAATATGATCATAGAACACTCATGGACCCTCTTGGCATGCTTCATGGCCTCTGAGATAGCTCAAACCACTTCTAAGATTCATCTGATCACAAACCCTAGTTATGCAACTTATGCAGTGAAATAACTATGCAGTATGAGATGGTATGCTTATGCAATGCAATATGAAGGATCACAAGTCAAGGTGTGAGAAAAAAGAGAGGGCAAATTTGGGGTGTTTACACCATTATATTAGTCCCACATCGGTTGGTTCAGAGAAAAATTTAGTCTTTATATAACCAATGTGTGCATAAGAATACAAATGAAATATTACATGGACTCAAAAGAGTATTATGGACAATGGACTTATGTGTCCTTGACATTGGTCCAATTAAAATTATTTTTAAAACATTAATTTGAAAAATAAAATAAAAAATAAATGTAATACAAAAAAAATAATTTAAAATAAACAAATAATAAAATATATAATTATAAAATTATAAAAAAAAAGTCCACGTAAAAGAAAAAAAAAATCTACGTCAGCAAAAATTTAAGGATCAAAAATGATATTAAGAAAAAAAAAAGAAAAAAAGGAAACAAATGCTAAAATATGATACTACATAAGATTTTTGATTTATAAAGAGGTTTAAAAAATAATTACGGGTCAATCAATCAATTTTGTTTAAATAAATTATAATAAATAGATTCTACATTACTTCTATTTCTTTTATAAGTTACATTATTATCTTTAAAGATTATTATCTTTAAAGAGAAGATTCATTTTGATCTCTCAAAACATTATATAACTTAAATTAAATTGATTTGGAAAAAAAGTTAAAATTTCACTTTTAAATATTAAAATTAAAATGATTTCTTATTTTTTATTTCAATTTTATTTTAAATAATTTAGATTTGAAAATATTTATAAAAAAAAAAACAATTTCTTCCGAGAATGATCAAACCTAGAGATCTTTAAGGCAAAAATGATCTTTATCACTAGGTCAAGTAATAAAGATTCTTGGTTCTTTCAAATCAATATTTTGTTTTTGTTGTTATTTTTAAATTTGAATTATTTAAAAATAAAAATCAAATTTTTATTTAAAAAATAAAAATTAAATATTGGATTATATAAATTATTATTTTATAATCTTTTAAATATTTTTTCCTAGTTGAAATTAATATAAAATATATTAAACAATATGACTAATTTTATTGTGGGTAGAAAGGGTGTTACAAGGAGCACGTGGGGAAAATGCCCCAACAACTATACAAGATTGGGTCGCTTATGCGGGTCTTCTGACAACAATGAAATAGACTGAGCTCAATGGTAGGTCAGCACAAGACCCAACCCATAACACATTATTTTTCTTTTCCTATCCACTACTCAACTATTCACTAATTTTATTTTCTTCTCTATCTTTCAATCATCACCCCACTAATTCATATTATATTAACTATAGTTTTTACTTTTATTATTTTATACATTAATATTTAATAATAAAATTTACATGTTGAACTATTAAAATATAGGCTCAGTAACATTTAACTTAAAAATAATTATGGTTAGTCTAATCAATCTTAGACTGCATTAACAAAGAACGTGCATTATAATTTTCAGCACATAATGCGACAAAACTGTTGAAACTGAAAAATATATAATTTGATTTCTCGTAAAAAATTAATATATGACTTTCAACATGTTTTTTTTTAATGTAAAAACATTTGCATGAGAGAGAAATGCAGATGAATAGTAAGTATTTCAATCATATAAAAGAAAAAAGGTGCACGTTTGTTTTCTTTTTAAAAAAAATATTACGTAAGGGACCAATTTTGTCCTCTTTTTTTAAAAGTTTTAAATTGGTCCCTTACGTTATTAAAAAGCTGCACGTTTGTTCTCGCCGTTAGAAAAGTTAGAATTTCACTAAAAACGTTTGTTGTCGTGGTATGATTGAGCTTATGTGGCATGATGAGTAAACTTCAATGCTGAGTTGTATTAACTTAAAGGATGACGTGTCAACTGACAATATTAATTTTAATTATTATTTTTTGGAAACTCTATTTATATTAATTTTCATAAACCTTAAATATAAAATAATTGGGCCTAAGGCCCATGCTCTTAATAGTTGCAACCCAATAGTTATGTTTTATTTCTTATTGTATGAAGAAACTATATAAACATTTTAATTTGTTTTAGAATATTCAATGTGGGATTTCACAATTAAAAATGAAAACAAGAGAAGAAAGAAACAACCAGCTCTTCAAATGTGAATGGGCTTGTCATATGTTGTCATTGCAACTTCTTTAACTGCTTCGCTCATTGTTGGATGTGCATGGCACACACATGCTATGCCCTTACTTGATACATCATACTGCAACACTATGTCTGCTTCATGAATGAGTTCTCATGCATTAGGTGCCATAATATGCACTCCCAATATTTTGTTTATCTCCTTTTCAACAATAATCTTGATTGTTCCTTCGGCGTTATCAATTGCCTCTGCCCTGCTATTAGCCATGAAAGGGAACTTTCCAACACGGTATTCAACTCCAGTTTCCTTAACCTGCTCCTCTGTCTTCCCTACAGATGCAACTTAAGGGTTTGTATAGACAACATCTGGTACTTTGTTATAGTCCACATGGCCAGCCTTACCGGCTAAGTACTCAACACAAGCAACTTCGTCTTCTTTTGTCTTATGTGTCAAGATTGGACCTGAAATCACATCTCTGATTGCATAGACACCATAGACATTTGTTGAAAATCTTTCATTTACCAATATTTGTCCTAACTTGTCAATCTAAACTCCTATCTTATCCAAATAAAGTCCAGAAGTGAATGGAGTTCTACTAGTAGAAACAAGGACAACATCTACTTCAATTATGGCTTGTTCACCCCCAGCTAATGGTTCATGCCTTGCTTTTCAAGAGAACGTTGAAATTGCTTTTGGATTTTTGCATCCATAGTTAGAACAACCTCTAATGCAAACTCAACAACAGTTATGGGTTTGCCAAGTTGCAATAATAAGTCATTAAGTTTCCTGGGTATACACATGATGAAAAGCTTTTGTTCAAACTACAATAATTGTTTGAAGAGGTACCTACCATTATATTAGTCTCACATCGGTTGGTTCAGAGAAAAATTTAGTCTTTATATAACCAATGTGTGCATAAGAATACAAATGAAATATTACATGGACTCAAAAGAGTATTATGGACAATGGACTTATGTGTCATTGCCATTGGTCCAATTAAAATTATTTTTAAAACATTAATTTGAAAAATAAAATAAAAAATAAATGTAATACAAAAAATAAATAGAATTAAAAATAAACAAATAATAAAATATAGAATAAAAATATTATAAAAAAATCCACGTGAAAAAAAAACAAAAATCTACGTTAGCAAAAATTTAAGGACCAAAAATGATATTAAGAATAAAAGAAAAAGAAAAAAAGGAAACAAATGCTAAAATACGATACTACATAAGATTTTGATTTATAAAGGGTTTAAAAAATGGGTCAATCAATCAATTTTGTTTAAATAAATTATAATAAATAGATTTTACAATACTTCTATTTCTTTTATAAGTTACATTATTATCTTTAAAGATTATTATCTTTAAAGAGAAGATTCATTTTGATCTCTCAAAAAATTATATAACTCAAATTGATTTGAAGAAAAAGTTAAAATTTCACTTTTAAATATTAAATTGATTTCTTATTTTTATTTCAATTTAATTTTAAATAATTTAGATTTAAAAATATTTAAAGAAAGAACAATTTCTTCCGAAAATGAATCAACCCTAGAGATTTTAAGGTAAAGATGATCTTTATCACTAGGTCTAGTAATAAAGGTTCTTGGTTCTTTCAAAACAATATTTTATTTTTGTTGTTATTTTTAAATTTGAATTATTTAAAAATAAAAATCAAATTTTTATTTTTAAATAATTCAAATTTAAAAATAACAACAAAAATAAAAGGTTCTTAGTTTTTTCAAATCAATATTTTATTTTTGTTGTTATTTTTAAATTTGAATGATATAAAAATAAAAATAAAAATTTTATTTAAAAAATAAAAAATAAATATTAAATTATTATTTTATAATCTTTTAAATATTTTTTCTTAGTTGAAATTAATATAAAATATATTAATATCTTCGCTACTTTTTCTCTCATATAGTTTAAAATTTAATATAAAATAAAATAAAGAAAAAACAAAATCTCAAACAAACACATGCAAAATCTGTTTTCTTAATATTAAATAAAAATTAATATCTTCGCTAAATTTTCTCACACATAGTTGAAAAACAAAAATATTTGCTTAATGATTTGCTCCGACAAACATTCAAAATCTGATTTTGTTTTAATAATTTAGATTTAAACCTACTGTTATAAATAATGTTAATTAATTAGTTTCCTTAAACAAACATGAGTTCAAAATCAGCTTTCTCTACTTATTCTAATATGGCTTTGGAGCATGGCAGTTCACTTGATGAAAACGATTATACTTTCTGTGATGATATTATGTCCGGCGGACTCTACAGATTTCTTCGTCGCTTGACAGGAACAGATCAAAACGGTGAAGCGTCTACCAAATGTGGCGTTAAGGAGGAGTGTGCTTGTGTCAAAGTTTGTGAAAAAAGAAATGAAATATTACATGGACTCAAAAGAGTATTATGGACAATGGACTTATGTGTCATTGCCATTGGTCCAATTAAAATTATTTTTAAAACATTAATTTGAAAAATAAAATAAAAAATAAATGTAATACAAAAAATAAATAGAATTAAAAATAAACAAATAATAAAATATAGAATAAAAATATTATAAAAAAATCCACGTGAAAAAAAAAAAAATCTACGTTAGCAAAAATTAAAGGACCAAAAATGATATTAAGAAAAAAAGAAAAAAAAAAGGAAACAAATGCTAAAATACGATACTACATAAGATTTTGATTTATAAAGGGTTTAAAAAATAATTACAGATCAATCAATCAATTTTGTTTAAATAAATTATAATAAATAAATTTTACATTACCTCTATTTCTTTTATAAGTTACATTATTATCTTTAAAGATTATTATCTTTAAAGAGAAGATTATTTTGATCTCTTAAAAAATTATATAACTCAAATTGATTTGAAGAAAAAGTTAAAATTTCACTTTTAAATATTAAATTGATTTCTTATTTTTATTTCAATTTAATTTTAAATAATTTAAATTTAAAAATATTTAAAGAAAGAACAATTTTTTCCAAAAATGAATCAAACCTAGAGATCTTTAAGGCAAAGATGATCTTTATCACTAGGTTAAGCAATAAAGGTTCTTGGTTCTTTCAAATCAATATTTTATTTTTGTTGTTATTTTTAAATTTGAATTATTTAAAAATAAAAATCAAATTTTTATTTAAAAAATAAAAAATAAAAAATAAATTATAAAAATTATTATTTTATAATCTTTTAAATATTTTTTCTTAGTTGAAATTAATATAAAATATATTAATATATAATATATTAATATCTTCGCTACTTTTTCTCTCATATAGTTTAAAATTTAATATAAAATAAAATAAAGAAAAAACAAAATCTCAAACAAACACATGCAAAATCTGTTTTTTTAATATTAAATAAAAATTAATATCTTCGCTAAATTTTCTCACACATAGTTGAAAAACAAAAATATTTGCTTAATGATTTGCTCCGACAAACATTCAAAATCTGATTTTGTTTTAATAATTTAGATTTAAACCTACTGTTATAAATAATGTTAATTAATTAGTTTCCTTAAACAAACATGAGTTCAAAATCAGCTTTCTCTACTTATTCTAATATGGCTTTGGAGCATGGCAGTTCACTTGATGGAAACGATTATACTTTCTGTGATGATATTATGCCCGGCGAACTCTACAGATTTCTTGGTCGCTTGACCGGAACAGATCAAAACGGTGAAGCGTCTACCAAAGGTGGCGTTAAGGAGGAGTGTGTTTGTGTCAAAGTTTGTGAAAAAAGAAATGAAATATTACATGAACTCAAAAGAGTATTATGGACAATAGACTTATGTGTCATTGCCATTGGTCCAATTAAAATTATTTTTAAAACATTAATTTGAAAAATAAAATAAAAAATAAATGTAATACAAAAAATAAATAGAATTAAAAATAAACAAATAATAAAATATAGAATAAAAATATTATAAAAAAATCCACGTGAAAAAAAAAAATCTACGTTAGCAAAAATTAAAGGACCAAAAATGATATTAAGAAAAAAAGAAAAAGAAAAAAAGGAAACAAATGCTAAAATACGATACTACATAAGATTTTGATTTATAAAGGGTTTAAAAAATAATTACAGATCAATCAATCAATTTTGTTTAAATAAATTATAATAAATAAATTTTACATTACCTCTATTTCTTTTATAAGTTACATTATTATCTTTAAAGATTATTATCTTTAAAGAGAAGATTATTTTAATCTCTTAAAAAATTATATAACTCAAATTGATTTGAAGAAAAAGTTAAAATTTCACTTTTAAATATTAAATTGATTTCTTATTTTTATTTCAATTTAATTTTAAATAATTTAAATTTAAAAATATTTAAAGAAAGAACAATTTTTTCCAAAAATGAATCAAACCTAGAGATCTTTAAGGCAAAGATGATCTTTATCACTAGGTCAAGTAATAAAGGTTCTTGGTTCTTTCAAAACAATATTTTATTTTTGTTGTTATTTTTAAATTTGAATTATTTAAAAATAAAAATCAAATTTTTATTTTTAAATAATTCAAATTTAAAAATAACAACAAAAATAAAAGGTTGTTGGTTCTTTCAAATCAATATTTTATTTTTGTTGTTATTTTTAAATTTGAATGATTTAAAAAATAAAAATAAAAATTTTATTTAAAAAATAAAAAATAAATATTAAATTATATAAATTATTATTTTATAATCTTTTAAATGTTTTTTCTTAGTTGAAATTAATATAAAATATATTAATATCTTCGCTACTTTTTCTCTCATATAGTTTAAAATTTAATAAAGAAGAAACAAAATCTCAAACAAACACATGCAAAATCTGTTTTTTTAATATTAAATAAAAATTAATATCTTCGCTAAATTTTCTCACACATAGTTGAAAACAAAAATATTTGCTTAATGATTTGCTCCGACAAACATTCAAAATCTGATTTTGTTTTAATAATTTAGATTTAAACCTATTGTTATAAATAATGTTAATTAATTAGTTTCCTTAAACAAACATGAGTTCAAAATCAGCTTTCTCTACTTATTCTAATATGGCTTTGGAGCATGGCAGTTCACTTGATGGAAACGATTATACTTTCTGTGATGATATTATGCCCGGCGGACTCTACAGATTTCTTCGTCGCTTGACCGGAACAGATCAAAACGGTGAAGCTTCTACCAAAGGTGGCGTTAAGGAGGAGTATGCTTGTGTTTGTGAAAAAAGAAAAGACAATATTGTGGTTAATAGGAGTTATCAACATGTTTCCAACAAGACCATAGACCGGTCTGAGTCGGAGGTTAAAAATATGGATATTTTGACAATGGAAGCTTCTGAATCCATTGCTAGATTTTTCTACGATAATGCCATTCCGCCCAAGGTTGTAGACAGTAAGGAGTTTATTGCTATGTGTGATATGATTTCAAGACTCGGCGTTGGATATGTGCCACCGTCTAGCGATGAGATTAGAGCGAAATATTTGACGAAAGCAGGTAAGTCGACAGATAAAGTCCTGGAAGAACACAGAGCTGTATGGAAGACAAGAGGTTGCACTATAATGGTTGATGCATGGACCGATAGTAAGAGAACCATTCTGAACTTGTTCGCGAACAGTCTAAAGGGAAATTACTTTCTGAAGTCTATTGATGCTTCTGATATGCTGGAGTCGGAGACGCCTTACAAACTCTTTAAGATGATGGATGACATTGTTGAAGAGGTTGGAGAAGAATACGTTGTTCAAATTGTAACGGACAATACACCATTCTATAAAGCTGCTGGTGAGATGTTGATGGAGAAGAGGACTAGGTTGTATTGGACACCTTGTGTCACACACTGCATTGAGATGATATTGGAAGACTTCGAGAAGAAGATACCTATTTATGAAAAGACAATTGCAAAGGGTAAAACAATAACAACCTTTATTTATTCAAAGGATTCTATCGTTTCCCTGTTGCATAGCTTCACAAAAGGAATAGATTTGGTGAAAACAAGTATTACTCGCTGTGCTAACTGTTACTTGACTTTAGACTGTCTTTATGAGAACAAGGAAGCTTTGGGAAAAATGTTCAAATCCAAGGGGTGGAAGTCAAGTCAGTTTGCAAAAACAAGTGCTGGAAAATCAGTTGAGGATGTGATTTTTGACAATGAGTTTTGGGAAAATGTTTTGATTTGCTTAAAAGGTGCAGATCCTTTGATTGAAGTGCTTCGTTTGGTGAATTCAATCGACGAACCAGCCTCTGGTTTTATTTATGAGGCAATGGAGGAAGCTAAAGAAGAGATAAGAAGCAATCTTTCCATTGAAAGGTAAATATTGGACTAGTTTTATAATTGAACTTTTGTTTTGTTTTTTTGGTTTCAGCTTTGAAAAGTAGTTTAACTGTCTCAACTTTTTTATTTTTTTTGTAGTTTTATGCCTTTATGGAAAATCATTGATGAAAGATGGGACAAACAACATCTCAACCCTTTGCACGCGGCCGGCTATTTTCTCAACCCTCAATATTTCTATTGTATTGGATTTAGAGACGATTATATAATTACACGTGGTCTACATCATTATATAACAAGGATGGTGGATAGTCCGGAAGAAAGAACTAAGATTGAAATACAACTAGATGATTTCGATAACCGGGCAGATCTTTTGGGTGATCCTGTTGCTATAATGACAGCAGGTTATGAGACTCCGTCAGTTTGGTGGACTGATTTTGGAGGTGGATTACCAGAGCTCCAAAGTCTTGCGCTTCGTGTATTAAGCTCGACATGCAGTTCTTATGGATGGGATAGTAATCAGAGTGCTTTCAAGATGGTAAGAAAAACAAATATGAAATGTGAATTGTAAATTGTAAATTATCTACTACATGCTTATGCTTATGTTAACTGTATTTGTATTTGTTTAGGTCTATCCCAAGAGAAGACAGCTTTTGAGACAAGAGAGTGGTAATTCAAAATTGGGTGACAAGAGACAAGGTAGAGGATCAGTTGAGCTAAATCCGGATGATAATGGGGACGTTGCAGACGACTTGGAATACGATATGATTTCTGACTTGCGTGGAGAATGTGCTAATGAAGATCAAATAGAAGTTTAATGGTGTTAATGTTTTGCACTCGATAAAAACTTACTGCTATAGCTTCAGTTTATATGGATTTTGATTTAAGAGCTTTAGTTTATAAAGATTTTGATTTAAGTTTAATGATGTGTTTATAGTGAGTTTCTTATCTGTGTTATTTCAATGTTGTTTATGTTTCTGATTCATAACTCTGTTGGACTTATGAGCAACATTTCTCACCCCTCACATTTTTAAAAAGAGTAAAGCTATCTGTCTCAAAAAATGTTTCATGAAATCAGCGGATAAAATTGAAAGAATGCATTCCTCTTGTTTCTGATATAATACTGAAATTAGAGATTTTATGTTTGTGTCTGTGATTGGATGGTTACTATCAAATTGCATTTTAGTATTTGCATTCATCTTTGAAAAATTGGGATATGGTGATCGATTGACGAAAGGATGGTAAGAAAACAATCAGTGTTTGATTCAAGTGCTTTCTGCGCACATTATACTTCTTCCCCCTTATGTAGAGTTTTTCTGTTAAGTTCGTTGCAGTTGGAGCATGTGCAGACTGCGAGATGAAAATCCGACTTCTCGGAAGTTTAGGGTATGGTCCTAGCAAAGGCGCAAGGCCGGCTAAGGAATATGACACATCTTAGTTGACATAGAAGTTACCATAATCACCAACTGTCAAACTAGTTTCTTAGGAGGGTTGAAGCTGATTTAGAATCTACTACTAAAAACAGCAGGGAAAGCTTTGGCAACCAGATGGAGATTCTCTCTCAAACTTTCTCACTTTTCTCCATTGCTCACCTCATGAGATGGAGATGTCTGGACGTGTGGAAAACATCAGAGGCATGGTGGCGTGGCGGGGCTTGACTTGAAGTTATTGATGAGACTCTTGGTTTGTCTTGAACCAATGCTGCTGTACCGAGGAACTCGTTGAATCAGAAAATCATCTGTGACTCTAATTTTGCAAACTTAGTCAATAACAATTTATTTCATACAATCTAAGGAACCTTATAGAATGTCTTATTTAGAATTATCAAAACTTAAGTAGCAACTATATGGCGAACCAAAGTTGTTGGTTGAGAAGAATTTAAAAAGAATTCAACAACAATACAATTTAATTATTAGCAGTCACAATCCAATCACAAAATTAAGACTTAACTAATATAAAATCTACAACAATACATTTTAATTCTCAATGAGAATGTGAATGAAAAACTGAGTTTTGCTCAATCTTTGATATAATCTTTTTGAACTTACAATCAAACCATCATGAAAATGTTTTGTTAGAGAATATATAAAATATCAATGATGGAAGTAATAGAGAAGTGTACTATCTTAGGCAAATCTTGAATGATGCTTCTTATTGATATACATAGAATTCGGTATTCTCTGAATCTTCGTTTCTTAACAAAAGCTCGTTTACCACTCGAGCTCAAGTACTTGATTTCCCATGGAGATTTTTGTTTTGCATAAGAATGACATACTTTGATATTTACTAAATAGTCCTGTATTGAAAACTGATTAAATAAATAGGTAATTAAACTTAATAAAGTTGCATTAATGTGTCTTTCTTAGATATTTAAAGGGTCAAGCTGGCTTCCTAGCACAACATCCATTTATACAAGTTTAACATTCATTGCTTAGAGCATAACTTTGTCACCCTTAAACACTGGGTATTGATGTTTGACTGATATAGAAGCCAAAAGGAATTTAGGACCATGTTATTACCATCAATTCATAAGGGAGTTTTTAGAAAATAAAATTTCGTATGTCCAAAATTTTCCAATAATCAAGTTGAATAATATACTTTAATCACGAGGTTTAAGATATTGGTACGCATAATTACCAATTATGACCTTATGAATAGTTTGGATTATTATAATATGATAATTAGAGATATTTATGGATGGTTAATTTCCATAACAAATCTATAATCATAAATAATTTATTTGGAATTGTTGAGGTGCCGCGAGTACGAAGTTCTTTCGCTACTGGAAGCATTACATGAACATGTACAAACCGAAAATTCTTGTTATCATGGAAACGCAATGTGACACGATGAAGATACAAAGAGTTTTCAAGAGACTTGGTTTTGATGGATTTATAGCCACTGATAATTATGGTTATGCAAGAGGCATTGTTATGGGATGGATTGAGGATGAAATTGCAGTATCTCTTATTTGCAAGAAGTTTCAATTCATTCACACTAATATAAAGGTTGGAAATGACATGTTATGGAGTTTCACAGCTGTGTATGCTAGCCCTAATTGTGAGAATAGGAAGGTTCTCTGGAAAGACCTAAAGAGCATTAGTAGTTCAATAAATCAGCCTTAGTTCATTGTTGTAGACTTTAATGACGTAGCCTTTGATCATGAGAAGAGAGGAGGTGCGCCGGTGTCGAAGAATAGAAGCAGAAAATTCTTAAACGGAATTGAGAAGTGTGGCTTGATAGATCTTGGCTCCATTGGATCGAAATATACGTGGAGAGGACCAATCTATAACGGTGGCCAACGTATCTATGAAAGATTAGATAGAGCCATGAGTAATGATAGTTGGAGATTACGGTTCCATGAGGTTGTTGTGAAGGTGCTCCCTAGATTAGATTTTTCGGAGCACCACCCTCTGCTTATATCTCTAGTGCAACAAACTAAAAGAAATGTCAATCATCGTTTTCGTTTTGAAAGCGCTTGGTTGGCTGAAGATGCGTATTACGAGATGCTTGCGAGTTAGTGGAAGAATGACAATAGCACTCTTTAAAATATTGAGCAGGTCAAAGATGGAGCTATTAAGTGGAAGCTCAGTAGCCTTAACCAGATAGCCAAGCAAAAGATAATTTTGACCAAAAGGCTTGGAGGCATTCAAAGGAGCATGTATGTGAGAAGGAATAATACTGGTCTTAAGAAACTGGAAAAGAAATTACATCTAGAAATGTTTTATATCCTCAAAAAAGAAGAACAACTTTGGTTTCAACAATCACGGGCGAAGTGGTTGGCTGATGGTGATAGAAACACTAAGTATTATCATCTTAAAGCGGTTAATCGAAGAAGACAGAATCAAATCCTTATGATAAAAGATGATGCAGGGCAATGGGTGGATGATGACAACAAAGTCAAAAAAATATTTGTGGAGCACTACAAGAATTTGTTTGCGTTTAGAGACACTAGAGCTAGCTGGGAACAAACTGCATACTCCTTTCCTAGTTTAGATCCTGACATGCTCCAAAATCTCCATAAGCAACTTACAAAGGATGAAATCAGATTTGCTTTATTCGGTATGAGCCCTTGGAAGGCACCTGGGCCTGATGGCTTTCACGCAGGATTTTTCCAAAGATCATGGAACATGATTGGAGATAATGTGTGTGATTTCATAATGAAGGTGTGGAGGAATCCTAGCCCCTTGTCCTCTATAAAACAAACTGATATATGCCTCATCCCTAAAGTTAAGCATCCTGAATCGATCAATCACTACCGTCCTATATCGTTGTGCAACGTCTTATACAAAATTGTGAGCAAGATTGTGGTGGGCAGATTGAAGATATGTATCTCTAAACTTGTTTCTCCTTTTCAATCAGGCTTTGTTCCTGGAAGAAGTATACAAGAGAACATCATTGTGGCCCAGGAAGTGATACACAGTATGAATAGAATGAAAGGAAAGAAAGGAGCTTTTTCCATTAAAGTAGATCTTTCCAAAGCATATGATAAATTGAGTTGGGATTTTGTGTGGAATATCTTGGAGGAAATTCAAATCCCCACTCAACTGAGTAACATCATTATGCACAGTGTCACGAGTGTGGAATCTAATATCAAATGGAATGGTACGCAATTGGATTATTTTCGACCCTACAGAGGTATTCGACAAGGTGATCCTATATCTCCTTACTTGTTCGTGCTCTGCATCGATAAACTTTCGCATACGATAATGCAGGCCATGGACGCTCATGAGTGGAAGGCTATCAAAGTTGGAAAATCTGGTTCGTTCGTCTCTCATCTCATGTTCGCAGATGACCTTCTACTTTTTGGAGAAGCTTCTGTAGATCAAATAACTTGTGTTATCAACATTTTGAAAACGTTCCGCATGATGTCAGGGGAAGAGTTTAGTAAAGACAGGACTCTGATTTTTTTCTCTAAAAATGTCACTAAGAAGGAGCGTGATAAGCTGGTGCAAGTGTCCAGTTTCTTGGAAACGAAAACGATGGACAGGTATTTAGGCATGCCTCTTACAGGGAAGGCTCTTAGGATGACAAATTTTCAGTATTTAATTGATCAAGTGAATACAAAGTTAGCTACATGGAAAGGTAATCAACTTGCTTTCGCGGGAAGAATTACGTTAGCGAAGAGTGTGATCCAATCCATTCCTATTTACCCTATGATGATATCAACCCTTCCTAAATCTTGTATCAATGAACTTAACAAGATCCAAAGGAGATTCATATGGGGGGATACTGACATCAAAAGGAAATACCATGTTGTTAATTGGAATAAGATTACAAGGTCAAAGTCTGATGGAGGACTATGACTTAGGAAGCTTGAAATAATGAATGAAGCTTGCTTGGCCAAACTGACTTGGCAGCTGCAACATGGAAATGATAGCTTGTGGAAGCAGGTGGTTATGTGAAAATATGGTAGGGGCTGTAGATTCCCTAACATAACTTCTAAGAATGGGGACTCTAGCTTTTGGAAGGACATGGTCAAGATCTCTTCTTGTATCAACTTTAAGAGTATGTGGAGTCTTGGCAATGGCAAGGATGTTAATGCGTGGAGCGACGTTTGGCTAGCTCCTGATATGAGAGTAGCTGATTGGAACGTGCAAATTCCTTCACAATTCCAGAATGTGAGTGTGAGCGACCTGGTTGCGGAAGATTGAAATTGGAATTGGGTAGAACTTGAAAAATGGCTTCCTGCTGAAGTTATAAATCGGATGGCTGGTATCTTGTCGCCTGATGTTGATGTTGGGCCAGATATTTTGATGAATATTGGGGAGAGTAACAATGGTTTTGCGGTGAACGAGATATACACTATGCTGGAGGATGAACCTATGCACTACAATAATGATACTTGGCAGGCCATCTGGAAAGTTAAAGTGCATCAGCGAACCAGAGCTTTCTTGTGGCTTTTAATGCATGATGGATTACTCACTAATACTAAGAAGGTGAGTTTTGGAGTTGGTAGTGTGATGTGTAACCTCTGTGGTGACGAAGAAGAAGATGCCCTTCATGTCCTGCATGATTGTCCGAGAGCCATGGCTATATGGCTCAAGGAAGTTAATACTAACAAAAGAAATTTATTTTTTGAAGATGATCTCCAACAATGGATCCATAATAATTTCAAGGTCAATATGGGTTGGAATGATGGAGAGGATTGTGTAGCGGTAAAATCATGAGTGTAAGCTATTGACTAACTTAACTCAAGGTAAACAGAGTCGCCACCGCGCTTTTATTTTATTCCAAATGGAAAAGGGAAAAAGAGAGAATAAAACCTAATGAATCTAAAAGCTAAAAAGCTAAAAGAATCAGACAGAGAACGAGTAAGGGGATAGGTTACAAATTGGAAAGGTTTTACGCACCCAAAATGTCTGTGGTACTCCACGGGAACCCTTTGAAATATTTACTGCTTTTTTTGGTTTGAAATGGTTTGCTTGAAAAAAGATTGAAAAGATGAGAAGAAGAATGTTTTTTAAGGTTTTTGTGTTTGAAGAGACGATTGTCTCATGCCTACGTACCCACAAAGTGCAATACGAGATCAAAACCCCGTAGTTCGTGGTACAAATTGTGAAAAGAAGCAATGAGTTGAATTGATTTTAAAATGTAAAGATAAGTCGTTATTCTTTAGCGAATAATTCCGCTAGAAAAAATGAATCATATCTAAACATGAAAAAGGTTGAAAAGAAACGTGCACGAGGGCACAAAAAACAATTGAATGAGTTTGAATGCTTTTTAAAGTTTTGAGAAGAAAGTTTAGATATACTTATGTGGTTTAGCATTTATTAAGAAATAAACTTGAAAAGGTAAAACCGCATGACCTAAGTCAAGGTTTGATTGTGAAAATGTTTGAAGTTTGAAAACAAAGAAGATTTGAAAATAGGGAGAAGATTTGAAAATTTAAGAAGTGGGAGGAGATGAAGGGACTATCCTAAAACTTGAATGTAAAAGTTAAGAGAAGAATAATCAAACCATGTGGGGAACATTCCTTGAAACAATCGGATTTCCATCTTCATAAACAAGTGAACTCAATCGGAGCCAAAGTCTTCAATTCATAATAGCTCAAGCAAAGGGATAGATCCTAGAATCTAAGTCCAAACTCCAAGTCCCATGCTAAGGATAGTAGCCATAGTCCGAAATTAAAGTCACAAATCTTTTTAGATGTTTAATCCTTTATTAATGTTTTTGTGTCCAAATGGACAAAGGAAAAATCACAAGCAACAATATAAACATAAACAATATGATGAATGATATAGTATAATAAAAGCATAATAAGAGAGATAAGGAGCGAGAGATTGAAATAAAGAGGATAAGGTGCGAGAAATTGAATTAAAATGTTAGTATATTAATAGTATTATTATAATATTTACATAGAAATGGTATGATGAACTTAATCAAACACAACCACAAAAAGATAACCAAAATCGAAGCAACCGGATCCAAATGGATCTCATTCCTAATCGGAACAAATTTAGGTCTATGTTAAGCAATCGCCGAGTAATTTACGAAATAATTACCCTACAAATGAGGCCGGCCACCACCAATTAAGGTGGAAAATCTTTGTGCTAATACATGTTAGAGAAATGATATAATGAACCATTCTCCGAAAACATGTCGCACGAAAAGAAAAGGTAATGGTCTAATCTTAATCGAGATTTCACATTGTATTATCGAAGGCAACCTATCACGATTCTAAAGTATGGAGAATGATCCAAATGATCATTCATCCATAGATTTGAAATAATGAAGATTAAACATATAACATAAGCGGCATTGCCAAAATACAACCAGTTTATGAATGCAACAAAAACAAAAACTCCCATGGTGAGTTGAAATACAATAATAAACTATAATACAAGCAGTTTACAATACAACAAAACAAACTCCCATGGTGATACAATCAAATTCGAGAATACAACAACAAAAATCACCATGGTGAGCTAAAGTACAATCAAATAGACATAAGTAAAGAAAATCAGACATCCAGTCCAAAAGCATCCTCTCTGACTTCCTTCAGGAGAGCATCATTTATTGGTCCAACTGGGTGCTCTGTAATGGTTCTGATGAGGAGGTTTCTGGTTGCAATGGCATTTTTCATCTTCTGATACTTGTTTTGTTATTTGGATCTCTTTAACCCCGCCCGGAGTTTCAACTCTGAGAGCTCCTTCTGAGCTACTAGCAGTGCTTTTTGGCTTCTTTTCTCATTAGACTCTAACTGCTCTATCTTGACTTGCATCTTATGGTCATCTTTCAGACGAGCCTCAGTTATACTGACCCATCTATCTTGACTCTCCTCCAGATAATGCTCAGCTCTTGCCCTTTGAATCTTTGCTTCCTTACATGCATTCTTCAACACAAGTTCTCCTGCTCGGGCTTTCCTGATGAAGTCTTTAGTCTTCTCAATCTTGGTTACATGCTCGATGTGCAGCTTCTCTAACCTCTTGATGTCTAGACGACCATCGTTCCTTTCCCAAAGGGTCTTTTTTAAAGCTTCAGCCAGTTGGGCATTCCTTTCTTTCATCTTCTCAAATTCTTCCATACTGACTGTGGCTATGGGCTCAAATGCTGATGGCCCTGGCACATCCTCCAGGGTGAATGGCATGCGAGTAATCTGTCCTCTGATGCGTAACCATTCAGTGTACTGAGCAGAGGCTATATTATTACACTTTCCCAGAATGGTAGTTCCTTTAGTTTGTATGTGGTCCCAAGCCCAGGCTGCTTGTCAGACAATGGCATGATTATTCTGAACAACACAATAAAGAGACTCTGCTAAGTCATGCTCCCTAGGTGGATGTATCAAGGCATACCCCAACTGTCTTTTGAAAAGTAAAGGATTGTAATTGATGAAACCCTTCACCCTAATAAGTGGCACCATTGGGTATTGCCCACAACTTATTATTATGTCTCGGCCTTTGGTGTTCTGAGTACACCACCTGATATCTTCTGAATAAAGGGAAATCATTATCTTAGCCCAATTCGTTGACTGATGTGGATTCAGGAAAGCTTCCATCTTCGGCATATGTTTCATCAACCAACTGTAGAAAAGAGGTGCACAAAATCTCACCAGTCTTCCTCTCTGTTTCTCATTCCTCTGATGAACTGAGTAGTAGAAGTCTCCCAACAAGGTGGGAACCGAGTTCTTTAGCATGAAAATGTGAATGACATTCTTGATTACAAACTTAGGCTCGTCTGCAAACAAAATGATACCATAAATGCTGAGAGTCAGGAGGGCACACACAGTTTCCCAATTTCCTACTGCAGCTTGCTTTGTAGTCTGAGTAATCAAAAAATCCAGATGAAGGCCTGGGATTCCAGCTTTGGAAGTCATGTGCTTATTGTAGCGGTAAAATCATGAGTGTAAGTTATTGATTAACTTCACTCAAGGTACACAGAGTCGCTGTTGCACCCAAAATTTGCCCTCATAAGACAAGACTTTGTGTACTAAGAGGTTCACAAGGTTAAAAAGGTTCACAAGACATCTCATGAGGTTCACAAGGTTCACAAAGTTCACAATTAGTCAGAAGATTTGACATTTCCCTCAGACAATGCATCCTCCTAAGCAATGCATCCTAAACTAGGGTTTTAACTTTAATCAGGCTAAATGGACTTCCAAGACTTCAAGTGAGCTTCATAACATCTTATATGTGTTTAAGAATCCCCATGACAAGTTTCAAAACTTTTCTCAAAGGGTTGCTCAGTCAGATGATCAGATAGGTTAAAATCAGTCAAAGCAGTTAAAAAGTCAAACTGAGGTCAACTATGGTCAAACCAAAGTCAAACTTCATGATTTTTTGCCAACATCAATTATATGAAGTAAAATTCATCATTTTATCAAGGGTTGATCATGATTCATCAAGGAGATTTCAGATCATCAAGAATCAGGAGTTTCTAAATTAGGGTTTTCACAGGAAAAGTCAACTGAACTTTGACCAGCCATAACTTTCACATGCTTCATCAAATTTTTTCCATCCAAATCTCATTTTGAAGGAAATTTAATTCTCTACAACTTTGTGTCTCACAAGCCAAGCCCAAAAATGCTTCATTTGGAAGGTATAAGCTAAGACATTATAGGTCCTTTTGAAAGTCAACAAAAAGTCAACAACTTCAAAAGAGCATAACTTGAGAATGGTAAAAGATATGGACATGAAACCAATGGGGTTGGTTAGAGGACTCTTTAATATTTCCAAAATGTCCAATAACACCCTCATAGCATTAAAATTTAAGGATTTGTGCCCTTGCAAAGTTGGGAAATTTTTGAGTGGTTTATGAAGTAAATGGGGTCTTAAAACCATAATTCTTCAAATGGGCTGACTTTTTTGTGACCCAATGTGTTCCATGACATCATGCACGAAATTTATTTAATATTTTCATAATTTTATTCATTTTATTTTCATTTATTATGATTTTTTATATTAAAAATCATTTTAAATTCAAATAAAATATAAAATAATGAAGATTTAAAAATATTTTGCTTCTAGAAAGTCATGAAAGTTGATTTGATTTAATTGATATGAAAATTATGATGATTGTCTTAAAATAGCAAGGTTGGATCAAATGAAAATCAAGTTTTAAGACATAATCTTTTTCAATATTCAAATGATCAAAATATCCAAAGTGTGACATATTTTTTTGACCTAATATCATTCATATATATACAAGGAATTGATCACAAGCAAGGGACACGAAAATTGCAGCCTCAAGAACAAGTTTCAAACTTTCAAAATTCATCAAAAAATCTCAATTCGGATTCTCACTTGCAGGCCATATTAGGGTGTTTTAAAGGTTGCAAAAGATTCCTTGATCATCACTGATGCTTTCCCAATCCTCAAAAGCATCATAATCATGCCCATATGCACAAACCGAATCATTCTTATTCAAGAACAATGTTTTTTCGATTCCATACTTTTATGCATTATCAATTGATTCTAATGATTGTTTTGTGTTTGTAATGATCTTAGCAAGATTTCTGGATAATTAGATTGAAGATTAATGACCTGGATCGTAAATGGCCATTGCTAGGGTTTCGGCCAAGCTTTTAGGGTTTCATGAAATAGACCATATAAATGATGTTTGAGAACATAATTGAATCCAATGAACTGTATAGATCATGTTGGCATGATCAATTTGTGAAAATTGTACGTTTTTATGAGAGTATGTGTTTTGTAGGTTTCGGTTGCAGGAAAACTCGCAGGAAATTTCATAACAAAATTCGCAGGTAAACCTACGAATTTCAGAGGAAGAAGATGAAGTTCTGGCGCCAGTTTGAAATTCAAATATTGATTAAATATTTTATTAAATTGTTTCTGTTTTATTTCAACACGTGTGCGTTGGCTCAGTTGGTTATTGTGCGTGTATGTTATGTTGATGGTCGTGGGTTCGAATCCCCCCAGGACATTTTGTATTGTTTTGCTTTTTTATGATTTTTACAGGTGAAGAAACAAAACGCATTGGTGCTCATTCCATATCACCTGCGCGTGCGTAGCCCAGTGGTTGGCTTGTTGGTCTTGAGGGTGTGAAGCCTAGGGCCTGGGTTCGAATCCCAGTCCCAGGTAAGTTCTTTTTCTTACTTTGTTTTATTATTTTATTTAATGTTTGTTTTATAATTAATTTAATTTATAATAAATATTTAAAACAAAAATGTTTATATTATTTTCTTGTATATAATTTCAAATTTATACTTTTTTAAAAAAATTAAACTTTATTTATAAAATTACTTAATATTTATTTTTGTATATTATTAATATTATATGTTTTGTATAAATAATTTAATTACATTTAGATTAATTCATAAACCCTAAAAAAATTTTATGTAAAAAATCTAATTATTTTTTTTATAAACCCTAATTTACTTCATAAACCCTAATTATATTTGTTTGGAAATTTTAATTATATATATATATATATATATATATATATATATATATATATATATATATATATATATATATATATATATATATATATATATATATATATATATATATATATATTTGTTTATAATTTGCTTATATTATTATTATATGTAGTTTTTTTTATAAATAATGTAATTAGGATTAGATTAAGTAATTAACCCTAATTTATTAAAAAACCTAACTTTATTATGAATTTAATTTATTATTTTTATATGCTTACTTAATTAAAATTAACAAATATTTTTTATATGTATATAAATTCAAAATATTAGAACTATTAGTTATATTTATTAGTATGTAATTATTATTATTTATTTCTTTTATTTAAAATTCTTAGAAAATATTTATTTATTTAATTTTGAACTTTTAATTTATTTCTATATTATATTGTTATACTAACCTTCTTATATTTATTTTTTTGTTTATTATTACTAACCAATTTATTTATTATATGCTTATTTATTTTAATTATTCTTATAATGTAATTGTGCCCATTATGTAATAGTTGTATAATTATTCTTATTATTTATTTTTAATTGCCATGGTTAGTAAAATAGGGAGTGTAAACATGTTTGTATTTAAAATTGAATTTAGATCATTAATCTCAAGATAAATATATGAATTTGTACACGCACACACGTAAGTCGATCTTGGATCGCCATCTCACATTCTTAAGGATACCTCTCATGTTGCCTAAAGAAAAAGGTCAAGTAAGGTGTAAAGCAAAGTCCCTTCTCTCATATCATCTGGTCCCTTAAAAGATAATAAGATCAAGTCTCTTCACGGCTGCCTTCGTAAATGATCTTGTCCCTTTCGAATAAAGATGATAAGTCCCTTAGAATTGATAAATACACCTTACAGTTGCCTAATCACAGATGTCCCTTCATTTGTCCCTCATACATCCAAGGTAATGACTACCTATTCCTTAATAATAGGAATAGTCTTACCATTTAAAGGATATTTAAGAACAGAAAAGACTTAACTTAGGGTAGGTTCCTCTTATGTACTTGCTCACCTTTTCAAACATTTCAAAAACACTTCACATTTTCAAACAAATTTTCGAAACAAAGTCTTTATGTATATCCGTACATGGATCATTATAAAGTACTTAAGAAATTTTTTTCACACACTACACTTCTCAAAAACAATATAAAGTGAGCTAAGTAACTAAGAGCCCATGGATAACCATGGATGTAAAGGGTGCTAACACCTTCCCTTTACATAACCTACCCCCCGAACCCAAAATCTTTTAAGGTCTTTCCTGTTCTTTTATGCCCTTTCCTTTGGATAAAATAAAAGTCGGTGGCGACTCTTGCTATCCGCAACATTTAACTAAAGTCAGTTCTCCCACCATGTTACAGAACTGGCGACTCTGCTAGGGAATTATATTAAAGAGGGGTACCCTTAGGAATTAGGTCACTTTAAAATTGTTTGCCTTGTTTGCTTTATACTTATATTGTTGGGTGCTCTTATGTGTGAAAGATCCTAACCCGGATCTAGTGTACCTTAGGTAAATGGCAATAGACCAAGGAAACTGTACGGCGTATACCGATATGGTTGATCTGGTGGCCATAGTTAGTGTGACTTCTTGGTTGGTACTTATGTTCCTTAAGTCAAGTTGAGGATAATATGAGGCTGCCATATGTTGTCAATACACTAACTGACTTTTAGAACCCTAGTTATCCCATCTTGGCCTTTAGAAAAGTAGTGAGATAACTGGCTTTGGTGCAGACTGAAGTTGGTTGATACTCGATACTACGCTCATTGAGATCCTAAACTTGGAGGGTTTTGGTTGGCAAGTAAGTTTCCTACTGAACAACCACCCTTGTGAAGGATCAATGATATTGAGATCCCTTAGAACCTGGTTACTTTTGTAGGACAGGATGAACCAACTAAACTTCAGGGGAGGGTACTTACCTTTAAACCTCATGCAAGCCTCTGAACCTAGGGCTGTTGTGTGACTTGCTTGTGTGTGCCACATGTTTGTGATTGAGCATAACATCATAATATCATCATGCATCATAAGTATAGCATTTTCACTAATCATTTCAAGGACCAAAGGATTTATCTTTGTTCTTTGTTGCAGGACATGGCTTCTGCTCGTAGGAATACTATCAGGATCAACTTTGTAGGAATATCTCCTAAGCTTAAAGAATTGGTTTCTCAGGTTTCTGAAAACTCCCAGTTCATCAAGAGACATGGTCACCTACTGGATCTAGTCACTTCAGGGTTCAATGAAGACATGATGAGTGTTCTGTTTCAGTTCTTTGATCCTAAGCACCATTGCTTCACATTCCCCGACTATCAGCTGGTTCCTACAATGGAAGAGTTCTCTAAACTTCTGGGTATACCTGTTCTTGATCAAAGACCCTTCACAGGCTTGGAAAAAGAGCTTAAACCAGAGGTTATTGCTGCAGCTCTACATCTGAAGAAATCAGACATTGTTCTAGAAACGAGAAGTGGAGTTAAGGGTATTCTTGCTAAGGTGCTGATAGAGAAAGCTCAAGTATTCTTGAAGGCTATGAGTTATGATGCTTTTGAGGAGATCTTAACCTTGTTGATTTATGGCTAAGTGTTGTTCCCCAATCCAGATCAGTTCATAGACGTTCATGCCATCAACATATTTCTGAGTCACAATCCGGTGCCTACATTACTTGGAGACATCCTGCATTCTCTTCATACTCGTACTACGAAGGCACGAGGAACTCTGATGTGCTGCATACCTTTGCTATCTAGGTGGTTTATTTCTCACCTTCCTCGATCAGTGATGAAGAATGAGCAAGGGTTCAGGTGGTCCAAGAGGATTATGTCACTCTCTCATTCAGATATCCATTGGTGCTCCAGATCTATGGAGAACGTCACTATCATTGACTGTTGTGGGGAGTTTCCTAATGTGCCACTTCTAGGCATAAGAGGAGGCATTACTTACAACCCTTCCTTAGCTTTACGATAGTTTGGTTACGCTCGGAGTGATGGTCCACATGACATGTTGATTCAGGGTATTATATTTGACTACGACAACGATCTGTAAGGTTACCGTCAAAGGTTCATACGAGCATGGGGAAAAGTGAACAAGGTTGACAACAAGACTCTGGAGCCCAAGTACACTATTCCTATGGAAGCTTACCTCAGATGGGTGCGATCTCGTGCTCAGACTCTCATGATGCCATATCCTGCCATCCTGCCAGTTACTATGGAGCCTGTTGCTGAAGGAGATACCTCTTATACCATCCTTCACCCAGACATGCCCACTGACATGGAAGACTTACAGAGGTCCTGGATACAGTTGAAGGAGCAAAGGGATACTTTCAAGGCTCATTACAAAGCAAGTCAAGAAAGAATCCTGGAGCTAACAAAGCAACTTCACGAGGAGCGGAATCTCAACTCATACCTCAACACAAAGAGGAAACGTCCATGGGAGACTTAAAACCCCATCTTTTGTATTTATTTCATTTCATTCTTATTGTAAGCCCAAGGGGAAAACAAATTTATTACTAATAAAAGTTTACTTTCTTGATTGTTTAAGCAAATTTAAATCCTGCGGTCCTTGAAAACATTGCATACGCATTTATACACCATATCATTGCATCACAGGTTTCTTGTGCACAGGTTTCTTATCTTCTCGCTGTTTATTTCAGCAATGGCTCTTGAACAAACAGTTAAAGATCTCCAGGCACAAAATGCACAGTTCCAAGAGGTGATCCTGAACTTGTCCAAGGGACAGGATGAATTGAAGACACTGCTGGCCAAGAAGACTAAGAAGACTAGAAGGTCAGGAGGCCTCATCAACATGGGAAGAAGGTTCAGAGGTCCTGTCAAGACTAAAGAACAGGTTGAAGATTATGAGTCTGAAGAGTCTGAGAAAGAGGGAGGCAGCCTCCATAATACAATGGGGGATTCTGATTCTGAAGCTAACTATTATCATGATCCTAATGAAGACAAGTTCAAAATGCTGGTGGATAGAATGGATGCAATGGAATTGCAAAAGTCATCTGGGCTGGATTTTGAAGACCTGAGTTTGATATCTGGGGTGGTTATACCCATTGGTTTCAAGGTTCCTACTTTTGTAGTGTATGATGGTGTCTCTTGTCCCAAGCTGCATCTAAGGTCTTATGTCCGGAGGATCCAACCCCATACTACTGATAAGAAATTGTGGATCCATTTCTTCCAAGAGAGCTTATCTGGAGCTCAATTGGAATGGTACTATCAGTTGGAGAGTGTCAACATCCGTGATTGGAATGATCTTGCTGAAGCCTTTTACAAGCAATATCAATACAATGCTGATCTAGCCCTTACTCGCATGCAACTACAAAGCATGTCTATGGGTGCTAAAGAAAATTTCAAGGAGTATGCCCAGAAGTGGAGAGACTTGGCTGGAAGAGTGCAACCCCCTCTAACTGACAGGGAGTTAGTTGATATGTTCATGTGTACGTTGAATGGTCCCTTTTACAGTCATCTCATTGGAAGCTCATCATCTGGCTTCACTGAGTTGATAATGACAGGAGAGCGTGTAGAAAGTGGTATAAGGAGTGGCAAGATCCAAGTGGGTGCTTCTTCATCCAGTACTACAAAGAAGCCCCCTAGTGGGAAGAAAGAGTCGAATGTTGTTTATGGTCAACCTGATCGTAATAGGAGGCACCAATCTGTGAGTGTGTTGCACCCCAAAATTTGCCCTCACAATACAAGACTTTGTGTGCTAAGAAGGTTCACAAGGTTCACAAGATTCACAATGTTTTCAAGACCTTTCATGAGGTTCATGAAGTCTACAAGTTACTTTATGAGGTTCACAAGGTTCACAAGATTCACAATACTTTTCAAGACCTTTCATGAGGTTCATGAAGTCTACAAGCTACTTTATGAGGTTCACAAGGTTCACAAGGTTCACAATACCTCCCATGAGGTTCACAAGACACTTTATGATGGTTCACAAGGTTCACAAAGTTCACAATTGATCAGAAGAGTTGACAAACCCCTCAGACAATGCCTCTCCTAAGCAATGCATCCAAAACTAGGGTTTTGACTTTAATCAGGATAAATGGACTTCCAAGACTTCAAGTGAGCTTCATAACATCTTATATGTGTGTAAGAACCCCCATGACAAGTTTCAAGACTTTTCTCAGAAGTTTGCTCAGTCAGATGATCAGATAAGTCAATCAGTCAAAGTAGTTAAAAAGTCAAACTGAGGTCAACTGTGGTCAAACCAAAGTCAAACTTCATGATTTTTTGCCAACATCAAGTACATGAAGTAAAATTCATTATTTGATCAAGGGTTGATCATGATTCATCAAGGAGATTCCAGATCATCAAGAATCAGGAGTTTCTAAATTAGGGTTTCCTTAGTAAAAGTCAACTGAACTTTGACCTGCCATAACTTTCACATACTTCATCACCAAGTCTCCATCCAAAGCTCATTTTGAAGGAAATTGAATTCTCTACAACTTTGTGTCTCACAAGCCAAGCCCAAAAATGCTTCATTTGGAAGGTATGAGCTAAGACATTATAGGTCCTTTTGAAAGTCAACAAAAAGTCAACAACTTCAAAAGGGCATAACTTGAGATTGGTAAATGATATGTACATGAAACCAGTGGGGTTGGTTAGAGGACTCTTCAAGATTTCCAAAATGTCCAAGAACACCCTCATATCATTAAAATTGAAGGATATGTGCCCTTGCAAAGTTGGGAAATTTTGGGTTGGTTTATGATGAAAATGGAGGTCTAAAACCAATTTCTTCCAAATGGGCTTGCCAAATGATGACCCAATCCATACAATAACTTCATGCACGACCCAAATCATTAAAAATCAGATTTTTTATTATTCTATTTTTATTTATTTTGATTTAATTCATTAAAAATCATTTTAAATAAAAATAAAATATGAAAATGTAAGATTTGAATTGGATCAAGCTTCTAGAAAATCATAAATTTGATTAGAATTGAAGTGGAAAGAAATCATGAGGATTAGCCAAAAATAGCAAGTGTTCATACAAGAATATTTGATTTTTAAGGCCTTATCATTTTGAATCTTTTCATATCAAATTTTCCACACAATGACTTGATTTTTTAACCTAAATTCATTGTCCTATAAGTACTTGACACAATCCTAACCAAAGCCACGAATTTTCTGCCTCCCAAGAGTAAGTTCCATAAGTCAAAAAACCTCTCCAAAGCTTGCATTCGGTTTTGAATTTCCAGGACATTTGAAGGTATTTGAAGCACATAGACATGATCACTGAATACCATTGAGTGAAAATCAATACTCATATGCATCCCAAACACTCCATAATGCACAACCCGAATCTTGTTTGTTCTTGAATATAATTTTTTCGATTTCACTAATTCAATGCATTTCAATGAATTTTATTTGGCTAATCATGTTTGTGATGATATATAGATGCTTTCTGGACAAAAAACTTGGAGCTTCATGACCTAAAACACAAACGGCCATTGTTAGGGTTTGAAGCTTAGTTTTAGGGTTTCACAATTTAGGCAATATAAATGAATTCTAATAACATGGATCGATTGAGTGAACCATAAGGAACTCAATGGTGTCTTCAATTTCATGAACTTGTACTGTTTTGTTGGTGTTTGATTTTCGCAGGGTATAAACATGGAAGAACTTGCATGAAAATTCGCAGGAAAAGTGGCATGTATCTTCGCAGGTATCATGAAGAAGATGAAGTGGGCCTGGCGCGAATTTCAGATTTGAATTTTTGTTTTAAAATATTATGTTATTATTCTGGTTCTTTATCACACATGAACATGTGTCCCAGTGGAAGGAGGTGCGCATGTATTGCTTAAGGACCTGTGTTCGAGTCCTGGTCTCACCATCTTTTTTGGTTATTTTTCCTGATATTCATTGGTTTTAATATATAATCAATTGTGACCATTGCATTGCCAGAAGCGCCCTCCCGGCTGGATGGAAAGGATGTTTGCTTGCATTATAAGGGACCTGGGTTCGAATCTCCCCAGGCCCTTTTTGTGTTATATTTATTTTTGCTATGAATTGTTTTAGGTTGAGAACAAAAGGGATTGGTCCCTTGTTTTTGCTGCCAGCGCGTGCATGGCCCAGTGGACGGAGGGCAGGTCTTGGAGGCTGCAAGCTGAGGGGACTGGGTTCAAACCCCAGCCCCAGCAGGTTTTTTTTTTATTTCTTTTCATTCTTTTCTTTATCCTTTTAATTTAATTAATATTTTCTGTAAAATAAATTCAAATAATAAATGATATATTCCTATTATTTTTAAATTCATTTTTTTTATGTTATAAGAAAACTCATCTATTTTTTTATTGTTAATATTACTATTAAATTATATATGTAATTATTGTATTATTTTAAAAAAATGTATACAAACCCTAATTTATTTTTCTAAACAATTAAAAAACCTAATATTTTATAAACCCTAGTTTATTTTTTTTAAACAATTAAAAAACTTAATTTTATCTTGTAATTTTGATTTCTAATTTTTGTAGATATAATTATCATGTATATATTTTATTTAATAATTAAATTTTGTAAATATAATTATGATCAATCCAATTTTTAATAAATATCCTATCATTGTTTATAATTAATTATATATGTAAATAATTTCTAAAATTTGCAAATTTAATAATTTCTCATAATATGTTCATAATTTATTTAATTTGTTTATAATTTTAAATTTTATAATTAATTAATATAATTGTTCATATTTTTTCTATTAACCACTAAAATTTTGTTTTGTTATTATTACTAATCATGTTTATTACTAATCCATTTATTTTTTAATTATGCTTATTATTATTATTTCACTAACCCCATTTATTTTTAATTATTATTACTAACCCAATTAAATTACTTATTTATTTTATTTATTTTTATATTTTGCTTATTTATTTATTTATTTATTTTGCTATCTATTTTAATTGTTTATTATTATTGTTGTAATTGCTCCTTGGTGTAATTTTTTGTAATATTTAATTTATTTAATTTTATGCTATGGTTAGTAAAAATAGGGAGTGTAAACATGTATGATATTTAAAATTGAATATTAGATCATTTAAATTTAAAGATAAATATTAAATTAAACACTCACACACGTAAGTCGATCTTTGATCGCCATCTCACTTTCTAGGGTTGCCTCTCAATCACAAGGTCAAGTGGGGTGTATAAAGCAAAAGTCCCTTGAAAGAAAAGTCATCAAGTCCCTTAATGGTTGCCTTTCAATATGATCTAGTCCCTTTCGAATAATCATGACAGTCCCTCCAAAATGCTTAATACACCCTACAGTTGCCTTCATTAAACAGATGTCCCTTCACATGTCCCTCACATCCAAGGTAATGACTACCTATTCCTTAATAATAGGGATAGTCTTACCATTTAAAGGATAAAGAACAGAAAGACTTAAACTTTAGGGTAGGTTCCTTATAGTTACTTGCTCACTATTTCAAAACAAATTTCAAATACTTCACAAATTTCAAACAATTTTCAAACACAAGTTTTTTACGCATCCGTACATGGATCATTATCAAACTCTTATGAAAATTTTATCCACACACTTCACATTTTCAAAAAACAATTCAAAGTGAGCTAAGTAACTAAGAGCCCATGGATAACCATGAATGTAAAGGGTGCTAACACCTTCCCTTTACATAACCTACCCCCCGGACCCAAAAATCTTTTAAAAAGGTCTTTCCTGTTATTTTATGCCTTTCCTTTGGATAAAATAAAAGTCGGTGGCGACTCTTGCTATCCGCAACATAACTAAAGTCAGTTCTCCCACCGTGTTACAGAACTGGAGACTCTGTTGGGGACTTAAATTAAAGAGGGGTACCCTTAGGAATTAGATCACTCTATATTGTTTGCTTTGTTTGCTTTATACTTATCTGTTGGGGTGCTCTTATGTGTGAAAGATCCTAACCCGGATCTAGTGTACCTTAGGTAAATGGCAATAGACCAAGGAAACTGTACGACGTATATCGATATGGTTGATCTGGTGGCCATAGTTAGTGCAACTTCTTGGTTGGTGCTTATGTTCCTTAAGTCAAGTTGAGGATAATATGAGGCTGCCATATGTTGTCAATGCACTAACTAACTTTTAGAACCTTAGTTATCCCATCTTGGCCTTTAGAAGGTAGTGAGGTACCCGCCTTTGGTGCAGACTGAAGTTGGTTGACACTCGATACTACACTCATTGAGATTCTAAACTTGGAGGGTTTTGGTTGGCAAGTAAGTTGCCTTCTGAACAACCACCCTTGTGAAGGATCAATGATATTGAGATCCCTTAGAACCTGGTTACTTTTGTAGGACAGGATGAACCATCTAACTTCAGGGGAGGGTACTTACCATTGAACCTCATGCAAGCCTTTAAACCTAGGGCTATGGTGTGACTTGTTTGTGTGTGCCACATGTTTGTGATTGAACATAACATCATGACATCATCATGTATCATAAGCATAACATTTTCACTAACCATTTCAAGGACCAAAGGATTTATCTTTGTTCTTTGTTGCAGGTCATGGCTTCTGCTCGTAGAAACACCATCAGGATCAACTTTGTGGGCATACCTGCTAAGCTTAAAGAGTTGGTTTCTCAAGTGTCTGATCATTCCCAGTTCATCAAGAGACATGGTCACCTATTGGATCTAGTCATTTCAGGGTTCAATGAAGACATGATGAGTGTTTTGTTTCAGTTCTTTGATCCTAAGCACCATTGCTTCACATTCCACGACTACCAACTGGTTCCTACAATGGAAGAGTTCTCTAAACTTCTGGGTATACCTGTTCTTGATCAGAAACCATTCACAGGCTTGGAAAAAGAGCCTAAACCTGAGGCTATTGCTGCAGCTCTACATCTGAAGAAGTCTGACATTGTTCTAGAAACGAGAAGTGGAGTCAAGGGTATTCTTGCTAAGGTGTTGATAGAGAAGGCTCAAATATTCTTGAAAGCTATGAGTTATGATGCTTTTGAGGAGATCTTAGCCTTGTTGATTTATGGCTTAGTGTTGTTCCCCAATCCTGATCAGTTCGTAGACATTCATGCCATCAACATATTTCTGAGTCACAATCCAGTGCCTACATTGCTTGGAGACATCCTACATTCTCTTCATACTCGTACTACAAGGGCAAGAGGGACTTTGATGTGATGCATACCTTTGCTTTCTAGGTGGTTTATTTCTCACCTTCCTCGCTCAGTAATGAAGAATGAGCAAGGGTTCAGATGGTCCAAGAGGATCATGTCACTTTCTCACTCAAATATCCATTGGTACTCCAGATCTATGGAGAACGTCACTATCATTGACCGTTGTGGGGATTTTCCTAATGTGCCACTTCTAGGCATAAGAGGAGGCATCACCTACAACCCCTCTCTAGCTTTACGACAGTTTGGTTATGCTCGGAGTGATGGTCCACATGACATGTTGATTCAGAGCATTGTGTTTGACTACGACAACGATCTTCAAGGTTACCGTCAGAGATTCATACGAGCCTGGGGAAAAGTAAACAGGGTTGACAGCAAGACACTGGAGCCTAAGTACACTATTCCTATGAAAGCTTATCTCAGATGGGTACGATCTCGTGCTCAGAATCTCATGATGCCATATCCTGCCGTCCTGCCAGTTACCATGGAACCTGTTGCTGAAGGAGACACAGCTTATACCATCCTTCACCCAGACATGCCTACTGATATGGAAGACTTGCAGAGATCATGGATCCAACTAAAGGAGCAAAGGGATACTTTCGAGGCTCATTACAAAGCAAGCCAAGAAAGAATCCTGGAACTAACAAAGCAACTTCACGAGGAACGGAATCTCAACTCATACCTCAACACAAAGAGGAAACGTCCATGGGAGACTTAAAACCCCATCTTTTGTATTTATTTCATTTCATTTTTTGTAAGCCCAAGAGGCAAAACAAATTTATTACTAATAAAAGTTTACTTTCTTGTTTGTTTAAGCAAATTTAAATCCCACGGTCCTTGAAAACATTGCATATGCATTCACATATCATTTCATTGCATCACAGGTTTATAATTGTGCACAGGTTTCTCATCTTCTCGCTGTTCATTTCAGCAATGGCTCTTGAACAATCAGTTAAGGATCTCCAGGCACAAAATGCACAGTTCCAAGAGCTGATCTTGAACCTGTCCAAGGGGCAGGATGAATTGAAGGCACTGCTGGCCAAGAAGACTAAGAAGACTAGAAGGTCAGGCGGCCTGATCAACATGGGAAGAAGGTTCAAAGGTCTTGCTAAGACCAAAGAACCAGTTGAAGACTATGAATCTGAGGAATCTGAAAAAGAGGGAGGCAGTCTCCACAACACTATGGGGGACTCTGATTCTGAGGCTAATTACTACCATGAGCCTAATGAAGACAAATTCAAGATGCTGGTGGATAGAATGGATGCTATGGAGTTGCAGAAGTCATCTGGGCTGGATTTTGAAGATTTGAGTCTGATATCTGGGGTAGTCATACCCATTGGTTTCAAGGTTCCTACATTTGTTGTTTATGATGGGGTCTCTTGTCCCAAGCTGCATCTGAGGTCTTATGTCAGAAGAATTCAACCTCACACTGCTGATAAGAAATTGTGGATCCATTTTTTTCAAGAGAGCTTATCTGGAGCTCAGTTGGAGTGGTATTATCAATTGGAGAGTGTCAACATCAGGGACTGGAATGATCTTGCTGAGGCTTTCTATAAACAGTATCAATATAATGCTGACTTAGCCCCCACTCGCATGCAGCTTCAGAGCATGTCTATGGGTGCCAAAGAAAGTTTTAAAGAGTATGCTCAGAAGTGGAGAGATTTAGCTGGAAGAGTTCAACCCCCTTTAACTGACAGGGAATTGGTTGATATGTTCATGTGTACGCTGAATGGTTCGTTTTACAGTCATCTCATTGGAAGCTCATCATATGGCTTCACTGAGTTGATAATGACAGGAGAGCGCGTTGAAAATGGCATAAAGAATGGTAAGATCCAAGTGGGTGCTTCCTCATCAGGTGCTGCAAAGAAGCCTCCCACTGGGAAGAAAGAATCCAATGCTGTTTATGGTCAGCCTGATCGTAACAGAAGGCATCAGTCTGTTAGTGCAGTTCATATTTCAAATCCAACTCCGGCAACAACAGAGCAGCCACAGGGCAACCAACAGAGGGCTAGAAGGCAGTTCACAAAGATCAACATGTCAATGGCTCAGGCATTGCAACATTTGTTGAAGGCTGAACTTATTACTTTGAAAGAGGCTCCTCAGAATCCTAATGTTACCTCTCCCAGGTACAATCCCAATGCACGGTGTGCATACCATTCAAACTATCAGGGACATGATACTAATAACTGCTGGATCTTGAAGAACAAAATTCAAGATATGATTGATGCTGGAGAAATTGAGTTTGATCCTCCGGGTACTCCAAATGTGATTACTGCTCCAATGCCAAATCACGAGAAGACTGTCAATGCCATTGATGAAGATTTGCATATCCATTCAGTTGCTGAATTGACCACACCATTGTCTGTCATCAGAGAGAAGTTAGTACAAGCTGGGTTCTTTCCGGGTTGTCGTGAAGATTGTGTTTATTGTGAGTATAATCCAGATAAGTGTTGGAGGTTGAAGGACGGAATTCAACGTCTCATGAATAATTACACCATAGTGTTCGAAAGGAGACCACCTTCCGTGGAAAGTATGGTAGATCATATTACGCAAGGTAAGAAGACTGAAGAGGTTGACATGGTTGACAAAGTGCCGGTAAGAATCACTTCCAAAGGTCCTATTAAAATCACCCATCAGGGTCCAATCAAGATCACTGCCGATGGTCCTGTGAAAGTTGTTGCTGAAGCCAGAGTGGCTCCTATGGTCATTACCACTCCTGGTCCTATTCCGTATACGTCTGATAAAGCTGTGCCTTGGCATTATGGGTCCGATGTTTATATCCATGGTGTTAAGCAAGAGCCCTTAGCTGATGTGCCTGTTGATATTGACAATATTGCTGGATCCAGTAAGATCACACGTAGTGGAAGAGTCTTCTCACCTCCAGTGACTTCCAAGAATGCAACTACTCCTGCTGCTACTTCCACCACTGACGCTCGGGGCAAAGGTCCTGTTATTGAACCTGTATCTACTGATGTGCCAGCTGCTGATGATCTTGCTAAGCAGATGGAAGAAGTATTGAAAATCATTCGCAAGAGTGATTATGACATTGTTGATCAGCTGGGGCATACTCCCTCAAAGATTTCTATGTTGTCCTTATTATTATGTTCTGAGGCTCATGCCAAGGCCTTGATCAAGTTTCTGAAGACTGCTCATGTACCCAATGCCATTTCTGTTGACCAGTTTGAGAATTGTGTTGCCCACCTGACCTATGATAATGGGTTAGGATTTTCTGATGCTGATTTGACCCCTGCCAAGAGGGATCATAACAGGGCCTTGCATATCTCAATTGAATGCAGGGGCACTACCCTGTCACATGTATTGATAGACAATGGTTCCTCTTTGAATGTGTTGCCCAAGGAAGTCTTAAACAAGCTGAGTCCTGAAGATGTTGTGCTGAAGCCCAGTAGTATTGTGGTGAAGGCTTTTGATGGTTCTAGAAGAGTAGTGCATGGGGAAATTGATCTTCCAATCAAAGTTGGCTCTCAGGTTTTTAATGCTATATTTTTTGTGATGGATATTCGTCCTTCGTACTCTTGTTTGCTTGGTCGTCCCTGGATCCATGGGGCAGGTGCTGTAACCTCTACATTACATCAGAAGCTAAGATATCCGGTGGAAGGAAAGGTTGTTACTGTCTATGGAGAAGAAGAATATTTTGTCAGCCATGTAAACACTTTCAAGTATCTGGAAATGGAAGGTGAATACATTGAAACTCCGTGTCAGACATTTGAAGTGGTTCCCTGGATTGTCAATGATTATGTAGCTCCTCCGGTTGCCAAGAAAGTTCCTGTAGTCACCAGAGTACCTCCAACAATGGCAATGGCCTCCCTCAATGATGCTAGAGCTGTGGTGGATGAAGGTGGTTGTACTATTTGGGGTCAGCTCCCTGATATCCCATACAAGTCTGACAAATTTGGTTTGGGTTTCACTGCAGAGTCCCAGAAGGCTGTTCGTCGTGCTCGTGCTGTTCGTATCACCAATCAAGGGGTTATGAAAGATCAGATCAATGATGTGGGAGACTATGATGAAGACTACAATCTGGATGCTTGGATTTTTCCTACTGTGGGTGCTGGACTCAACAATTGGAAAGCTGAAGATGTTATCCCTATCTCCTTTAGTCAGGAGTAAATACTATTACTGTGTTGTTGCTTTTTAAGTTTGTAATTTCTTGAACAATTGAACTCTTTAAGCCTTGTGCCTTACCCGGGGCACAATGGTGTGCTTGTTACGGGATGTCATTTCATTTGCATACTTCATTCAATAAAAATCAGTGAACGTTTCGTTTTCGTAAATATTGGGTTCCTTGTCTTTCTTTTCTTTTATTTTTACTTTATCAGCTATGTGTTCTTACACACACCCACATCACTAAAATACAGATCCTCATCCACTCTGGATCCTGTTGATAACAGTTCTACTATTGCCAATTATAATTTCGAGAGTCCGATCTATCAAACTGAAGACGGAAATGAGGACGATTGTGAAGTACCTGTAGAGCTTGCTAGGTTGTTACAACAAGAAGAGAAAGCTATACAGCCACATGAAGAGCCAGTCGAAGTTGTGAACCTGGGAACTGAAGAAAACAGGAAAGAGGTCAAGATAGGGGCTGGATTAGAGGATAGTGTCAAGAGCAGATTGATTCAGATGTTACGTGACTATGTAGAGATCTTTGCTTGGTCTTATGAAGATATGCCAGGGTTGGATACCGACATCGTGGTTCACCGTTTACCAGTAAAAGAAGATTGTCGTCCAAAGAAACAGAAGGTTCGTCGTATGCGTCCTGAAATGTCAGAAAAGATCAAGGCAGAGGTAATGAAACAGTTCAATGCAGGGTTCTTAGCAGTGACTTCTTATCCTCAGTGGGTTGCAAATGTGGTGCTGGTTCCTAAGAAAGATGGTAAGGTACGTATGTGTGTAGACTACAGAGATTTGAACAAAGCCAGCCCCAAAGATGATTTTCCACTTCCCCATATTGATGTTCTGGTAGACAACACTGCTCAGCATAAGGTATTCTCTTTTATGGATGGTTTCTCTGGTTACAATCAAATCAAGATGGCTCCTGAAGATATGGAGAAGACAACATTTGTTACATAGTGGGGCACTTTTTGTTATAAGGTGATGCCATTTGGTTTGAAGAATGCAGGGGCAACATATCAGCGTGCTATGGTGGCTTTGTTTCACGATATGATTCATCATGAGATAGAGGTATATGTGGATGATATGATAGCCAGATCCCAGAATGAAGAGCAACATCTTGATCATTTGCATAAATTGTTTGAGAGGTTGAGGAAATACAAGTTGAGATTGAACCCAAACAAGTGTACTTTTGGAGTTAGATCTAGAAAGCTCTTGGGTTTTATTGTCAGTGGAAAAGGTATTGAAGTGGATCCTGCAAAAGTAAAAGCTATACGAGAGATGCCAGCTCCTCGTACTGAGAAGGAAGTTAGAGATTTCTTGGGACGATTGAACTGCATTGCAAGATTTATTTCCCAATTAACTGCCATCTGTGAGCCAATCTTCAAGTTGTTGAAGAAAGATCAGGTGATGGAATGGAATGATGAGTGCCAGACTGCCTTTGATGAAATCAAGAAATATCTGCTAGAACCTCCAATTTTGATGCCACCAGTTGATGGAAGACCCTTGATTATGTACTTAACAGTGTTAGACAATTCAATGGGGTGCGTGTTGGGGCAACATGACGAGTCTGGTCGAAAAGAGCAGGCAATATACTACCTTAGCAAAAAGTTTACCGACTGTGAAACAAGATACTCACTGCTCGAGAAAACTTGTTGCGCTTTGGCATGGGCTGCTCGCCGACTAAGACAGTATATGTTGACTCACACTACCTTGTTGATCTCAAAGATGGATCCAATCAAATACATATTTGAGAAACCTGCTCTCTCCGGAAGAATTGCAAGATGGCAAATGATCTTGACAGAATATGACATACAGTATACTACTCAGAAGGCCATTAAGGGAAGTGTTGTAGCAGATCATTTGGCTCATCAAGCAGTGGATGATTATCAGTCAATGAGTTTTGAGTTCCCTGATGAAGATATTATGATTATTACCAAAGAACCTGGACAATATGACGGACCTGAACAAGGATCCCGATGGACTATGGTTTTTGATGGTGCCTCTAATGCACTTGGTAATGGTGTTGGTGTTGTGATTAGTTCCCCTGAAGGTTGTCATACCCCGATTACTGCAAGATTGTGTTTCTATTGTACCAATAACATGGCTGAGTATGAGGCATGTATCCTGGGTATTAAAGCTGCCATTGATATGAAGATACAGTTCCTTGATGTGTATGGAGATTCAGCCTTGGTAATAAGTCAGATTAAAGGAGATTGGGATACCAAACATGATAACCTCATTCCCTACAGAGAGCATGTGTTGTCCTTGATCCCATATTTTAAAGAGATTACCTTTTGACATATTCCACGAAGAGAGAATCAGTTGGCAGATGCATTAGCTACCATGGCATCTATGTTTGAGATCAGCTGGGATGATGAAGCTCCTAAGATTACTATTGATAGATTTGAAAAGCCTGCATACTGCAATGAAATTGACACAGAAGAGTCAGAGGAGAAGCCTTGGTTCTATGAAGTGAAAATATATCTTGAAGCTCAGGAGTTCCCTGAAGGGGCATCTGTCAAAGATAGGAAATTTCTGAGAAGGTTTTCTGCTAAGTTCTTTTTTAGTAATGGCATTTTGTACAAGCGCAATCATGATTCAACTATGCTTCGTTGTGTGGATAAGAAAGAAGCAACTGAGATTATGGAAGATATGCATGATGGGATCTTTGGCACTCATTCTAGTGGTCATACTATGGCAAAGAAGATATTGAGAGCAGGTTACTATTGGTCAACCATGGAAGCTGATTGTTATCAACACTCCAGAACTTGTCACAAGTGTCAAATTTATGCTGATAAAGTACATATACCTCCATCACCATTGAATGTGTTGACTTCTCCTTGGCCTTTTGCCATGTGGGGCATTGATATGATTGGTGAGATCAAGCCTACTGCTTCTAATGGGCATCGTTTCATCCTGGTTGCTATTGATTACTTCACGAAGTGGGTGGAGGCAGCTTCATTTGCATCTGTTACTAAGAATGTTGTGGCCCGATTCATTAAGAATAATCTCATATGTAGGTATGGCATCCCTGAAAGGATTATCACTGACAATGGCTCTAATCTGAACAATACTATGATTACTAATCTCTGCACGCAGTTCAAGATTAAGCACCACAACTCTTCTCCGTATCGTCCAAAGATGAATGGGGCAGTTGAAGCTGCTAATAAGAATATTAAGAAGATTGTACAGAAGATGACTGTTACTTATAAGGATTGGCATGAGATGTTACCATTTGCTTTTCATGGTTATCGTACCACAATACGTACTTCAACAGGGGCAACCCCATTCTCTTTAGTCTATGGTATGGAAGCAGTTCTGCCCATTGAAGTTCAGATTCCCTCTCTAAGAATTATGAAGGATGCAGGCTTGGATGAAGATGAATGGATTCAGACTCAACTTGACCAGATAAATTTGATTGATGAGAAGAGGTTAGCAGCAGTTTGTCATGGCCAGATGTACCAGAAACGAATGATCAAAGCTTTTAACAAGAAGGTTAAGCCAAAGGTATATCAGGCTGGTGATTTGGTAATCAAGCGTATCATATTACCACAAGGTGATCCTAGGGGCAAGTGGACTCCAACATATGAAGAACCATTTGTAGTCAAGACAATGTTCTCAGGAGGTGCCATGATACTCACTACAATGGATGGTGAAGACTTCCCACAGCCTGTAAACGCAGACATAGTTAAAAAATACTACGCATGAAAAGAGACCCGCTAGGTTGACAGGCCTAGGAAAAAATAAGGGCATCCCGGCAAACCAAAAGGGTTTGGGCAAAAATTAGGGATATATATGAAAAGATGTACACCCGGCAAGTCGAAAACCTGAAAAGGCGGCTTGGGCAAAAAAGGGTATCCCGGTGGATTGAAAACCTGAAAGGGCAATCCAGGCAAAAGTTAGGGATTAAAGCGTATGATTATGTCTCGTTTGGATCACCCATGAAACTGCAACCAGTTGTATTACTTACTCAAGCTCAAATAGATAAAGCTCAATCCAATCATTTCTGTATCAACAGCAGAAGATGAGATACTTGAAGATAATGGCAATAGTAGAATTGAAACTCAATAGGATTGTTTCCCACATAGCTGATTCTCCTTGTTTTGTAAAACTTTATGACAAAATCCTCTTACTAGGGTTTATGTCTCCTTGTGCAAACTTACCCATGAATGGGTCACTCTTTGATATAAATAAAAATCCATTTTTGAATCCTGATTTACTTTTACCCTATTTACATGAGCGAAACGTCCATTGGTTGTGTTTGAATGTATGTATGCTTTTGAATATGATTGATGTTTACAAGAAATGCATGTATGCTTAATATGATTGATGTTTACCAGAAATGCATGAAAATGCAGTAATAGTATTTACTAAGGACGAACGAGGGAAGGATTTCAACGAAGTTTCACCGGTTCATCTCTACAAAACAGCTACAAACCCTCAGTAGGACGAATCCATCTTCATAAAGTCTCATCTCCCCTGGAATTTATATCCATCTCTTTTATCCTCATACGGATATACGGGAATTTACTTTCCAATAAGGGTACGACGAATGAAGACGGGAGGTTATATCTGCCCTACTATCAAACGAAGACGGGAGGTTATATATACCTTGCTATCCCCAACATACGGAAGGATATGTATAATATATTATCAAGCAAGACGGGAACGAGTTCCTCATATTCTTCAACAACGAATCGGGATTTATTTTCCCTGGCCAGCAGTTGTTATATGAAAATATTCAGACGCTTCAGGCAGCATCATATCATACATACATCATTTACATCATACCATACATATACATAGATACATAATACATTACTTAAGTGCATCATATTATACATGCATACATAATATATAAACTAATGCTATCATGCAGAATGCTACCTTGTTTTCAGGTTAATTATCCAGCAAACAGACTTATGATTATCAGGATTGCTTTATCCTCCTGAAAGTTATCATCCCTCAGGATTGCTTTATCCTCCTGAAAGCATATCATCCATCAGGACTGCTTCATCCTCCTGAAAACTTCTAGTACTTCGGGACTGCTTTATCCTCCTGAAAGCATTATACATCAGGATTGCTTTATCCTCCTGAAAACTTATTATCTCTCAAGACTGCTTCATCCTCTTGAAAACATATTACTACATCAGGACTGCTTCTTCCTCCTGACAGCTTATTATTACCTCAGGATTGCTTTATCCTCCTGACAGCTTCTTATACCTCAGGATTGCTTTATCCTCCTGAAACCATATTATTACCTCAGGATTGCTTTATCCTCCTGACAGCTATCATCATTGCCTCAGGATTGCTTCATCCTCCTGAAAACATATTATCAATACCTCAGGACTGCTCCATCCTCCTGACAGCTATCATCATTACTTCAGGACTGCTTTATCCTCCTGAAAGCTATCATTATATCTTCATATTCAGGACTGCTTTATCCTCCTGAAAGTTATCATCACTACATCAGGATTGCTTCATCCTCCTGAAAGCATATTATCAATACCTCAGGACTGCTACATCCTCCTGACAGCTATCATTATACCTCCATATTTTGGACTACTTTATTCTCCAAGAAATGTATCTGAAGAACTTTTCTCCAAATGGCATCTTTAAGCCCACTCAATCATATTCAACTAACCATCTATATCACTTTATGCACTGGTGAGTGCAAATTTTTGGGCTTTTGTGTTCAATGCCCTTCAACCTTCCAGGTCACGACTGGCAAATATACCAATCTAACCCCTCAGGTTTCAGAAAATTGAACAGGGGCAGCTGTTGCACCCCAAAATTTGCCCTCACAATACAAGACTTTGTGTGCTAAGAAGGTTCACAAGGTTCACAAGATTCACAATGTTTTCAAGACCTTTCATCAGGTTCATGAAGTCTACAAGTTACTTTATGAGGTTCACAAGGTTCACAAGATTCACAATACTTTTCAAGACCTTTCATGAGGTTCATGAAGTCTACAAGCTACTTTATGAGGTTCACAAGGTTCACAATACCTCCCATGAGGTTCACAAGACACTTTATGATGGTTCACAAGGTTCACAAAGTTCACAATTGATCAGAAGAGTTGACAAACCCCTCAGACAATGCCTCTCCTAAGCAATGCATCCAAAACTAGGGTTTTGACTTTAATCAGGATAAATGGACTTCTAAGACTTCAAGTGAGCTTCATAACATCTTATATGTGTGTAAGAACCCCCATGACAAGTTTCAATACTTTTCTCAGAAGTTTGCTCAGTCAGATGATCAGATCAGTCAAAATCAGTCAAAGTAGTTAAAAAGTCAAACTGAGGTCAACTGTGGTCAAACCAAAGTCAAACTTCATGATTTTTTGCCAACATCAAGTACATGAAGTAAAATTCATTATTTGATCAAGGGTTGATCATGATTCATCAAGGAGATTCCAGATCATCAAGAATCAGGAGTTTCTAAATTAGGGTTTCCTTAGTAAAAGTCAACTGAACTTTGACCTGCCATAACTTTCACATACTTCATCACCAAGTCTCCATCCAAAGCTCATTTTTAAGGAAATTGAATTCTCTACAACTTTGTGTCTCACAAACCAAGCCCAAAAATGCTTCATTTGGAAGGTATGAGCTAAGACATTATAGGTCCTTTTGAAAGTCAACAAAAAGTCAACAACTTCAAAAGGGCATAACTTGAGATTGGTAAATGATATGGACATGAAACCAGTGGGGTTGTTTAGAGGACTCTTCAAGATTTCCAAAATGTCCAAGAACACCCTCATATCATTAAAATTGAAGGATATGTGCCCTTGCAAAGTTGGGAAATTTTGGGTTGGTTTATGATGAAAATGGAGGTCTAAAACCAATTTCTTCCAAATGGGCTTGCCAAATGATGACCCAATCCATACAATAACTTCATGCACGACCCAAATCATTAAAAATCAGATTTTTTATTATTCTATTTTTATTTATTTTTATTTAATTCATTAAAAATCATTTTAAATAAAAATAAAATATGAAAATGTAAGATTTGAATTGGATCAAGCTTCTAGAAAATCATAAATTTGATTAGAATTGAAGTGGAAAGAAATCATGAGGATTAGCCAAAAATAGCAAGTGTTCATACAAGAATATTTGATTTTTAAGGCCTTATCATTTTGAATCTTTTCATATCAAATTTTCCACACAATGACTTGATTTTTTAACCTAAATTCATTGTCCTATAAGTACTTGACACAATCCTAACCAAAGCCACGAATTTTCTGCCTCCCAAGAGTAAGTTCCATAAGTCAAAAAACCTCTCCAAAGCTTGCATTCGGTTTTGAATTTCCAGGAAATTTGAAGGTATTTGAAGCACATAGACATGATCACTGAATACCATTGAGTGAAAACCAATACTCATATGCATCCCAAACACTCCATAATGCACAACCCGAATCTTGTTTGTTCTTGAATATAATTTTTTCGATTTCACTAATTCAATGCATTTCAATGAATTTTGTTTGGCTAATCATGTTTGTGATGATATATAGATGCTTTCTGGACAAAAAACTTGGAGCTTCATGACCTAAAACACAAACGGCCATTGTTAGGGTTTGAAGCTTAGTTTTAGGGTTTCGCAATTTAGGCAATATAAATGAATTCTAATAACATGGATCGATTGAGTGAACCATAAGGAACTCAATGGTGTCTTCAATTTCATGAACTTGTACTGTTTTGTTGGTGTTTGATTTTCACAGGGTATAAACATGGAAGAACTTGCATGAAAATTCGCAGGAAAAGTGGCATGTATCTTCGCAGGTATCATGAAGAAGATGAAGTGGGCCTGGCGCGAATTTCAGATTTGAATTTTTGTTTTAAAATATTATGTTATTATTCTGGTTCTTTATCACACATGAACATGTGTCCCAGTGGAAGGAGGTGCGCATGTATTGCTTAAGGACCTGTGTTCGAGTCCTGGTCTCACCATCTTTTTTGGTTATTTTTCCTGATATTCATTGGTTTTAATATATAATCAATTGTGACCATTGCATTGCCAGAAGCGCCCTCCCGGCTGGATGGAAAGGATGTTTGCTTGCATTATAAGGGACCTGGGTTCGAATCTCCCCAGGCCCTTTTTGTGTTATATTTATTTTTGCTATGAATTGTTTTAGGTTGAGAACAAAAGGGATTGGTCCCTTGTTTTTGCTGTCAGCGCGTGCATGGCCCAGTGGACGGAGGGCAGGTCTTGGAGGCTGCAAGCTGAGGGGACTGGGTTCAAACCCCAGCCCCAGCAGGTTTTTTTTTTTATATTTCTTTTCATTCTTTTCTTTAACCTTTTAATTTAATTAATATTTTCTCTAAAATAAATTCAAATAATAAATGATATATTCCTATTATTTTTAAATTCATTTTTTTTATGTTATAAGAAAACTCATCTATTTTTTTATTGTTAATATTACTATTAAATTATATATGTAATTATTGTATTATTTTAAAAAAATGTATACAAACCCTAATTTATTTTTCTAAACAATTAAAAAACCTAATATTTTATAAACCCTAGTTTATTTTTTTTAAACAATTAAAAAACTTAATTTTATCTTGTAATTTTGATTTCTAATTTTTGTAGATATAATTATCATGTACATATTTTATTTAATAATTAAATTTTGTAAATATAATTATGATCAATCCAATTTTTAATAAATATCCTATCATTGTTTATAATTAATTATATATGTAAATAATTTCTAAAATTTGCAAATTTAATAATTTCTCATAATATGTTCATAATTTATTTAATTTGTTTATAATTTTAAATTTTATAATTAATTAATATAATTGTTCATATTTTTTCTATTAACCACTAAAATTTTGTTTTGTTATTATTACCAATCATGTTTATTACTAATCCATTTATTTTTTAATTATGCTTATTTTTATTATTTCACTAACCCCATTTATTTTTAATTATTATTACTAACCCAATTAAATTGCTTATTTATTTTATTTATTATTATATTTTGCTTATTATTTATTTATTTTGCTATCTATTTTAATTGTTTATTATTATTGTTGTAATTGCTCCTTGGTGTAATTTTTTGTAATATTTAATTTATTTAATTTTATGCTATGGTTAGTAAAAATAGGGAGTGTAAACATGTATGATATTTAAAATTGAATATTAGATCATTTAAATTCAAAGATAAATATTAAATTAAACACTCACACACGTAAGTCGATCTTTGATCGCCATCTCACTTTCTAGGGTTGCCTCTCAATCACAAGGTCAAGTGGGGTGTATAAAGCAAAAGTCCCTTGAAAGAAAAGTCATCAAGTCCCTTAATGGTTGCCTTTCAATATGATCTAGTCCCTTTCGAATAATGATGACAGTCCCTCCAAAATGCTTAATACACCCTACAGTTGCCTTCATTAAACAGATGTCCCTTCACATGTCCCTCACATCCAAGGTAATGACTACCTATTCCTTAATAATAGGGATAGTCTTACCATTTAAAGGATAAAGAACAGAAAGACTTAAACTTTAGGGTAGGTTCCTTATAGTTACTTGCTCACTATTTCAAAACAAATTTCAAATACTTCACAAATTTCAAACAATTTTCAAACACAAGTTTTTTACGCATCCGTACATGGATCATTATCAAACTCTTATGAAAATTTTATCCACACACTTCACATTTTCAAAAAACAATTCAAAGTGAGCTAAGTAACTAAGAGCCCATGGATAACCATGGATGTAAAGGGTGCTAACACCTTCCCTTTACATAACCTACCCCCTGGACCCAAAAATCTTTTAAAAAGGTCTTTCCTGTTCTTTTATGCCTTTCCTTTGGATAAAATAAAAGTCGGTGGCGACTCTTGCTATCCGCAACATAACTAAAGTCAGTTCTCCCACCGTGTTACAGAGTGCAGTTCATATCTCCAATCCTACTCCTGCAACACCAGAGCCACCACAGGGCAATCAACAGAGGCCTAGAAGACAGTTCACCAAGCTCAACATGTCACTGGCCCAAGCCTTGCAACACTTGTTGAAGGGTGAACTTATCACTTTGAGGGACCCTCCTCAGAATCCCAATGTTACCTCTCCCAGGTACAATCCTAATGCACGATGTGCATATCATTCAAATTGTCAGGGACATGATACCAATAGTTGCTGGATATTGAAGAATAAGATTCAGGATATGATTGATGCTGGAGAGATTGAGTTTGACCCTCCGGGTACTCCAAATGTGATTACTGCTCCTATGCCAAATCATGAAAAGACTGTCAATGCCATTGATGAAGTTTCACATATTTCCTCAGTTGCAGATGTGACCACACCATTGTCTGTTATTAAGAAGAAGTTGGTACAAGTTGGGTTCTTTCCAGGTTGTCATGAAGATTGTTTCTATTGTGCTTATAAGCCGGATAGTTGTTGGATATTGAAGGATGGAATTCAACGCCTCATGGATAATTACACAATATTGTTTGAGAGGACCCCACCTTCTGTGGAAAGCATGGTTGAACATATAACTAAAGGTGCTAAGGTTGAAGAGGTGGATATGGTTGATAAAGTGCCGGTAAAAATTACTTCCAAGGGACCTGTAAAAATCACTCGTAAGGGTCCAATTAAAATTACTGCTGAAGGCCCTGTGAAGATTGTTGCTGAAGCTAGAGTGGCTCCTATGATCATTACCACTCCTGGTCCTATTCCATATACTTCTGATAAAGCTGTGCCGTGGCATTATGGGTCCGATGTTTATATCCATGGTGTTAAGCAGGAATCCTTAGCTGATGCACCTGTTGTTGGTGAAAATATGGATGTTGACAATATTGCTGGATCTAGTAAGATCACACGAAGTGGAAGAGTTTTCTCTCCTCCAGTTACCTCCATAAATACAGTTACTCCAGCTACTACCTCTACTGCTGATGCTTGGGGGAAAGGTCCTGTTATTGAACCTGTACAAACTAATGTACCAGTTGCTGATGATCTTTCTAAGCAGATGGAAGAAGTATTGAAAATCATTCGCAAGAGTGATTATGACATTGTTGATCAATTGGGGCATACTCCCTCCAAGATTTCTATGTTGTCTTTATTGTTGTGTTCTGAGGCTCATGCCAAGGCCTTGATTAAATTTTTGAAGACTGCTCACGTACCAAATGAGATTTCTGTAGACCAGTTTGAAAATTGTGTTGCACACTTGACCTATGATAATGGGTTAGGTTTCTCCGATGCTGATTTGACTCCTGCCAAGAGGGATCATAACAGGGCTCTACATATCTCTATTGAATGCAGGGGCATTACCCTGTCACATGTGTTAATAGACAATGGTTCCTCGCTGAATGTGTTGCCCAAAGAAGTTCTGAATAAGCTTAGCCCTGAAGATGTTGTGTTGAAGCCCAGTAATATAGTGGTGAAGGCTTTCGATGGCTCGAGAAGAGTGGTTCATGGAGAAATTGATCTCCCAATAAAAGTAGGTTCTCAAGTCTTCAATGCTACTTTTTATGTAATGGATATTCGTCCTTCGTATTCTTGTTTGCTTGGGGGTCCCTGGATCCATGGGGCAGGTGCTGTAACCTCCACCTTACATCAGAAGCTGAGATATCCAGTAGAAGGAAAAGTTGTCACTGTTTACGGAGAGGAAGGATATATAGTTAGCCATGTGAACACCTTTAAATATCTTGAAGTGGAAGGTGAATATGTTGAAACTCCGTGCCAGACATTCGAAGTAGTTCCTTGGGTTGTTAATAATTATGAAGCTCCTCCTGTTGTCAAGAAAGTTCTTGTGGTCACCAGAATACCTCCTACGATGGCTTCCCTTAAAGATGCTAGAGTTGTGGTGGATGAAGGTGGTTGTACTATTTGGGGTCAGCTTCCTGACATCCCTTACAAGTCTGACAAATTTGGTTTGGGTTTCACTGCAGAGTCCCAGAAGGCTGTTCGTCGTGCTCGTGCTGTTCGTATCACCAATCAGGGGATTATGAAAGATCAAATCAATGTTGTGGGTGACTATGATGAAGACTACAACTTGGATGCTTGGATTTTTCCTACTGTGGGTGCTGGGCTCAATAATTGGAAGGCTGAAGATGTTATTCCTATCTCCTTTAGTCAGGAGTAAATACTATTACTGTGTTATTACTTTTAAATTTGTAATTTTTGAACAATTAAACTCCAAAGCCTTGTGCCTTACCCGGGGCACAATGGTATGCTTGTTTCGGGATGTCATTTCATTTGCATACTTCATTCAATAAAAATCAGTGGACGTTTCGTTTTCGTAAATATTGTGTTCCTTGTCTTTCTTTTCTTTTATTTTTGTTTTATCAGCTATGTGTTCTTACACACACCCACATCACTAAAATGCAGATCCTCATCCACTCTGGATCCTGTTGATAACAGTTCTACTATTGCCAATTATAAATTCGAGAATCCGATCTATCAAGCTGAAGATGGAAATGAGGACGATTGTGAGGTACCTGTAGAGCTTGCTAGGTTGTTAAAACAAGAAGAGAAAGTTATACAGCCACATGAAGAGCCAATCGAAGTTGTGAATCTGGGAACTGAAGAAAACAGGAAAGAAGTCAAGATAGGGGCTGAATTAGAGGATAGTGTCAAGAGCAGATTGATTCAGATGTTACATGACTATGTGGATATCTTTGCTTGATCCTACGAAGATATGCCAGGGTTGGATACAGACATTGTGGTCCACCGTTTACCAGTAAAAGAAGATTGTCGTCCAAAGAAGCAGAAGATTCGTCGTATGTGTCCTGAAATGTCAGAGAAGATTAAAGCAGAGGTGATGAAACAGTTTGATGCAGGGTTCTTAGCTGTGACTTCTTATCCTCAGTGGGTTGCAAATGTGGTGCCGGTACCTAAGAAATATGGTAAGGTACGTATGTGTGTAGATTACAGGGATTTGAACAAGGCTAGCCCCAAAGATGACTTTCCTCTTCCTCATATTGATGTTCTGGTAGACAACACTGCTCAGCATAAGGTATTCTCATTCATGGATGGTTTCTCTGGTTACAATTAAATTAAGATGGCACCTGAAGATATGGAGAAGACTACATTTGTTACACAGTGGGACACTTTTTATTATAAAGTAATGCCATTTGGTTTGAAGAATGTCGGGGCAACATATCAGCGTGCTATGATGGCTTTGTTTCACGATATGATTCATTATGAGATAGAGGTATATGTAGATGATATGATAGCCAGGTCCCAGAACGAAGAGCAACATCTTGATCATTTGCATAAATTGTTTGAGAGGTTGAAGAAATAAAAGCTAAGATTGAACCCAGACAAGTGTACTTTTGGAGTTAGATCTGGTAAGCTCCTGGGTTTCATCGTCAGTGGAAAAGGTATTGAAGTAGACCCTGCAAAAGTGAAGGCTATACAAGAGATGCCGGCTCCCCGTACTGAGAAGGAAGTTAGAGGTTTCTTGGGACGATTGAATTACATTGCAAGATTTATTTCCCAATTAACTGCTACCTGTGAGCCAATCTTCAAGTTGTTAAAGAAAGATCAGGTAATGGAATGGAATGATGAATGTCAGACAGCATTTGATGAAATCAAGAGATATCTTCTAGAACCTCAAATTTTGATGCCACCAGTTGATGGAAGACCCTTGATCATGTACTTAACAGTATTAGACAACTCAATGGGGTGTGTGTTGGGGCAACATGACGAGTCTGGTCAAAAAGAGCAGGCAATATACTACCTTAGCAAAAAGTTTACCGACTGTGAAACAAGATACTCACTGCTCGAGAAAACTTGCTGCGCTTTGGCATGGGCTACTCGCCGACTAAGACAGTATATGTTGACTCATACTACCTTATTGATTTCGAAGATGGATCCAATCAAGTACATATTCGAGAAACCTGCTCTCTCTAGAAGAATAGCGAGATGGCAAATGATCTTAACAGAATATGATATACATTACACTACTCAGAAGGCCATTAAAGGAAGTGTTGTAGCTGATCATTTGGGTCATCAAGCAGTGGATGATTACCAGTCAATGAGTTTTGAGTTCCCTGATGAAGACATTATGATTATTACCAAAGAACCTGGACAATATGACGGACCTGAACAAGGATCCCGATGGACTATGGTTTTTGATGGAGCTTCTAATGCACTTGGTAATGGTGTTGGTGTTGTGATTAGTTCCCCTGAAGGTTGTCATACCTCGATTACTGCCAAAATTTGTTTCTATTGTACTAATAACATGGTTGAGTATGAGGCATGTATCCTGGGCATCAAAACTGCCATTGATATGAAGATTCAGTTCCTTGATGTGTATGGAGATTCAGCCCTAGTAGTAAGTTAGATCAAAGGAGATTGGGATACCAAACATGATAATCTCATTCCTTACAGAGAGCATGTGTTGTCTTTGATCCCACATTTCAAAGAGATTACCTTTGGACATATTCCATGAAGACAAAATCAGTTGGCAGATGCATTAGCCACCATGGCATCCATGTTTGAAATTAGCTGGGATGATGAAGCTCCCAAGATTACTATTGATAAATTTGAAAAGCCTGCATACTGCAATGAGATTGACACTGAAGAAGCGGAGGAGAAGCCTTGGTTCTATGAAGTGAAAAGATATCTTGAAGCCCAGGAGTTCCCTGAAGGGGCATCTGTCAAAGATAGGAAGTTTTTGAGGAGGTTTTCTGCTAAGTTCTTTTTGAGTAATGGCATTCTGTACAAGCGCAATCACGATTCAACTTTGCTTCATTGTGTAGATAAGAAGGAAGCAACTGAGATTATGGAAGACATGCATGATGGGATCTTTGGCACTCATTCTAGTGGTCATACTATGGCAAAGAAGATATTGAGAGCAGGTTACTATTGGTCTACCATGGAAGCTGACTGCTATCAACATTCCAGGACATGTCACAAGTGTCCAATCTATGCTGATAAAGTCCATATACCTCCATCACCATTGAATGTGTTGACGGCTCCTTGGCCTTTTGCCATGTGGGGCATTGATATGATTGGTGAGATCAAGCCTACTGCTTCTAATGGGCATCGTTTCATCCTGGTTTCTATTGATTACTTCACGAAGTGGGTAGAGGCAGCTTCATTTGCATCTGTTACCAAGAATGTTGTGGCTCGATTCATTAAGAATAATCTCATATGTAGGTATGGCATCCCTGAATGGATTATCACGGACAATGGCTCTAATCTGAACAACACTATGATTACTGATCTCTGCACGCAGTTCAAGATTAAGCATCACAACTCTTCTCCGTATCGTCCAAAGATGAATGGGGCAGTAGAAGCTGCTAACAAGAATATCAAGAAGATTCTACAGAAGATGACTGTTACTTATAAGGATTGGCATGAGATGTTACCATTTGCTCTTCATGGTTATCGTACTACAATACGTACTTCAACAGGGGCAAATCCATTCTCCTTAGTCTATGGTATGGAAGCAGTTCTGCCCATTGAAGTTCAGATTCCCTCCTTATGAATTATGAAGGATGCAGGCTTGGATGAAGATGAATGGATTCAGACTCGACTCGACCAGATAAATTTGATTGATGAGAAGAGGTTAGCAGCTGTGTGTCATGGCCAGATGTACCAGAAACGGATGATTAAGGCTTTTAATAAGAAGGTTAAGCCAAAGGTATATCAGGTTGGTGATTTGGTAATCAAACGTATCATACTACCACAGGGTGATCCTAGGGGCAAGTGGACTCCTACATATGAAGGACCATTTGTGGTCAAAACAGTATTCTCAGGAGGTGCCATGATACTTACTACTATGGATGGTGAAGACTTCCCGCAGCCTGTAAACGCAGACATAGTTAAAAAATACTACGCATAAAAAGAGACCCGCTAGATTGACTGGCCTAGGCAAAAATAAGGGCATCCCGGCGAACCAAAAGGGTTCGGGCAAAAATTAGGGATATATATATAAAAAATGTACACCTGGAAAGTCGAAAACCTGAAAAGGCGGCTTGAGCAAAAAAGGATATCTCGGTGGATTGAAAACCTGAAAGGGCAATCCAGGCAAAAGTTAGGGATTAAAGCGTATGACTATGTCTCGTTTGAATCACCCAGGAAACTACAACCAGTTGTGCTACTTACTCAAGCTCGAACAGATAAAGATCAATCCAATCATTTTCGTCTCAACAGCAGAAGATGAGATACTTGAAGATAATGGCAATAGTAGAATTGAAACTCAATAGGGTTATTTCTCACATAGCTGATTTCTTTGTTTTGTAAAAATTTTATGACAAATTCCTCTTACTAGGATTTCTGTCTCCTTGTACAAACTCGCTTATGTACGGGTCACTTTGCGATATAAATAAAATTCCATCTTTGAATCCAGATTTACTTTTACCCTATTTACATAAGTGAAACGTCCATTGGTTGTGTTTGAATGTATGTATGCTTTTGAATATGATTGATGTTTACCAGAAATGCATAAAATGCTTAATATGATTGATGTTTACCAGAAATGCATGAAAATGCAGTAATAGTATTTACTAAGGACGAACGAGGGAAGGAATTCAACGAAGCTTCGCCGGTTCATCCCCACCAGACAGCTACAAGTCCCCCATTAGGGCAAATCCATCTTTATAAATACTTCGAGTCATATCTCCCCTGGAATTTATATCCATCTCTTTTATCCTCAGACGGATAGTCGGGAATTTATTCTTTCAATAGGAGTACGACGAACGAAGACGGGAGGTTATGGATACCTTATTATCGAACAAAGACGGGAGGTTTATGAATACTATGTTATCAAACGAGACGGGAACGAGTTCCTCATATTCTTCACTATATTATCAAACAAGACGAATTCCTCATATTCTTCAGCAATAAATCGGGATTTATTTTCCCTGGCCAGCAGTTGTTATATGAAGATATCCAGACGCTTCAAGCTGCATGATACATACATACATCATTTACATCATACCATAACATATATATCCATAAGTACATAATACATTTACTTAGGTGCATCATACTATGCATGCATACATAATGCATAAACTAATATTCCCCTTGCAGGATAGTTATATGCAGGTAAAACAATATCAACAACTTACAACGGGTCAGAAATGATCCATACACTATTCAAGATGTCCTCGAATAGCAGGCAAACGGTCTGTAAAAAGATCCATTCCCTGGTTCAAGACATTTTACTCAGAAGAACAAATCCTGACGTTCTTTTGACCCTTAAGAGCAAATCCTGACGCTCTTTTGGCCCCTTGTTCAAGACTTTTTCAGAAGAACAAATCCTGACGTTCTTTTGACCCTTAAGAGCAAATCCTGACGCTCTTTTGGCCCCTTGTTCAAGACTTTTTCAGAAGAACAAATCCTGACGTTCTTTTGACCCTTAAGAACAAATCCTGACGTTCTTTTGGCACCTTGAATAGCAGGCAAACGGTCTATAAAAAGATCCATTCCCTGGTTCAAGATTTTTTTCAGAAGAACTAATCCTGACGTTCTTTTGACCTTGGAGAGTAGGCAAACGGTCTGTACAAAGATCCATTCCCTAGTCCAAGATACCTCCAGAGGAGATAATCATCACGAAGATTTATTTCTACTGATCCATTCAACAACTCAAATCATGTTGCATAAATGATTCAGAGACGGCTTATACAAAGACCTAGTACTGATATCCAGTATCAACATCAGAACATCACCACATCCAGATATTTTAGATGGCATTTTTAAGCCCATCTCCAGTTCATCCTAATGGCATCTCTAAGCCCATCACTAGTTCTTCCAAGTGGCATCTTCAAGCCCACTCAATCATATACAGCTAATCATTAGTGTTACTCTACGCACCGTTGAGTGCAAATTTTTGGGCTTTTGTGTTCAATCCCCTTCAACCTTCCAGGTCACGACTGGCACATATACCAATCTAACCCCTCAGGTTTCAGAAAATTGAACAGGGGAAGCTGTTGCACCCCAAAATTTGCCCTCATAAGACAAGACATTGTGTACTAATAGGTTCACAATGTTCACAAGGTTCACAAGACATCTCATGAGGTTCACAAGGTTCACAAAGTTCATAATTAGTCAGAAGATTTGACATTTCCCTCAGACAATGCATCCTCCTAAGCAATGCATCCTAAACTAGGGTTTTGACTTTAATCAGGCTAAATGGACTTACAAGACTTCAAGTGAGCTTCATAACATCTTATATGTGTTTAATAATCCCCATGACAAGTTTCAAAACTTTTCTCAAAGGGTTGCTCAGTTAGATGATCAGATGGGTTAAAATCAGTCAAAGTAGTTAAAAAGTCAAACTGAGGTCAACTATGGTCAAACCAATGTCAAACTTCATGATTTTTTGCCAACATCAATTATATGAAGTAAAATTCATCATTTGATCAAGGGTTGATCATGATTCATCAAGGAGATTTCAGATCATCAAGAATCAGGAGTTTCTAAATTAGGGTTTTCACAGGAAAAGTCAATTGAACTTTGACCAGCCATAACTTTCACATGATTCATCAAATTTTTTCCATCAAAATCTCATTTTAAATGAAATTGAATTCTTTACAACTTTGTGTCTCACAAGCCAAGCCCAAAAATGCTTCATTTGGAAGGTATAAGCTAAGACATTATAGGTCCTTTTGAAAGTCAACAAAAAGTCAACAACTTCAAAAGAGCATAACTTGAGAATGGTAAAAGATATGGACATGAAACCAATGGGGTTGGTTAGAGGACTCTTTAAGCTTTCCAAAATGTCCAATAACACCCTCATAGCCTTAAAATTGAAGGATTTGTTCCCTTGTAAAGTTGGGAAATATTTGAGTGGTTTATGAAGTAAATGGGGTCTTAAAACCATAATTCTTCAAATGGGCTGACTTTTTTGTGACCCAATGTGTTCCATGACATCATGCACGAAATTTATTTAATATTTTCATAATTTTATTCATTTTATTTTCATTTATTATGATTTTTTATATTAAAAATCATTTTAAATTCAAATAAAATATAAAATAATGAAGATTTAAAAATATTTTGCTTCTAGAAAGTCATGAAAGTTGATTTGATTTAATTGATATGAAAATTATGATGATTGTCTTAAAATAGCAAGGTTGGATCAAATGAAAATCAAGTTTTAAGACATAATCTTTTTCAATATTCAAATGATCAAAATATCCAAAGTGTGACATATTTTTTTGACCTAATATCATTCATATATATACAAGGAATTGATCACAAGCAAGGGACACGAAAATTGCAGCCTCAAGAACAAGTTTCAAACTTTCAAAATTCATCAAAAAATCTCAATTCGGATTCTCACTTGCAGGCCATATTAGGGTGTTTTAAAGGTTGCAAAAGATTCCTTGATCATCACTGATGCTTTCCCAATCCTCAAAAGCATCATAATCATGCCCATATGCACAAACCGAATCATTCTTATTCAAGAACAATGTTTTTTCGATTCCATACTTTTATGCATTATCAATTGATTCTAATGATTGTTTTGTGTTTGTAATGATCTTAGCAAGATTTCTGGATAATTAGATTGAAGATTAATGACCTGGATCGTAAATGGCCATTGCTAGGGTTTCGGCCAAGCTTTTAGGGTTTCATGAAATAGACCATATAAATGATGTTTGAGAACATAATTGAATCCAATGAACTGTATAGATCATGTTGGCATGATCAATTTGTGAAAATTGTACGTTTTATGAGAGTATGTGTTTTGTAGGTTTCGGTTGCAAGAAAACTCGCAGGAAATTCATAACAAAATTCGCAGGTAAACCTACGAATTTCAGAGGAAGAAGATGAAGTTATGGCGCCAGTTTGAAATTCAAATATTGATTAAATATTTTATTAAATTGTTTCTGTTTTATTTCAACAAGTGTGCGTTGGCTCAGTTGGTTATTGTGCGTGTATGTTATGTTGATGGTCTTGGGTTCGAATCCCCCCAGACCATTTTGTATTGTTTTGCTTTTTTATGATTTTTACAGGTGAAGAAACAAAACGCATTGGTGTTCATTCCATATCACCTGCGCGTGCGTAGCCTAGTGGCTGGCTTGTTGGTCTTGAGGGTGTGAAACCTAGGGCCTGGGTTCGAATCCCAGCCCCAGGTAAGTTCTTTTTCTTACTTTGTTTTATTATTTTATTTAATGTTTGTTTTATAATTGATTTAATTTATAATAAATATTTAAAACAAAAATGTTTATATTATTTTCTTGTATATAATTTCAAATTTATACTTTTTAAAAAAATTAAACTTTATTTTTAAAATTACTTAATATTTATTTTTGTATATTATTAATATTATATGTTTTTTATAAATAATTTAATTACATTTAGATTAATTCATAAACCCTAAAAAAAATTATGTAAAAAATCTATTTATTTTTTTATAAACCCTAATTTACTTCATAAACCCTAATTATATTTGTTTGGAAATTTTAATTATATTTATATTTGTTTATAATTTGCTTATATTATTATTATATGTAGTTTTTTTATAAATAATGTAATTAGGATTAGATTAAGTAATTAACCCTAATTTATTAAAAAACCTAACTTTATTATGAATTTAATTTATTATTTTTATATGCTTACTTAATTAAAATTAACAAATATTTTTTATATGTATATAAATTCAAAATATTAGAACTATTAGTTATATTTATTAGTATGTAATTATTATTATTTATTTATTTTATTTAAAATTCTTAGAAAATATTTATTTATTTAATTTTGAACTTTTAATTTATTTCTATATTATATTGTTATACTAACCTTCTTATATTTATTTTTTTGTTTATTATTACTAACCAATTTATTTATTTATTTATTATATGCTTATTTATTTTAATTATTCTTATAATGTAATTGTGCCCATTATTTAATAGTTGTATAATTATTCTTATTATTTATTTTTAATTGCCATGGTTAGTAAAATAGGGAGTGTAAACATGTTTGTATTTAAAATTGAATTTAGATCATTAATCTCAAGATAAATATATGAATTTGTACACGCACACACGTAAGTCGATCTTGGATCGCCATCTCACATTCTTAAGGATACCTCTCATGTTGCCTAAAGAAAAAGGTCAAGTAAGGTGTAAAGCAAAGTCCCTTCTCTCATATCATCTGGTCCCTTAAAAGATAATAAGATCAAGTCCCTTCATGGTTGCCTTCGTAAATGATCTTGTCCCTTTCGAATTAAGATGATAAGTCCCTTAGAATTGCTAAATACACCTTACAGTTGCCTAATCACAGATGTCCCTTCATTTGTCCCTCATACATCAAAGGTAATGACTACCTATTCCTTAATAATAAGGATAGTCTTACCATTTAAAGGATATTTAAGAACAGAAAAGACTTAACTTAGGGTATGTTCCTCTTATGTACTTGCTCACCTTTTCAAACATTTCAAAAACACTTCACATTTTCAAACAAATTTTCGAAACAAAGTCTTTATGTATATCCGTACATGGATCATTATAAAGTACTTAAGAAATTTTTTTCACACACTACACTTCTCAAAAACAATTTAAAGTGAGCTAAGTAACTAAGAGCCCATGGATAACCATGGATGTAAAGGGTGCTAACACCTTCCCTTTACATAACCTACCCCCCGAACCCAAAATCTTTTAAGGTCTTTCCTGTTCTTCTATGCCATTTCCTTTGGATAAAATAAAAGTCGGTGGCGACTCTTGCTATCCGCAACATTTAACTAAAGTCAGTTCTCCCACCGTGTTACAATCGCCACCGCGCTTTTATTTATTTCCAAAAGGAAAAAGGAAAAAGAACGAACAAAACCTTAAAGAATCTTAAAAGCTAAAAAGCTACAAGAATCGAACAGAGAATGGGTACGGGGATTGGTTACAAATCGGGAAGGTTTTACGCACCCGACTTGTTTGTGGTACTCCACAGGAACCCTTTGAAATGTTTACTGCATTTTTTGGTTTGAAATGGTTTGCTTGAAAAAAGATTGAAGAGATGAGAAGAAGAATGTTTTTTTTAAGATTTTGGTGTTTGAAGAGACGAACGTCTCATGCCTACGTACCCACAAAGTGCAATGCGAGATCAAAACCCCGTAGTTCGTGGTACAAATTGTGAAAAGGCAAATGAGTTGAATTGATTTTAAAATGTAAAGATAAGTCGTCATTCTTTAGCGAATAATTCCTCTAGAAAGGATGAATCATATCTAAACATAAAAAGGTTAAAAGAAATGTGCACGAGGGCACAAAAACAATTGAATGAGTTTTGAAGGTTTTAAAGTTTTTTGAGAAAGAAAGTTTCAATATGCTTATGTAGTTTAGCATTTATTTAAGGAAATGAAATGAAAAGGTAAAAGCACATGACCGAAGTCAAGGTTTGATTGAGAAAAATGTTTGAAGTTTGAAAACAAAGAAGATTTTGAAAATAGGAAGGATATTTGAAAATTGAAGAAGATGGGAAGAGATGAAGGGACTATCCTAAGACTTGAAAATAAAAGCTAAAGGAAGAACGATCAAACCATATGGCAAGCATTCTTCGAAACAATCGGATTTTCATCTTCATAATCAAGTGAACTCAATTGGAGCCAAAGTCTTCAATCCATAACAACTTGAGCAAAAGGATGATCCTAGAATCTAAGTCCGAAACTCCAATGCTAAGGATAGTAACCATAGTCCGAAATTAAAGTCACCAATTTTTTAGATGTTTATTCCTTTATTAATATTTTGGTGTCCAAATGGACAAAGGAAAAATAACAAACAACAAAATAAACAATAAGCAATATGATGAATGATATAGAAGCATAATAAGAGAGATAGGGAGCAAGAAATTGAAATAAAAGGATAAGGTGCGAGAGATTAAATTTAAACGGATTATATTCACATTATTATTATATTTACAATATAAGTGGTATGATGAACTTAATCAAGCACAACCACGAAAAGAAAAATAAAATCGAGGCAACCGGATCCAAGTGGATCTTAATCCGAATCGGGACAAGTTTAGGTCTATGTTAAGCAATCGCCGAGTAATTTACGGAGTAATTACCCTACAAATGAAGCCGGCCACCACTAATTAAAGTGGAAAATATTCGTGTTAATACATGTTAGAGAAACGATATTATAGATCGTTCTCCGAAAACATGCCACACTAAAAAGAAAAGGTAATGGTCTAATCTTAATCGGGATTTCTCATTGTGTTTATCGAAGGCAACCTATCACGATTCCAAAGTATGGAGAATGATCCAAATGATCATTCATCCATAGATTTGAAATAATGAAGATTAAGCATCTTCGAAAACCAATAATTGCGAATCGGAGATCTCATCGACCAAAAAGAAAAATAAAGGATGAAAAATAAATGGATCTAAAGTTAAATCCATAAAAGAATTAAAATGTTTTTTTTAAACTCTTTTTTCTAAAAATTCTTTTCTTAAAATCTTTTCTAAAAAAAATTCTAAAATATTTCTTTCCTAAATTCCATATCAAAATGAAATTGAAAATAAGTTTCTTAAAACAAAACCACACTAATAAAAAAAAAAGAATAAAGGAAAAAAAAAAGAAGCAAAATCCAAGGGCTTGGATCCACGGGTAGGGATGTTGGATAGCAGACAGATCCACATGGATCCAAGCCCAAACCACTTCACATTTCAGCTTTTATTAAAATTAAAAATGAAAAAAACAAATTATAAAAAAAACCAAGAAGCAAACAGAAGCTTCTTCTTCGTTGAAACACGGCGGAAACAGGGCTACATGGCGGAAGGAAAGGAAAACGAAAACGAATTTCTTCTTCTACCTCACGTCCAAGCCAATCTTTCGTTCTTCTTTGTTTGCGAATCCTACTTCTCCTCAATCAATTTCGTTCTTCCTGTTTCCCAAATCATGGTTTGATGATGATGTGTGAAGAGTGAGGATTTTCGTTTGTGTTGTTGAAGAACCGACGAAGATTTGAGGTGAAGATTTATGAGATTTGGAATCACTGAATTGAAGCTTGGGTTATCATTTTAGCAGAGGTTTCGGGAGCTCTCCAAGCTTGGGAATTAGAAGAGTGGAGTGTTGAATTTATAGAGTGAAGGAGGAATTTGAAGCTTGCCGTTTTGGGTTGATTTCAATTGCGTTTGGGGCCACGGGAATTGCGTGCTAGCTTTAGCTTTTCATTTACGAATTTGTTGCGTTTTGAATGTTCTTCTTTGCATTTTGTTTTCGTTATGGCTTGTGCAGGTTACGCGTGATTTTGGAGTCTTAGCTGAGGCTTGTGAGCTGGGCCTGCTGTTTGTTGTTTTTGCTTTTGGAGCTGAAGCTAGCTGTGTACGGATGCGGCGTGTGTACGGTCTAGAAAGTTGAAAGTGACGCTGGGCAGATAAGCTGAGGCTTTGGGAAGTGAAGGCTACTGCGTTTTGCTTATTATTCTTGGTGGCTTATTTGTGTGTTGGATGTACGGTTTGTATGCGGGAGCAGGCTGGCGTGAGAACTTGGGTCGTGAGGCTTGTCTTGCAAAAAGGCTTGCATTTTGTTGACTGCGGCATGAAGTATTCTTTGGCTTGCCGTACGGATGTGTGAAGTCTTGGAATTTTTATACGGCTTTGTATTGTAAGCTGTTTTAAGCAGTGCGTTACGTATTGTTGGGCTTGGCTGTATTAGCTTTGTGTCGCGGCTTGTATTCACACGGAAGGCTTGTGAATTATTGTGAAGTTTGTAGCTGGGGAGGATTTGTGTGAGGGCTGAGTGCATCACGTGCTGGCTGATGAGGTGATATTGGGCCTTGCTGTATTGCGTGAGGTGTGAGGCTTAATGATGGATTAGTAGGTTTGTTTGGCTGAGGGAAAGTTTGAAGAGGCTTAATGGAAAGTGATGCACGTAGGAGCTTGATTGTGATGAGGCTTGGTAGCTTCGGCTAGGTTGGTAAAAGTGAATGTGTGGTGGCTACAGGCTTGGATGTTGGGCCTGATTATGATGTTTGGCTTGGAAAATTGGACTTGGAGGCTTTTTTTTCATAACATGAACTAATAATAAAAAATGAACAACTGATTTCTATGTATATTATTTTTTTCTTGATCTTTAATAAAAGGGAATAAATGGACTAAAAGAAAAATAATGGGATTTTTTTATTTTGTTTTGGAGAATAAAAATGAAATAAGGTATATAAAAAAAATGGTAATGAAGGTATATGATAAAAAAAAGGATATTGGAAATAATAAAAAGTGGATTAATCAAAAATGGATAAATGGATGAAATTTGGTATTTTTGTGAAATAAAAATGAATAATCGATATGAATTAGAAAATGGGTAGAAATGAACACTAGAAAAAAAATTAAAATAAAAGAAATGTTTAATCGAAAAATGGATGAGAGATATGAAATTGATTTTTAAGCCCATAACAAATCCTGATTTTCCTTCACAAGCCACTGATAAAATGATCACAAACACTTCTGAACCACTGCCAACTTGTCATTTATACCGCAATCACTTGAAATCTGAAACCAGTCCTGATAATTCGAAACCGTACTGAGGAAAATAAATCCTCAGATGAACTACTGATAAACTGGTGATCTTGCAGATTCAAACCAAACTTCGCACAAAACACTGTCTGTTAACTGATGACTTCGCACACAACACAACTTGAACTTTGAAAACGCATTTTATGAGAAACAACTACTGGCACAAACAACTTGCAATCGAAACAATCTTTTGATAGTTTGACCAAGATTAGGTCAAACGTCCATCTGAATCGAATCGTGACTGAACAAACGCATCTGAATTGGAATCACAGCCCTGTCTTTGAAATCCTGCAACACAGAGAAGAAGAAGCAACTGCAACATATTTTTTTGTATTTTGGTTAGAGGTTAGTGAGTATAAACAAATAATAGAAATTAAACATGGTGATCCTCTGCAAGGCATAGACCTGCACCTAAAAAAAAGATAAACGAACCAGTGCGTGATCTTGTTTGTATGCAAATGCAGATGAGATGCGGAAAATCTTAGGGTCAAAAATTAGGGTCTGACACTTATTAATGATAGTTGCTTCCAGATGTAATGCTTTGGCTATGTCTTCATTCTTTGGAGGAGTCATTTCAGGATTGAAAGGAATTCCTCTTCTGATAGGGACACCCAATAGCATAGAGTATTCTTCCAGGAAAGGACCTATCTGAAAATCTGGGAAAGTGAAGCAACATAGAGGAGGGTCATAAAACTGAAGACAGGTGTGAATCATGCTCCTCTACAATGTGTCCAAGTCCATGATCATGTCCAGGATTCCACCATAATGCTCTCTGAATGAGGGAACATGATCAGGGGTGATAAGGGCATGTATCTGCCTGATGCCTGCTAGTGGATACTCAAAGAAGTGGTAGGTGATGTTGCTTTACCTGGTTGAATCCATGTTAAAGATGTGTGCTGAAGGAGATCACTGAAGAAGATAGCTGAAGAAGATAGCTGAAGAAGATAACTGAAGAAGATAAGCTGAGCAGAAGAATGGTCAAAACCAAACCAAGGGAAGATGGATACCATGTAAAACAAATAGACAAATGATAAATGATGCAATATGATATATGCTTATGATATGCAAGGGTTTGTGATCATGTGTTGGATTATCAGTTGCCTCTGGTGGGATCCTTGAGTGTTCAAAGTTTCAGATGAATGCTTGAGAACCAGTAACCGGGTGGGGGACTCAAATAAAGAGTCAATAATCCAGGTTTTCAAAGAACTAGTCCAAAATAGTACAACCTTAAGAACAAATTCCAGTAGCAAGGTATGTTGAGGTCAAGGGTTCCTGCAAACCTGTAAACAACCCAACCCACTCATAGGTATTATTCTAGAACAAGGAACCTCAGGTTAGGATCTATTATGAGAAGTGTAAACACTTCTAACCCGGAGGTACAGTGTTTACCCTAATCATAAAGGATCCTCCTCTAATTCACCTCACATGCTGAAGGTCATCTAAAAAGGTCATCCAGACTTAGCAGGCTTCCCAGATAGCCCTAAACACTACAGGAAATTCGTAGCACAGAGTTCTCAAAAGGAAACCCATGTCTGAACCGTGTTTTCATATTCCCGCACCAGACCGAAATGGAATGGGAAAGAATATAAAACCACTTTAATCATATGTGTCACTCAGGCTCTCGGTGTGGAACCTTACTCACTGAGTATCCCTCCCGCCAAGGTAAACAACAGATCCAGCACATGATATGATGACAATAATATGAAATGCATAAAAACAGTAAATGAAAGCGATAAATAAAGTTGTACGGAAAGCAATAAATAAAGCAATAAACAAAAAGCACATATAGCACATAACACCCCAAAAAAAACAAATCAAACAAGAGCTAGGAGAAACCCATAAAAAGAACCAGAAGCCCTGGTTGCAAAAGATAAGATCCCCAGCAGAGTCGCCAAGCTGTCGCTCCCCCGGAAAGACACCAGGGTCCCAGGGTGCAGACGCGAACGGTCGGCGAAAGAGAAAATGAGGTTGAATTGAATAGAGTCGCCAGCTAGGCATTTTTATCCCGAAGGAAAGGTAATGCTGCATAAACCTGTAAAGAGATGGATAAGATGGTTGCGAACCAGAGAGACTAATAAAGGTGGTTGGTTACAACCTGGGAAGGTATTAGCACCCAGATTGTCTGTCGTACTCGACGGGATCCACGCCTACAAGATTGTGTTTAAAAGGGGTAAGTGTATGTGTTATCTATGTACAAAAGCTAGAAAAGAAAGGTACATTGTGTCAGTGTAAAAGAGAAGGTGAGTGCTCAAAGACTGAGGCTTAGAAAAGAAAGCTGAAAGAGGGAGAAGACACAGAGACTTTTGTTCGATAACTGTTAAGTTATGCCTACGTATCCTCTCGTGCAATGAGGAAGTCAGAACACCGTAGTTCGACTCAAAGAAACTGAAAATAAATTGATTGTGAACTGCTTACTTGTCTATGCTCAAGTGTGTGACTCGTTTGGCTCGAGTGCTAACTGTCTTGCATTAGATGGAAGAAGCGAGTTCTCGTTTGTGAATGAGTGTGATGAGAAAATAATCCTGAAGGAGACGATTATTGTTTGTTTTTGTGTTTAGCATAGGATTATGAGCTTAAACCTAAATCAAGGGTTGTAAACTCATTATATCCTCCCTGATTAGGGATAATGAACCTACTTAAGTATGAGATAAGCATCTCAACTTAATTACCATGATGATGTAGGATTAAGATCATTAACCTACTTGTGATTATTAAGATGTTTTTGGGTTTTTGTTTAGCGTTAAGTAATGAGTTTAATCTCTAAGCACAGATTAGTGAACTCATTACACCATCCTAATAGAAGGATGATAGATGAGAACACTTAAACTGAGGAAGATACCTCAACTTAATCCATGGTTAGGGATTAAATTCATTATATAACAAGCCTTTATTAGATGGATTTTAATTAAAATATGAGATTAAGAAGTGGATTTTATGGTTTGTAATACGACTTGAGGGGGACTTGTCCATTAAACACTAGGGTTAGTCCCTCTTAACCATAAGGAAGAGATAGAACCCTAATGTAAAGCCCAAGTTACAAGATAAAGTCTTAGTGATTATTAATGTGTTTTGATTAAGAGGTGTAAACAAATTAAAGGTTTAACACTAAGGATTAAAGTTATACACTCCATCCTAAGATAAGGATGCAGGCATAACACTAATTCAAAGTCCCAAAGCTTTAAGAGTTTAGCCTCTGATTATTGAGATGAGAAGAGAGACTCAAGGAGACTCAAAGGTAAAAAGATAGGGGAGAATATATACAACCCTAAAAATTATCATGCTTGGATATCCTATGGTTTGTGAGGCTTAAGAGAAAGGATCTTCAAGGCCACCAATGGAAGAAGCAGATGAAAAGAGAAGGAGGAAGAAGAATAAGTTACTTACTTCCTGAAGAAGATAAGTAACTTAAAAGAAAGAAAGTAAGAAGGATGGAACATAAGTGAAGCAATTTAACTTCAAAGACATGTAAATATGCATATGAATAGGTGAGAAGAGGTGGGAGGTGAAGGCAAATCTACCTCCCAGATAACTTACCCAAAAGCTCCTGAAATGTTAGTATGGATGCATAAGACATAAAGTAAAAGGAAATGAATTGAAATGAGATGCAAAGACCAAATTCATAAGTTAATATGCATTGTAAATTGCATATGAGATGATGAAAAGTCATACAAGATGCATATGAATGATCATACAAGGATGAGATGCAAAGGAAGCATGAATGAAGCATGAAAACACATGAATGTTCATGAAATGTAATGGATGCAAAGCATAGCAAATGAATGAAGAAATGATAAATAAATTTTCAAGCATGTCCTAAGATGTCTAAGATGTCATAAAAATGCTTGAAATGTCATGGAAAGTTCATATTATGATGATATGCAAAGGAGAATGCAAATGAAGATGCAAAATTAGGGTTTTAAGACAACATGAGATGCATATGACCAAAACAGAAGCATACTTCATGATAAAAAAATTGAAATTAAGCTCAAACAAACCTTAATCCCATATGAGATTACACCCCAAAGGAGAAAGTCATAAGCTTAACCTAATGGAAGTTATGAAATTTCTAAGTTTGCTAGGTTTTTGGGTGCTTCTAAAGGGAAAATGCAAATCAAATTGAAAATTCAAGATAAAATCCTGAGAAAAATAACCTAGAAACTATATGTAATATATGAAACAAAGAAAAAAGAATCAAGTTCAAACTCATCATGGTTAGGCAGAAATGAATTTTTCAAATTAGGGTTTGAAAATATGATTTTTAAGAACCCTAATTCAAAGAAAATTGTGAAATTATAATCAAACCTAAAAAGAAATGTATATTATGAGTTTGAAAATGTTTCTAAATGTATTGGAATGGTTCATGAATTTTTTGGTGATTTTTAGAAACCTAAATGAATTTTTAATTAATTAAAATCCATTAATTAATTAAAAATAACATTTAAACATTTTAAAAATACTTTTTAATTGCAAAAAATAAAATAAAAATTATTTTTGGGTTAAGAAAATTATTTGGATCAGAAATGCAAAAGATCATATTTTTTTATGAGTTTTGATATTTTAAATAAAATGTACAAAAGAAATGATTAAAAATGAAATAAAAATTGATTTAATGGAAAGTAAGTTGATCTGAGGGTTGAGGTTCAAACTGGGCTTGACTGCGCGCGCAGATGAAGGGCTAGGATTGAAACTGGATAATTAAGTTAATTAACTTAATTAATTATGAATTAAAGTTAAGTGGATGCATCTGATCCGTCCAAACACGCGGCAAACTCAATCCAAGGGCCAGTATTCAAACTGACGCACTAACCCTAATTAACTAACCCTAATCACTTTCAGGTGACCGGAGCAAGCTCCAGTCATCTTCTCCGGCGAGACAAAACCCTAGGTTGTTCTACAGGCCACCCCACTCCAAATTACCTGCCCATAAATGATCTCACACTTCCACGAAACTCAAATCATCCATCAAACAACATTTATACTTCATAAACAATGAGAATCAAAGAAAAAATAAAAACTGGACAAACTTTCAGAAGCTTATGAAATCCTCATTTCTCCACCATTTTCAAAAATTCAAAGTGCAAAATGATCAGGGAAACAAGCTCTATCACATTGTAACTTAAAATCAGAGCTCTGAGAAAAGTGTTCTTGAGGTATACCTGAGATGGAGCTTTCTGATTCTGGGCTTTCTGGACCTCTCTTTGGTGCAAATCAACTCTAATGGACTTCCTGAGGATGCTATGATGCTTGGAACAAGCTTGCAATGGCTGATTTTGATGATTCAGTTCTGCTGCACCAGAAATCGTATCTTTGTTGTGTGAGCTTTTAGGCCATTTTAATGGAAGGTTTGTGTTCCTTGTGATGTGTAGAGATGATTGGTGCAAAGAATTGTGAGGTTTGATGGTTGTGTTGGCAGATTCGAAGAAGGGAATTTTTTTACTAATTTTTTGAAAATTGAGTTGTGGGAGGTTTCAGGCTTGTGTGTGTTGTGAAATGAGCTCCATAATGTTTGTATGTAATGTCTTGATTGGTCAGAAGGTTGGTGATGGCATAGTTTGATTGGTATGGGCAAGTTGCAAAAAAGTCAAAAGTTTTGTACCTCAAGCATGGGCCATGGTAGAGCTGGCTTTAGGGGTGTCTTGACCTCAGCATGATTTGTGGATGGCCCTAGGATCAAAGTTATGCAGCTGGCACAAGTGGATGAAGGTTTCATTAGGTTTTGCAATTTTCCATCTTTGAGAATTTTGTGAAAATGTCTTGATGAATCTTGCAATCCAAGGCACAATTTTGGTTCAAATGCATTGCACTATGTTTGTATGATGTTTAGAAATCAATTAGAGGTCATGAAATGGCTTGAAACTTGAATTTGCAAAAAATCCTCTTTAGCATGAACTTGAAATTTACAAGAATTTTCCCAACTTTGAAAGGCCATATCTTGAGTTCTAGGATGAATCAAGACATGTTATTGTACTTTTTAAAAATTGGAAGACATAATCTACAACTTTCATGCCCAAGAATTTTTCATTTGAAGCATTTTTGGTCATGAAAGAATAGGTTGAAAATCTTTCCCAAAATGGAAAGTTTCCATTACAAGTCATTTCCAAAAATAGCAAGTTTGCTTTTGGCTCAAAATTCTTCAACTTTGTGAACTTCCAACCACTCCAATGACCAAATAAATATCATAGAGACTCAAAATGATGAATGGGACCCTTTGGTACCCTTGGTGGAGGCCTCAGATGCCCTGATTTTGACTTTACTTGCTCAAGAAGTTACCCAATGATCAGATGACTTCCACAATGAATTTCTTCATCAAATTTGGTACACATGATCCTTATAACATATTGAGACCATTAGAAACAATAATGACCAAAAAAATTGGGATTAAAGCCTCTGAAACCAAAACCCTAATTTTAGGTCATCTGTGCAAGAATTCTTCAGTCTGCCTCTATGCCTTTGCCATTCTTTGTGATCTCTTGACTTTTATGAACTTTGGGGAGCATATTATGATCATGGAACACACATGGACCCTCTTGGAAAGCTTCAAGACCTTTGGGATGGCTCAAATAACTTCTTGGATTGCTCAGATCACAAACCCTAGATGCAGATGAAATGAAACTATGTAGATGAAACAAATATGGAATATGAGGTGGTATGCCTATGCTCATGCAAAAATGAAAGATCACAAGCCATGGTGTGAGAAAAGGTGAGGGAAAATTTAGGGTGTTTACACTGAGCATTGACATAAGCAGTTCAAGCTTTAAGACACAAGCAATCTTTTCCACCCCTAGTTAGGGGAACTACGGCGACTCTGATCCTCATGTCTAGATGAGGTACGTAGGAAGTGGGGTAGGACCCGTTCAAGCACTCTTTTATTTTCCCTACATTTTTCCCTTTATTTTCTTTTCTTATCCAGTATCAGTCTTTCTTTTTGCAGCAGCTTTCATTCCTTCACCCTTTGAAACAGTTTCCTTGCAAGCATGGATCCCGTCGGGTACGACGGACGATCTGGGGTGCTAATACCTTCCCAGGTCGTAACCGACTCCCGAACCCAGTTTCTTTGGTTCGCAGGACCTTTTTCATTTCCTTTCTTCTTTCGGTTTGTGTAGCATTACCATTCCCGTTCCTTCGGGATAAAAATACCTGGCTGGCGACTCTACCCTTTTCTGTGCCACTTTCGTGTTTGTACCAGGATGGAAATCTAGGGAGTGACAATTACCTTTCCCATTCATTCGGGATAAAAATGCCTGGCTGGCGACTCTACCTTTTTCGCGCCACTTTCGTGTTTGTACTAGGATGAAAATCCCGAGAGCGACACATATACATGCATTATTTCTCATGCATTTATAGTTTTAAATGATTAAATTTTGTCATGTTTTCATTGTTGTATTTTGAAATAGAAGTTGTTAAATGTATGCTACATTGCATTGTTTTTACACTTTTTACAATTGTTTCCATGTTATTTGGTAGTTGTAATAGGCTGTTGCATGTCATGTGCATTTTGGTAGTTGATTGTGTGCGGAAGCACTATTGTAACTGCTGACTTTGTGTTTTGCTTATATTTTAGGCACACTTAGGCTTTGGCTTGAGTCTAGTTTAGATCACAATCATTTTAGGAGATGTTGGTACTTAATTATCTTCCTTCTTTATCATATTTGACTTCATAATCATTAATTTTACTAACCTTTTCAGGGGCTAATGGTAAGTATAGAATGTGGGTGTGTGCCTACATTCTACCTTCTTTCTTCCTCTTTTAAAGCTTTCAACTTGTGATTGCGATAAGCATTTTATGCTTCTTCGACACTTCACTTTCTTCATTCCCTTTGAGTTCTAATCTCATCTTCAATCCTTGAAGAGAGTTAGAACTTGTGTTTCTTTCTCTTTAGGATTAGAAAATGACATTAACCATAGGATCTCCATTAAACAATAACATAGGGTGAGTCTTAGTTTCACTTAGAGTTTTTCCTTTATCAACTTGAGTCTTCTCTCTCATCTCAAAACAAAATCAAAACATCTAATAAAGGTTGAGCTTTCTCATGTGCCAAGGGATTTTGCCATGGGATACTTGCACACATTCCATATAGGGATGAGGTGTAGGGTATCTATCATGATGAATAAGTCTTAGCATGAAGATGCTTCACAAACAAAACATAATCAAAACACTTCTAAAAACAATAAATAGACAACGCGTCTTCTTTTCTCATCTTCCAATCTTTGCGAATGATTTCTGACTTCTCTCGACAGTTCGATAACAAAACGGTAACGCACTCGATTCAGTGAGCCTGCAACACATGAGTTAGAGATATGGAAACGTCGTCCTAAAAAACTCAAACAAATCTCCTCCCTAGTTAGGGGAACTACGACGACTTGGATTCTCATATCCCATGAGATACGTAGGCAATGGGGTAAGGCCCATTCGAGCACACTCTTTAGTTTCCCTAGATTTTTCCATACCCTTTTCTTTCTTTTTTCCAGTTCCAGTAGTAGTTTCAGTTCAGCAGCAGTTTTTCTCACCCTTTGAAACAGTTCAAGCAAGCATGGATCCTGTCGGTTACGACAGACGATCTAGGGTGCTAATACCTTCCCATTTTGTAACCGAATCCCGAACCCAGTCTCTTTGGTTTGCAAGACCTTGTTTCTTCCTTTCCCTTGGTTAGTTCAGCATTAACTTTCCCATTCATTCGGGATAAAAATGTATGGCTGGCGACTCTACCTTTTCCGCGCCACTTTCGCATTTGCAATAGGATGAAAATCCCAGGAGCGACAATCTCAAACTTTTTCAGAAGTTATTTTTCATATTTTCTCTAATGAATATACGTTCCATCTGGACGTTGATCAATATGGATTCCCAGAAAGAATTTGAGTTCTCCCATCAGACTCATTTTGAATTCTACCTGCATCAACTCAGAAAATTCCTTGCACAAAGCAGGATTAGCAGAACCAAAAATAATATCATCTACATAGATTTTCACAACAAGAATATCATTCTTAAATGTCTTGCAAAAGAGTGTAGTATCTACCTTGCCTCTGGTAAAATCATTTTCCAAAAGGAATGTACTAAGTCTATCATACCAAGCTCTTGAAGCTTGTTTTATACTATATAAGGATTTCTTAAGTTTGAAAACAAAATCTAAATTTTTAGAATCCTCAAATCCAGGGTGTTGGCGTACATACACCTCCTCATAAATGTAGCCATTTAAGAATGTACTCTTAACATCCATCCGATAAATGATGATGTTATGATTGACAATGAAAGAAACTAATCAACGAATAGATTCTAACCTTGCGACTAGAGCAAATGTCTTAGTATAGGCAACCCTTTCTTGGTGACTATAACCTTGTGCAACCAGTAAAGCCTTGTTTCTGACTACTTCACCCTTCTCGTTTAACTTGAATCTGAAAACCCATTTGGTTCTGATAAGATGGACACCTTTAGGTTTCTGAACAAGATCCCAGACATCATTTCTGGTAAATTGATTCAATTATTCTTCCATGGCAAGAATCCAATCATTATTTTAAAGAGCTTCTTCTACAGAGGTTGTCTCAATAAGATATACCAATCCAAGAAGTATTTCTTCAGAAGGTCTGAAAGCGGATCTGGTTCTGGCTGGAGTAGTTTTATCTCCCAGAATTAGTTCTTCAGAATGAGAAGCTTTGAGTGTGTTCTTCTTCTGAGGTGGATTCATAATTTGTTCTAGTGAAGGAGTCTCTGACTCTTTAGTTTCTACAACTCTCTTATCTTCTCCTTCTTTGGATTCTGAAAACTTAATCTTTAGATCTGCAAACTTTTCAATTAGTTCTGACTTTTTAGGGTCAGACTTATCATTGAATCTAACATGAATTGATTCCTCCATAATTTGTATTTCTGTGTTATAGATTTTGTAGCCTTTAGAGTGTTCAAAATATCCCAACAGAAGACATTTCTATGATTTAAAGTCAAACTTTCCAAGACTTTCTTTAGTGTTAAGCATATAACAGATACAACCAAAAGGATGAAAATAACAAATATTGGGCTTTCTATTCTTTCACAATTCATAGGGATTCTTACCCATAATAGGTCTTATCGATACTGTTTTGAATATAACATGTTGTATTTAATACCTAAGCCCATAAGTGCTTTGCCATGTCAGTTTCTTGGATCATGGTACGAGACATTTCTTGAAAAGTCCTATTCTTCCTTCCCACAACCCCATTTTGCTGTGGAGTTCTAGGATAGGAGAAATCATGGGAAATGCCTTGGTAATTGAACAATTCCTCAAAGAATATGTTCTTAAACTCACCATCGTGATCACTTCTAACCTCGATAATTTTGCAACCCTTTTCTGTTTGCACTTGAGAGCAAAAGGTAGAGAACACAGAATGAGACGCATCCTTGTGTCTTAAGAAATTTACCCATGTCCATCGGATATAGTCATCTACAATGAATAGTCCATACTTATTACCATTGATTGATGCAGTTTTCACTGGACCAAAAAGATCAATATGAAGAAGTTTTAATGGTCTTGAGGTAGAAACAACATTCTTTGCCTTAAAAACAGTTTTAGAAAAATTGCCTTTCTGACAAGCCTCACAAAGAGCATCTGAAGAATACTTCAGATTTGGAAAGCCTCTAACCAAATCAAGCTTGTTTAGCTGAGAAATCCTTTTCATGCTAACATGGCCCAATCGTCGATGCCAAAGCCATTACTCCTCAGAAACAGACAGAAGACACTAAACATTTTGATCCTGAAGATTAGAAAGTTTGATCTTATAAGTGTTTTATCTTCTATTCCCATCAAAGAGGACAGAGCCATCCTTTTGACTAATGGCCTTGCAAGACTCTTGATTGAAACAATGTCATATCCATTGTCACTAAGTTAGCTAATTGACAACAGATTATGTATTAAACCATCAACCAAAAGAACATTAGTAATAGAAGGAAGTTTACCATTACCTATTGTCCCATAGCCAATGATATTACCCTTCTTGTTTCCTCCGAAATTGACAGTACCTCCAGGCTTAAGTTCCAAGCTTCAGAACATATGCCTTATTCCCGTCATGTGTCGTGAGCAGCCACTATCCAGGTACCATGATTGGTATTTCAATTACGTTGTTAAGCTTATCTGCAACATATACTATCTTGTCTTTAGGTACCCATATTTTGGGTCCTATTTTGTTAGTCTTCCCAGAGTTTCTGAAAACTTTGGATCTTCTTGTAGAACAATAAACAAAAGGAATATGCACTTTATGCTTAAGTTTGGGTTCATATTTCTATGTTAGTGTAGGTGTACGTGCTCATTTAGAACAATCAAGTTTATTTATAGAAGGTAAAAACTGATCATAAAGAGGTTCAATGTTTGTGTGTTCTTCATCAGAATCTCCTTCTTCAGAGTCAGGGTCATTCTAAGTATCCATAAGTACCTTATTTACAATCTTCTTGGACTTTTTGTCTTTTTTAAGAAGCTTCGGACACATATTTTTGTAATGACCAGGCTCATTGCATTTATAACATATGGCTTCCTTATCAGGACTCTGCTTCCTTTTCACAAAATATGATTCAGAACGATCATTGTTTCTCCTTGACCCTCTAAACTTCCATTGTCTGTGTTTCCAGAGCATGTTGACATTTCTGGATATCAGAGACAACTCATCTTCTAAATCTATGTCATAATCTTCTGATTCTTCTTTAGCCTAGTACACCTTAACATTTTCATTTTTGGAATTGAGAGCAACAAATTTAACTTTCTTCTGCGGATCATCTTGCTCAAGCTCAATCTCATGGCTTCTTAAAGAACTAATAAGTCACTCAAGACTAAGTTGTTTAAATCTTTGCTAACTTCAAATTTGTTACTATTGATCTCCATTTTGAGGGAAGACTTCTGATAATCTTTTTGACATGATCAGCGGTAGAGTATCCTTTGTCCTGGACTCTAAGTCCAGCCACTAACATCTGAAATTTATCGAACATGGTCTCCACTGATTCATCATCTTCCATTTTGAAGGCTTTGTACTTTTGGATTAAGACAAGAGCCTTAGTCTCCTTTACTTAAGTTTTCCCTTCATAAGTCATTTGTAATGAGTCAAAAATGGATTTGGCGGTATCTTTGTTAGTTATTTTCTCATACTCAGTATAAGAAATAGCGTTGAGCAGAATGGTTTTTGCCTTGTGATTATTTTTGTAATCCTTCTTCTATTGGTCACTCATTGATCTTTTAGTGACCTTCTTTCCCATTGAATCTTCAGGGTAAGTGTATCCATCAACTACAATGTCCCATAGATCTACATCATAGTCAAGGAAGAAACTTTCTATCATGTCCTTCCAATAATCAAATTTCTCACCGTCAAAGATCGGTGGTTTTACATTGTAGTGATCTTTCTCATTTGTAGTTGAAGTTGAAGTGTTTCTTGCATGATTAGCCATAATAAAAACTCACACAAATACTATATCGGTACTCACATGGTGAAGTGTATGATAAACTTTTATGACAATCAGAATCGGAGCTCTGATCCTACTTGAAGGTGTGATAAAACACAAGAAAGGGGGTTTGAATTGGTGATTTGAAAATGAAAGATTTTTGTGAAACCACAAAAAGTATACCAATAAACAAACAAGAGAGAAAAAACATGATGATTTATCTTGGTTCACTTGTAAACTACAAGCTACCTCTAGTCCACCCTCCAAGGTGATTTTGCCTTCAACAAGGACTTAATCCACTATAACCATAACAGATTACAATGCACAGTCAATTTGTGACAAACTAAATAACCAGCTGATGAGACTTACCACACTACTCAACCAATGGATGCGACTTCGACAATGCACAACCAACTGAAGAGACTTACAACAATGCTCAACTAGTAGATGTGACTTAATAATGCACAACCAACTGAAGTGATTTATGACAATGCACAACCAGCTGATGCAAATTATACAAGATACAAGGTTTGTTCACAAAGAGTTTCTTCTAAACGAGTAGAGTAAACACAGTTGAGAGCTTTTGAAAATATGCATTACTGTTGGAGAATTTTGCTTTGTATGTGCATTTCAAAAATTGCATAGTCTTATGTATTTTCCTTCATGAGACAATCCTTATATAGGCACTGAGAAAAAAATCTATTGCATCACTGCTAGCCTGAGGAATGTCGTTGCTAAGAGTGAAAAATAGTACACAAAATCGTCCTTACGTACCACCAAATCAGGGTAGTGGGGTAGTGGAATTGTTAGTGAAATGAAGTTTCTTTTTACTATTATAATATTCCCTCGTAACCGTTAATCCTTATCTTATGATCTTCAAAGGCTTCGGGTTGTAATATGATTTAAGCATAAGTAGAGGAAAGGATAACTCTCTTAATGATTAATCTTTTTCTTATGATCTTCAGAGCCTGTTGATTGAAATATGATTGAAGCATGAGTAAAGGAAAGGATATGAGGCTTCAGAATCTTAAGTCTTCAGTCTTTAGAACCTTGTCTTCAAAAATTCAGCTCTTGTCTTCGAAACCCTTAGTTTTCATAATCTTCAGAACCTTGTTCACTCAGAACTATGTCTTCAGAGTCTTCAGCATTTGGTCTTCAGAGCCTTTAGTCTTAATAACTTCAAGTCTCTAGAGTCTTTATTCACTTGGTCTTTAGAACCTTCAGTCTTCAGAACTTTAAGTCATTAGAATCTTCAGCACTTGGTCTTCAGAACTAACATATCAGAGTTATACTCATTCAGAGTCAGAATCCTATAAAACATTGCAACAGCAACATCAGTTTTCTCAATATCTTTCTAATGAGTTGGTACATAAGCAGTCATGCTTTCTTTTAGCGCAGAAGCGGATATCATCATATCATAATCACTAGTTCATACTGTCGTACCCCGAAAAATACGACCTCACGCGATCCGAAATGGACGGGAGCCGCGCGCTGGACAGACTGAAGAGTCGCCACCTAATTCTATTTATTCCCGAAGAGGGAAAGGGAAGATATAGATACAACCCGGGAAGAGAAGGATGAGTACAAAGGTCAACAGAACCATTGCCAGGGTTCGGGAGTCGGTTATGCAGGGGGAAGGTATTAGCACCCCCTACATCCATTGTACTCGATGGGAACCATCTAAGTTATCACTCGGCAAGGATTGAGATCCTCGTGCCTACGTACTCCCGTGTGCAATGGGAAAGTCAGAGCCTCGTAGTTCGGCCTACTAAGGGTAATGGTTGTTGATTTTATTACCTTTCTTCGCTGAAAGGGTTTGGGAGTCGATTTGTACTAAAGACTATGGATAGTTTATCTCATCCAACAAGACGAGCATCTTGCGTCGAAATAATCGGAGCGAGTAACGAGAGCTCGTTATCCTCCTTTCTATCGCTTAAGGCTCGTGGCGTACAATTCTTCTCGTATTATTAAAGTGTTTTATTTCCTACGACCGCTTGACATTGGATCAAGGGTTTGGATCTAACCGAAACATTTTGATTTTTTGAGATTTAGAGGGTAAATGCAAAATTGAGGTTTATTTTGTGGTTTGTTAGCGAGGCACGAAGCGCTCGGCTCGCAAAGGTGGAGTGGACCCTAATAAACGAAACAATAACTGAACAATAAAGTGCGAGTGTGCAAGTGCAATCGCTTGGCGTTGGACCAAGGATTCCGAATTAAATAAAATACGGAAAATAAAGTGCGTACAAAGTAATGGGAGAGGGATACAAAATAAATACAGGGGATTGCGCGAAATAAATGGTATCATTGTAGTTTGCCCAAGAAGAAGCGTGTGTGCAGTGTTTTTGAACTGTTCGAAGGTGTTCGACCTTTTTAATCGGAAACAACTATTCGAAGGCGTTGGACCTTTTTAATCGGAAACAACTATTCGAAGGCGTTGGACCTTTTTTGGGACGCGTCGAAATTTGGTTCATTTACTTCCTTAGAATCGATTCAAGGTTAGAATCATTCTATGAGGAGTTGAACATTATTTGAAATGCGAAAATAAATAAATAAATTGAATTGAATTCGCAAAGACTAAATTAAGACAGAATAATAAATTAAATAATAAATTAAATTGGTAATATTGAGAATAAAGAAGAAAATTAATTAAATTGAATATTTATTGGTCAAAAATAATAAAATAATAAAATGAAAAAAGCTAATTACAAGGAGGGCCTCATATTGACCGAGTATCACCGATTTAATGAAAGCGGGCGAACATCGGCCTTTTGTTATGTCATTGGCCCTTTTAAATAAAATAATATGATAAATCAAGTAAACTAGACACCAAATAATTCATTAAAATTATTTTCTTTTTTTTTTTTAAGACATATTTTTAAGGATGATAAAAGTGGCAAGACAATATTGTAATAAAAGAAAGAAATCAAAATTATAAAGAACAAAACAAATAATAAGATCCTAATAAATAAAGCAAATCAAATAGAAATAAGATAAAATAACCAAACATAAAGGAAGGAGGGTGGTTCAGCGTGACTTATATGTGTGAAAAGGAAAGAAATTCGGATGGGGCTGAAAGTCCATCAAAAAAACTCCTTTATCTTATAAAAACATAATGAAATAAAAGATTAAATTAAAAAAGAAAACCCTATCTGGATCTATAGTTACCTAACCAATCACAGCAAAAGAATTAAAACAAATTGCCATTAAAAGGACCTCAATAAAACAAACACAAAACAAAGTACATGCGATATTGATAAAGCAAATAAGATACCCACCGTCATGTGAACAGTCGAACACAATAAAAAGAAAACTGGTGGCTTTGTTTTTCGTTTTCGGCTTTAGCGTTAGCTCAAGATGGGTTCGTGCGATGGCCGGTGCGGAGGGTCGGTTACCGTCGGAACTCCTGAGTCCACTAGCTTTCATCTATGGCTTTCGCCTCCCTTGCTGCGTTTTCGTGGATGGTTGATGCGGTTTCGTTGTGATGGACGGCGGTTTGTGGAAGGGTTGTTTCACGGCGAGTTCTCGGCGGTGAGTTTTTTTTTTTCTAGATTCGGTGGCTGTTTGTGAAGGGCGGCGGATCCGGTACAGCGACTTCGTTTTCTGGTTTCGCGGTGTTGTTACGATGGAGGTAGTGGTGTTTGGACTGCGTTTCGGTATGCGGTGAGGCTTTTGGTGGCTTCTGTATTTGAGTTTTCAGTGTCAGCGAAAGTTCTCGGTTGGATCTCGTGGTGGGTTTGTGTGGTTTCACAGCTAAGGTTTGTGTGATTCGGAAAGATTTCTGAAAAAGGTTATGTTAGTGTTGAAGATGATGCAACTTGAGTTTTTTTTTAAGTTATTCTGTGATTTTTGTTTTGTTTTCTGTTTTGATGCGATTTTGCTTACAAGGAATGGTAGTAGTGGTTTATGGAAGGATGGTGTTTGAAAAGGATGGAGTTATTGAGAAAGAAAGGATTAAAAAGGTTTTGTGTGAATCCTCTCCCAATGAATTTATTAGGCTGCGATATAAGGCAAGGTTGTGTTGCTGAATGAAAGTGGGAGGTTTGTTACAATTGATGAGTTGTTTGTGTGCTGTGAAAAGTAGTGGATTTGAGGGAGCAGATTGTACAAGCTGTGTGAAAAAATGAAGTGGTGGTGGTGATACGGATCGTACAAATTATGAGTGGAGAAAGCTGTATTGGTATGAGTCACATGATGGTAAATGAAAAGAATAATATGTGGTTAGAAAATAGAAGAAAAAGTTACTGTCCAATGAATTTGTTTGAAAATAATAATAGTAATAATGGAAATAATGAAAATAAGAGTAAATAGAAATAATAATAAAATCAATAATAGAAATAATGATAACAATAATAAAAACAATAATAATAACAGGAATTAATAAAATTGTATTGATGGAAAAAAAGATTGTAATAACTAAAATAGTAATAATAATGAAAAGAGAAATAAGAAATGACAATTTTGTGATTTTGAAAATTTGTAAATGGACTTTAAAAACAATGTGTTGAATTTGGACAAAATAAAATAATAAGAATTAATAATGAATATGACATAATAAGAATAATAAGAATAATGTGAAAGATAATAATAATCGATTAGTAACAATAAAAACTGATAATAACCACAAAAAATAATAATACTGAGAAGAATATTTAACAGTCATAAAGATAATAATAATAATAACAATAATAATAATAATAATAATAATAATAATAAATGTAGTAATAATAGAAAAATGATTTATTTTTTTTTTTGTAGTTTTGTATGAGTAAGGGAATTTTAGGAATGAAAATGGGCCTATGATTTTGATAGAAATAAAAAGAGATTTTTTTTGTACACTTTTTGGATAATGACTGAATAAAACCCATAATAATATAAAAAGAAAGTAATCAAATTTTAGAAAATAATGAACGCACTTTTTTAGGATTTTTTTGGAATATATTGGTAGACAGAAAAATAGTACACATTTTTGAATTTCTGAAAAATGATGAGACAATAAAATAAAAAGATGCCAGTAGGACAAATTTGGGGTATGACAGTTGCCCCTATCGAATTGGCTTAAACCATGAATTGGCTTGCATTCAAACTTTCAAGGTATAAGACAATTAGATATTAACAGACTCCAGATTTGTCCGAAAAGAAAGAAATTGTGAAAATAACAGATGATTTAAAATTGGAAATGATGGGTGACACAGCAAGAAACAAATTGACAAAATAAATCACTTATCATCAGAGGATGATAAGGCAAATAACTGAAAATAAAATCACTTATCAACAGAGGATGATAAGGCAAATGACTGAAAAATAATCACTTATCAACAAAGGATGATAAGGCAAATAACTGAAAATAAAATCACTTATCAACAGAGGATGATAAGGCAACAGACTGAAAATAAAATCACTTATCAACAGAGGATGATAAGGCAAATAACTGAAAATAAAACCACTTATCAACAGAGGATGATAAGGCAATAGACTGAAAATAAAATCACTTATCAACAGAGGATGATAAGGCAACATACTGAAAATAAAATCACTTATCAATAGAGGATGATAAGGCAAATAACTGAAAAATAAAATCACTTATCACCAGAGGATGATAAGGCAAATAAAATTTAAACACGGCCATTGAATACGCCGAGGAGATGCCTGGAATCTTTGACTGATATGATCCTGACTTCCGTTGGGGAAAGAACTGGAAATGTGGATTGATCCTGGATCCTGAATTATGCAACTATGCTTGATTGTTTTGAAATGGTATTCCATAAAGATGGAAATATAATGCAAATGCTTATGCAAGGAGCTGAAAAGTTAAGAATGTTGGGGATATGAAAAGCTGATTTATTTAGGTATGCAAATGATGCATATGTTGTAAATGATCGATGTAAATGATGCTTAATGATGCATAATGATGCATATGAGCAATTGAAAGGTGCCAGCTTGGTGGACTTTTGGTTTGGTAGTTGCCAATAATGATTAGACTTTGAGTGGGTGGAGGGCTTGATTCCCCGACACTCGATCTTCGACGATGTATGGTCAGAAGATAAATCTGAAGGCTCCAAGTTTGGTTATCTGCTGGTGAGCGAAGCGACTTAATTGACACATGAAGACTGGTTTTGCTTTGAATGATTGCAAAACATCTAGCAAGGACTGCCTGTTCAGCTGGGGAGTAGAGAAAGGAAGATTTGCTCATGTATCTGGATTTGGTAGATGTCTGCCCCTGGTTGAGTTGTTTGAAGATGATTTGCCCCTGACTGGGTTGTTTGAAGATGATTTTCCCCTGACTGGGCTGTTGAAGTAGTCTTGATTCGTGTTGGCACTAATGAAGTTCAAATTTCTCTTTTGATTTCCCCTTGTTGGGATTGCAGTGATGTTAAGCATTGAATTGCCATTAAATTGTTCATATACAAATGGTAATGTTAATGTAAAGCTCATATAAGTTTTGAAAAAGTCGTTTATTTGAATGATGTGAAAGTGTGACGGATGGATCGTTAGTCCAAACGAGGTGCTGATTTAGAAAGTGCGTAAAAGATGCAGCAAGAATAATGTGCAATCGAGATTTAAGATTAGCAAATATATGGGAGTCAATTTATGCAACCTTGTTGGTAGCATGATTTCAGAATAAACTCTGCCTCAATTAGGACTTTTGAGGGTTTTAACGTGGTCTGGTTAATGGTTTGAGAAACAAAGGATATAAGGTTCAAATGATTTGTACCCAACCCTTCTTCGTAATGTTCTCCAGTCCTATGTTCAGTTAATTCTACACATGCATTTGTTTTGACTTTGCAAGAGTGAATATGAAGCTTTATTGTTCACTTGGAAGTGGCAGTCATCTTATTTTGTTGGTGACCTTTTGATTCTTGATTTGGTGGTCACCTGATCTTTATTTTTTGCTGAGGATTTGAGTTCCTCTTTTGATTCTTCTTCTTTTTTTGCCGACTAAGTCTCCCTTTGGGTGCTCAACTTAGTGTTTTTTTTGTATTTTTTCTTTTGTATTTTGTTGAATGTTGTGACTGCCAAATCATTTGTTGATGGTCCTCTAACGGGATGTCTCATCTTGTGATTCGAAGGTGTAGTCAGGTTAGCTGAACAACTACCCTGCCCCGGGTTAAATGTAAGGGTTGCATCCGAAAGAAACTCATACTTCTAGGCTCGAAGTGGTTGACTAGGGATTAACTCCTTGTATCTCCAATGTTTGGGGATTTGAAAGAAATGCATGTACATCATTGACGAGGTTTTATCCGAAAGAATACCGCAACAGTTATGGGTATTTCGTTTTCATCATCCTCCCTCAAATATTTGCTAAAGTGAAGTGAGGGAAATATTTTTGCGATTTTGTGATAAATGATAAATAATGAGCGAATGCGAATAGATTAATTCAAAACATGCATAAACATAATATTAACAAAACCAAGTACAGATAACAATGTTCAGAGCAAATAGTACTTAAACAAACAGTACAAAATAACAGGAATGCGAAAATGATAAATGGCGATGGCTGCCTTGATTTGAGGAATGAACTTCTCTTGATTGAATACTTCAAAGTTGGAGACTACTCAGCTTGGTCTTCAATAACCCCTCCAAATGTCTTCACTTGTTGGCATCGTGTGGCGGCATTGGATCGTTCTGGACATTTGCATTTCTCGGAGTGAGAGTGAGGTCCTTAGAGTTGATCATATCCTAAACCATGTGTTTGAAGGCATGGCAGATCTCGATTGTGTGGCCTGGAGCGCCTTTGTGATATTCACAGCGAGCATTGGCATCATAGTTCCGGGCATTGCCAGTCTGAGGTGGCATATCTCTCAAAGTAAGAGGCCCTTTTGCCATTAGCTGATTAAATATTTCGGTGTATGACATAGGCAGGGGATCAATGTGCCTATCATATCCTCTTTATTGATATGGTGGACACTGTTGAGGAGCGCGTTGTTGTTGTTGACCAGGCCGTTGTGGATAAGCCGGTTGTTGGTATGGATTGGGCGCATACTGCGCAGCTGCAACCATAGGACGTGGACGTGGTTGATGAGCCATCTGAGGCGGAAATAGAGCTTGAAAGGCCTGCTGATAAGGCATTGGAGGAATTGGCTGATATGGCATAGGAGCATATTGCGCAGCAGTAACATAGGGATACTGGTAGTAGGGAACTGGCGCAGGTGCACTCTGTTGAAAATTCCCACTTGCAGCAGAAACAGCATTTGTTTCGCCCTTCTTATACCCGTTGAAAGGCTTCTTGGTTCCAGATTGGCTGCTAGAACCTCCCTGAATCTTTCCACTTTTCAAACCCTCTTCAATTCTTTCTCCTACCATCACCATGTCTGAAAATCCAGAAGATACGCTGCTGATCAGCTTCTCGTAGTATTGCCCCTGTAGGGTACCCATGAAGATATCAATCAATTCACGGTCAACCAATGGCGGATGCACTCTGGCAGCTAATTCCCTCCAGCGTTGGGCATACTCCTTAAAGGATTCGCTCTCCTTTTGAGACATACTTTGAAGTTGAGTACGGTTAGGAGCAAGGTCAGTGTTGTACTTGTATTGCTTTTTGAATGCATCGGATAGATCAAGCCAAGTACGAACATTGTTGCGTTCAAGTTGCATGTACCATTCTAAAGATGCTCCAGACAGGCTGTCTTGGAAGCAATGGATCATGAGTTTGTCGTCTTTGGCATGAGCGGCCATTTTTCTGCAGTACATCCTCAAATGAAGCTCAAGACAGCTGAGGCCTTTGTATTTCTTGAATTCTGGCAGTTTGAACTTAGCAGGGATCACAACATCTAGAACTAAGCACATGTCTGAGGCACTCAGAGAAGTTGAGTTGTGTCCTTCTATGATTCAGAGTTTTTCGGCTAACTCGCGACACATCTTCATAGCTTCAGACTCTTGAACATCATGAGGATTGGTGATTGGAACGGCAGTATGCATCTCATACTCAACTTGATGATTCTCTTCAGCTTGAGGAAACTGGACTTAAGTTGGAATAGGTTGAGCTTGAGGAATAGCACCAACAGTAACACCAGAAGCAGGTATTGGTTGGGAAGTGACCTCTTCAACAGCAGGAGTGAAGCCTGGAGGCAAACCGTAGACCAAAGGATTTGGAACTGGAGCTGAAGGCATTGCGCGTGATGTAGATCCTTGCACTTGAGCATTGTTCATTGCGGCAGCAGCTTCGCGGCGTTCTTCCATCCTAGCCAAAGCTTGTAAAGTCTCATAAATCTGGTCGATCTTACTCTTGACCGAGTCAATCTCCTCCATCATGGAAGCTTGCTCTTCTTGAATTACGCCCATCAGTCTTCTAGTGTTGGCTCGAGTTAAGTATGGGCGTCTAGCACGATACGGGCGTCGGGAAACCAGCTTGATTTACTGAAGATGGAGGAACATGAAATAAGTTCTCGACTTTGGAATGAAATGCAATATGAACAAATAATGCAAATGAGATTATATGCAATATCAGAATCCAGGATCACAAGATCAGGGTCTCATGAGCCCAAGGTACAGATGGAGGATACTCTGATCAGGAACTCACTGGGTAGACTCTAAAGTTTTAGGGATCCCAAAGTTATCAATTCATATGGCTGTTCATCACACACGCCATAAGCACGACGGTTGATTGACTCCGCCATATGAATCTATTTTGGGTGAGATCTTCGTATCGACAACCCACGAGAGCGAATTTTTCTCGGGAGCCCATACTACGCGATCATCGACACAAGGTTTAAACAAAGCCTCAGAGTTATGGACTTTGCTCAAATGTTTGATGCACATGTCAGCTCTTGACAGTCAATCAACTCCATTGAGAATGTCTATTCTGAGTGAGGTCTTCGTATCGACAACCCACGAGAGCAAATTTCTCGGGAGCCAATACTACACGACCATCAATCGATGTTTAGACCAAAATGGTTCTAAAGGTCCTCAGAGTTGATGACTCTAATGAAAACAACTGAGCACACCTTCCAAGAGCTTGACGGTCGTCAGTATTCTCATTAATATCTACTCCAAGTGAGGTTTTCGTATCGACAACCCACGAGAGTGGTTCCCTCGGGAGCCCATACTACGCAACCTTGCTAACTTATGTTTGTACACGTAAGCCCGGGTATAGAGCCTTTCCCTCAAGTTTTTTTTTTTTTGCGATCAAAGCATCGATCCAAATTATAGTACCAAGGAGCCACAAGATATATAATATGGAATGTGATAAAGGAAGAGATGAAAATAAACAAGCAAGACATAAAAGCAAACATCCAAACAAGCGTGGAAACCTAGACTAGGCTTGACTCGCATAGGGGTGAACCAGTCCCCAGCAGAGTTGCCAGCTGTCGTACCCCGAAAAATACGACCTCACGCGATCCGAAATGGACGGGAGCCGCGCGCTGGACAGACTGAAGAGTCGCCACCTAATTCTATTTATTCCCAAAGAGGGAAAGGGAAGATATAGATACAACCCGGGAAGAGAAGGATGAGGACAAAGGTCAATGGAACCATTGCCTGGGTTCGGGAGTCGGTTATGCAGGGGCAAGGTATTAGCACCCCCTACATCCATCGTACTCGATGGGAACCATCTAAGTTATCACGCGCGAAAGAATGTCTATGCTTAAACGAATTACTTGCTATAGGGAAATGAGTTGAATTATAAGTTAGATTAATCCTAGGTGCTCGGCAAGGATTGAGATCCTCGTGCCTACGTACTCCCGTGTGCAATGGGAAAGTCAAAGCCTCGTAGTTCGGCCTACTAAGGGAAATGGTTGTTGATTTTATTACCTTTCTTCGCTGAAAGGGTTTGGGAGTCGATTTGTACTAAAGACTATGGATAGTTTATCTCGTCCAACAAGACGAGCGTCTTGCGTCGAAATAATCGGAGCGAGTAACGAGAGCTCGTTATCCTCCTTTCTATCGCTTAAGGCTCGTGGCGTTCAATTCTTCTCGTATTATTAAAGTGTTTTATTTCCTACGACCGCTTGACGTTGGATCAAGGGTTTGGATCTAACCGAAACATTTTGGTTTTTTGAGGTTTAGAGGGTAAATGCAAAATGGAGGTTTATTGTGTGGTTTGTTAGCGAGGCACGAAGCGCTCGGCTCGCAAAGATGGAGTGGACCCTAATAAACGAAACAATAACTGAACAATAAAGTGCGAGTGTGCAAGTGCAATCGCTTGGCGTTGGACCAAGGATTCAGAATTAAATAAAATACGGAAAATAAAGTGCGTACAAAGTAATGGGAGAGAGATACAAAATAAATACAGGGGATTGCGCGAAATAAATGGTATCATTGTAGTTTGCCCAAGAGGAAGCATGTGTGCAGTGTTTTTGAATTGTTCGAAGGTGTTCGACCTTTTTAATCGGAAACAACTATTCGAAGGCGTTGGACCTTTTTAATCGGAAACAATTATTCGAAGGCGTTAGACCTTTTTGGGATGCGTCGAAATTTGGTTCATTTACTTCCTTAGAATCGATTCAAGGTTAGAATCATTCTATGAGGAGTTGAACATTATTTGAAATGCGAAAATAAATAAATAAATTGAATTGAATTCGCAAAGACTAAATTAAGACAGAATAATAAATTAAATAATAAATTAAATTGGTAATATTGAGAATAAAGAAGAAAATTAATTAAATTGAATATTTATTGGTCAAAAATAATTAAATTATAAAATGAAAAAAGCTAATTACAAGGAGGGCCTCATATTGACCGAGTATCACCGATTTAATGAAAGCGGGCGAACATCGGCCTTTTGTTATGTCATTGGCCCTTTTAAATAAAATAATATGATAAATCAAGTAAACTAGATACCAAATAATTCATTAAAATTATTTTCTTATTTTTCTTTAAGACATATTTTTAAGGATGATAAAAGTGGCAAGACAATATTGTAATAAAAGAAAGAAAGAAATCAAAATTATAAAGAACAAAACAAATAATAAGATCCTAATAAATAAAGCAAATCAAATAGAAATAAGATAAAATAACCAAACATAAAGGAAGGAGGGTGGTTCAGCGTGACTTATATGTGTGAAAAGGAATGAAATTCGGATGGGGCTGAAAGTCCATCAAAACAACTCCTTTATCTTATAAAAACATAATGAAATAAAAGATTAAATTAAAAAAGAAAACCCTATCTGGATCTATAGTTACCTAATCAATCACAGCAAAAGAATTAAAACAAAGTACATGCGATATTGATAAAGCAAATAAGATACCCACCGTCATGTGAACAGTCGAACACAATAAAAAGAAAACAGGTGGCTTTGTTTTTGTTTTCGGCTTTAGCGTTAGCTCAAGATGGGTTCGTGCGATGGCCGGTGCGGATGGTCGGTTACCGTCGGAACTCCTGAGTCCACTAGCTTTCATCTATGGCTTTCGCCTCCCTCGCTACGTTTTCGCGGATGGTTGATGCGGTTTGGTTGTGATGGACGGCGGTTTGTGGAAGGGTTGTTTCACGGCGAGTTCTCGGCGGTGAGTGTTTTTTTTTCAGATTCGGTGGCTGTTTGTGAAGGGCGGCGGATCCGGTACAGCGACTTCGTTTTCTGGTTTCGCGGTGTTGTTACGATGGAGGTAGTGGTGTTTGGACTGCGTTTCGGTATGCGGTGAGGCTTTTGGTGGCTTCTGTATTTGAGTTTTCAGTGTCAGCGAAAGTTCTCGGTTGGATCTCGTGGTGGGTTTGTGTGGTTTCACAGCTAAGGTTTGTGTGATTCGGAAAGATTTCTGAAAAAGGTTATGTTAGTGTTGAAGATGATGCAGCTTGAGTTTTTTTTTAAGTTATTCTGTGATTTTTGTTTTGTTTTCTGTTTTGATGCAATTTTGCTTACAAGGAATGGTAGTAGTGGTTTATGGAAGGATGGTGTTTGAAAAGGATGGAGTTATTGAGAAAGAAAGGATTAAAAAGGTTTTGTGTGAATCCTCTCCCAATGAATTTGTTAGGCTGCGATATAAGGCAAGGTTGTGTTGCTGAATGAAAGTGGGAGGTTTGTTACAATTGATGAGTTGTTTGTGTGCTGTGAAAAGTAGTGGATTTGAGGGAGCAGATTGTACAAGCTGTGTGAAAAAATGAAGTGGTGGTGGTGATACGGATCGTACAAATTATGAGTGGAGAAAGTTGTATTGGTATGAGTCACGTGATGGTAAATGAAAAGAATAATATGTGGTTAGAAAATAGAAGAAAAAGTTATTGTCCAATGAATTTGTTTGAAAATAATAATAGTAATAATGGAAATAATGAAAATAAGAGTAAATAGAAATAATAATAAAATCAATAATAGAAATAATGATAACAATAATGATAACAGGAATTAATAAAATTGAATTGATGGAAAAAAAGATTGTAATAACTAAAATAGTAATAATAATGAAAAGAGAAATAAGAAATGACAATTTTGTGATTTTGAAAATTTGTAAATGAACTTTAAAAACAATGTGTTGAATTTTGGACAAAATAAAATAATAAGAGTTAATAATGAATATGACATAAAAAGAATAATAATAATAATAATGTGAAAGATAATAATAATGGATTAGTAATAATAAAAACTGATAATAACCACAAAAAATAATAATACTGAGAAGAATATTTAACAGTCATAAAGATAATAATAATAATAACAATAATAATAATAATAATAAATGTAGTAATAATAAAAAAAATGATTTTTTTTTTGTAGTTTGGTATGAGTAAGTGACTTTTAGGAATGAAAATGGGCCTATGATTTTGATAGAAATAAAAAGAGATTTTTTTTGTACACTTTTTGGATAATGACTGAATAAAACCCATAATAATATAAAAAGAAAGTAATCAAATTTTAGAAAATAATGAACGCACTTTTTTAGGATTTTTTTGGAATATATTGGTAGACAGAAAAATAGTACACATTTTTGAATTTCTGAAAAATGATGAGACAATAAAATAAAAAGATGCCAGTAGGACAAATTTGGGGTATGACACATACAAACTCCCTCAGAATCAGAACCTTTTTGTCAAGACTTTCAGAACAACAAACGTTAGAGTATCAAAAAAAATTCACACAAATACTCTTTTGTTATTATTAAAACTTAGAGATATTGAGCAGAACCAAATCTTGTTCTTATAAAAGACTTATGATTCAGTGCTTTTTAATTATGATATGAGATTTATTATACAATCTAAATTGGTGTATTTTAATTTATTATTATCATTCCTATGATATCCTAAGTGAAGGTGAGCATACGATGTCATGTGTTACATGTTTATATAAATTAAGTGTTGCATGATCAGCAAGTGTGTCTTTCGAGATGTGTAATATCCTATTTGTGAATGTTGTAAAAAATCTATGGTTTAATTATAAGCATGCGTTAGGTAAATAGGTTACACTTACCCTCTCATTTACCAACATGCCCTTCTCTTCTTTATTTTTATTTTGATAAAAATACTACTATTATTCTCCCTTATTTCTACTATTTTTATTTTCTTATTTTTCATCAAAATCTCTTTCTCTATTTATTTTTATTAATTAATTAAAATGACTATATTCTAATATTAACTAAAAATGGCATTCTAGTTTTTTTTCTAATATTAAGCACATATTTTTCACCACACCCTACTAACACCATTACACCCCTATAACCACCTAGTTTTATTTTAATTAAAACACTAAATAATCAAATAAAATTCTAAATAATTCAATCAAATCATTTAATTGAATTTGGGGTTTAGTGTTTAGATTGTGTGTTTTCTTAATAATAAATCATAAGGTCGTGCTCTTCTATTTATAGAAGTGTGTTGAACTTTGTAATGAACAAAACATTTTAGTACACCATCCCATTGATTTTATTTTGGAGTTTTTATAGATATTTTGAATAATCTACTTACATGGTTCAAATCATCACTCCTAAATTGTCAAATTTTAGTTTGCTGATTTGAATCGACCATTTAGTAATTTGAATAAATTGCCTCAGGTTGTTTAAAAATGATTAGAAGATTCAATTCAACATCTTAAGGATTCAAACCACTTGTCACAGATTTGTTGAAAAAGAATTAGATGATTTTAATCAACATTTTTATCAAGTTTGATTATAATCAAGGAAATATTGATTTGAATCTCTTGGTTCAACAATAAAGTTTTCTCATTCTAAAATTATAACTCATTCCAAACATTCTACCTTAAATCCATTGACAAACCATTATCTCTACCCATAATATTTAAAACCATAATCCCTAGTTTCCCTCGACAAACCATTATCTCTACCCATAATTATCTCACTAATAAGAGCCATATTTAACAATCTCTACCTTGGCGAATATCAAACCCCTATGAAGACTTCCTACATAACGATTCATCTTAGAGACTGGGGAGGTACACCTCTTGCTTAACACTGAGAAGCATGTAACAAGTTTAAATAGTGTTTGAACTTTTCATTGGTGACTGACTAGGTCAACATATCACTTGCATTCTCTTAAGTGTCAACCTTCTAAAGTAATATTCATCTTGACTCCAACAACTCCCTACTTAGGGAACCTTGTCTCAATATCTTTGTTCCTAGCATGATACACATGATTGCTTTCCAAATAGATAGCACTCTTACTATTAGAGTGCAACTAAACTCCATCTTGCTTAACATTCAACTTTTTCACTAACTCTTTAAGACATAATGCTTCTTTGATAGCTTCAGCTACTGCCATGTATTCCTCCTCAATTATAGATATAGCTACTATGGATTAAACTGATGAATTGTAGCATATAGGTCCCCTTCAAGAGTAAAGACATATCATGTTGTAGACCTCATATCATCCAAATCACATGCATAGTCGGAATCCACATATCTCACAATTGACGGAATATCCTGTTAACCTGTTTCATGTTGAAGATGATACCATGATCCGTTGTACCCTTCAAGTACCTTAGGATTCACTTGAATGTTTCCTAATGCTACTTACCTGGATTGGACATGAACTTACTCACTTGACTAATTATTTGTACCAAATCAGGTCTAGTGCAAACCATAACATACAAAAAATAACCAACTACACTAGCATAAGGAATTTTAGACATGCCTTCATTCTCAAAGTTTGTCTTCAGACATTGTTCCAAAGAGAGTTTAAAATGATTTTCCAATTGAGTACTTCCAGGCTTTGCTTTGCTCATGTTAAATATGCTCAAAACACCCTCAACATTGCTTTTCTGAGACAACCATAACTTATTAGCTCCTTTGTCCCTGTGAATTTCCATCCCATTAATTTTCTTTGCAGCACCCAGATCCTTCATATCAAACTCCTTATCCAACTTAATCTCTAACTCATTTACATCATGCAAATGGTTGGTGGCAATCAACATATCATCAACATAAAGTAATAGGAAAATAAAATAGTCATCATTAAGGCTACTCACATAAATACAACAATTATACTCACACCTTCTATAGCCAATCTGGAACATGTGTGAATCAAAGCACTTGTACCATTACCTTGAAGATTGCTTCAAGCCATACAAAGACCTCTTCAATTTGAAAACAAGTATGTCATGTACAATATCACTAAATCCCTCTAGTTTCCCCATGTAGATTCATTCCTCTAAATTACCATGGAGGAAAGTTGTTTTCACATCCATCTACTCTAAATACATATTCTGATTGGTTATCAGGGCCAATATTGTCCTGATAAAAGTGTGTCTAACCACCGGGATGAAAATATCAACATAATTGATCCCCTTCTTCTATGAATATCCCTTTGCAACTAGGGGAGCCTTGAACTTTTCTCCTTATTTTTCTGTTACTGCTGGATTTTTCTTATAAACCCACTTGCAACCAATAACTCTCTTGCCTTGTGGCAGCTGAACAAGATCACATGTCCCATTCTTTTTCAAGGACTTCATCTCTTCCACCATAGCAACCAAGGGTCTCCTGAACTGGTAAGAAGAGCATATGTTGTTAAGTATTCAAACCCATATCTCACTAAAGGTGTAATACAATGGGGCTCCTTATCACGCACAAGTGTATAGTCTTGTACTCCATTTGAATCTCGCAATCCACCTAAATCTGAGTTTCATCATGTTATTGGGCTACAATATGACTTTGACTCACTAGTGGCTCCTCAATGTCCACCTGAATCTTGTCCTAACTAGAACTTTCTACCTCAATATATGGAATAACTATAACATCTGATAGTTTCGACATCAATTTCTCGTCAAATACAACATCTTTACTGACAACGACCTTCCTCTTAATCGGATTTGTACCCATTCACACCTTTATTATAGCCAATAATGATGCATTGTTTTGACTTGGGGTCAAGTTTATACAGATCCTTATTGGAAATATGCACATATGTTGGACATCTAAAAATCCTTAAATTACTCTGATCAATGGGGTTACATGTCCATGCCTCCTCTGCAAATTTTCCATCCAATGAAGCCTATGGTGATATGTTGACTAGATAGCATGACATATTTAGTGTTGTTTCCGATAAACCTTTTGAAAGACAAACATTCAACCGGAGGGGCATTGCATTCTCCGTCAGTGTCTTGTTCATCCTCAAAGCAACATCATTTTGTTACGGTGTCATCCTAACAGAAAAGTGCATTTGGATTCCATTCTCTTTACAAAAATGCATGAAATTCTTGTCGGTTCATTAAATTCCATTATCCGATCACAAATACTTTATTTTTCTCCTTATCCGGTTGTCAACCTCTGCATTCAGTTCATGTACTGCATAAACATAAAACGGAAGAGCTATAAAGAACACAATAAAATTGTTAACCCAGTTCGATCAAAACAATCTACTCTGGGGGCTACCAAGCCATGAAGAAAATCCACTATGTAGTATCAATTCAAACACTTCTCAGCAAACACCTATGGTTTATAGTCTTCTCACTTAATCACTACCAATGTAACTTCTACTTAGGAACTCCTAAATATGAGAAACTCATCCTCACTTCCATTTACCTTAGTGATGTCTCACAGTGCCAACAGTCAGTTGTTGATATTGACGGCTTCAAACCTACACAACAATCCAAAACAAAAGCTAATCTTCCATTACAATTAATTAACCTTACTTAGCAGCTTCAGTTAAGTACAATCCACCTCTTGCTTAGAATCTTTGAGGTTTACAAATACACAGCCACAACAGGGTTCCTTGTTGCGCACGGTTGCCACAAGAACACAACCCTAATGATGTTACATTTTTGGTTTGGTTGGTTGTTTCTAAACTAGATTACAAGGTTTATTTATAACCTATTCCCAACTGGATTTGGGCCTAAACAATCACAACAATAGCTGCTAAAAATATGCAGAAAAAAATTTGCTTACAAATATATAAAAAGATCTTCAAATCTAAAAACTCCTAAAATATCTCTAAATATAGAAACTCTATATTTTTCAATATTTGTCTTCAACTTAAATTTGAGTCTTCAAGATCTTCTACAATCAGCGCCCTTGGATTGATTTAAATCTTCAAAATATTCTATTTCTGTTGAAACCAAAACAGAAACTTCAATCCATCTCAGCAGTTCATGATGTCGAATGAATTGTCTTGACATCTTCTTCGACATGTTCTTCCAGATGTTGAAACATTTCAACACAACATGTTTGGGCGCACACAAAGGACTCTTTGCTTTATATTTTCTGTGTTTTGCAAAGATCTTGTACATACACATTGCTGCTATATTTGTTTTACAAAATTAATGCCAATTTTACAGAACTTACAATCTCCCCCTTTGGCAAATTTTGGCTAAAACAAATATTACAAAAATAATACATTAACCTTCAACAGCAAAAAAAAAGTGGAAACAACAACCTTTTCTTGATCATGTTATGACTTGTTGCTTGACATCTTCCACACTGGCCTAGCTCTTCTTTCAGTGGAAATAGAAGTGGACAAGAAGTAGAAAGTCCTCCTAAACTCTGAGAAATACCTCCTGAACTCTGAGCAGAAAGTTTAGAACTCTTGACAGAACAGACTCAGTACTTCCCCTATCCATTCAAGTCCCCAGGAACATCCCTCTTTAGATATACCAATGGTTTCATAAGAGAATAAGGTATGCATTCTCTTATGAAACTAAGAACACAAGTCACAATTGTGTTCACAACTCAGGAAAAAAGTCACAAAGACAAGCTACAACATCCATCTTGACATCTCTAGCTACTCCACAGACCACACACATAAAACACATCCAATACAGACATTGGAACACAAACTCCATCCTCATCACATCACCAGACACAACACCATACTTTCTCTCCCCCCTTTTAGCCAAAAATTGGCAAAAACAACCACCAGAAACACAGTGCCAGACCCATGCATTACTCTCCCAGAAACACATGAACCCCATCAAAAGGAAGAGGAATGAAAAATACACTAGCTGAAGGAGAAGGGATTCTCTCTATAAATAGGACAAAGCTAACCTTGAAGGTAACTAATATTTCTTGAAAATCATATGTGTTCTTAGTCAAGACTCGTTATTTTAGGCGTAAAAGCTTATCCACCAAATAAAGTGAATCGGCTAAAACAAGCTTTATAAGCATGCGTTTCACACATGTACCGTCCACTCAACAAACCTGGTCATCCTCAACTCACATGTTCTGAAACATGTTTTGACAACCCACTACAAAATTGTCCACATCCCCTGAAGAATCCAAATCAACCTGTAAAAAGCAGCTTTATTCCAAATAGACTTTACAGAAACTTCTGGACACCTTTGGACACTTCTTATCTGGATCACACAGACATGCACACCACAACCACTAAGTAAAAAAATAGCAAGGAGACATACTTAGTAGCACATGTCACAACATGATGTGTAACATCACAGAACCTGGTTAAGGTATTACTCCCCCTTAACTTCACAAAATCAGTTGCACAGACTTGTAACACACTCCCCCTGTCTAGGATACTACATGCTTCTCTATACTATGATGAAAGGAAAACAAAAGACGCATCTTTATGACTTCAAGAGCTCACCCTCTATTCAATTCTCAATTGAACACATTCACTTCTTGTACCAAAGCATATATGATCCCTTCTTGGTTTGTAGTTACCACAAACTACACAAGTTGAACATCTTCTTCACACAGGTTCTTGAAACTAGCCCAACATAATATCTTTATAGTCCTTTGGCCATACAATCCAGACAAAACACATTCAACTATTTCTGAAATTAGAAAGAATGTCCATAAACAGACTTCCAAGCAATCAATATCTGATCTACTTCAGTCTCTTCTACATGTTTCTTCCAATACAGATCATCTACTTCATCATTCTCCCATATGATTAGGTAGGCTAAGAATAGGAACCATGTAGACAAACACCCAATATAATGTACTAACACATAGTTAGAACATTTTTCACACACTAAGACCTTATCACCATAATCCTCGATGTGCTCCACCAACTGGACTTACTATAGCATAGTAATCCAAGAACTGAAAATATTCATTTGCACTGTGCCACCATCTTGAATCAGAAATCCAGAAAGAGTGATAAACTCTCACTCACCTTCAAGAAGAAAAAATCTCCTTGAGTCTTCAACTCATCACCCTTCTATCCAAGAGCAATTTGTTCCATGATAATCCTCAAGAACAACCAGCTACCACACTCTGATTATCTTGATTTTTTGAATCCACTGTAGAGATCAAACAATTGCCACACTTTTATCACATCCTTTATGAATCCTCATATGAAAAAACCAATTTCCACACTTGTCTTCTTCACGTTTATCAGAAATCTTCCAAAGATATCCTGATCAGTAAATTTGATCTTCACCAAGCTGTCAAGATAACAGGCCTTATGAAGCATTCAATCCCTGTAGATCATTCTATCTTAAATTGATGTGCCACTTCACCAATTAGATTCTGATGTTGAACTAGATGTTTGAATATTTTTAGTACACATCCAGCTGTTAAATTCAGCTCCTTCTTCTGCCACTTGAAAGAACCTCATTCCTTTATAGAACAAGAGTTACATGCTCTCATAGACTTAATTTATCCACCAAGTTCAAGTAAACAACCTCTATTTTGTTGGTTTTGCAGAAAATCATACCAATATCACATATTGATGAGAAACTTCCACTGTTTTTCTTCAAAGTCTTCAAACCTGCCACTGTCTGAATCTTCAGAAGGAATAGTTTAGAACTACACCTTTCATCAATACCAAGGATGACATATCTCCCTGAGTAAAGCAATCTTCACAAAGTCCTGATGATTTATCAATAATAACTTCATGGTTATAAACACCTTCCTTGTCAAGAGAAGAATAACATTCCAGCTGCATCCACCAAAACCAGTCTGCACTCTTGCACCAAAACACCACAGATGGCACTACTTAACTCCCCCTTTCATAAACAACCAAAGCTCATTTTTGAAGATGAGCATTAGTTACTCAGAATACTTTCTGAACCATAAGATTCAGACTACAGATATGCATACTTCTTAGATGAATACTAAGTCTCCCTTCTAAGTATCCACCTTTATGCATCATAAAAATAATAGAAAAATATAGGTTCTCTTGTCAAGGTATTTACTAATGGTTAAATAATATTACCTTCTCACACAAGGTTGAACATGTAATATAACTTCTTCTTCTGCAGACATCTGATACTTTCTGAGATGATGTTCTAACATTTGTTCAGACATCAGTATCAATTACACAAACCTCAACAACAAACATATGCAGGGGCACATGGGAATCAACCATCAGCAGTTGATTAGGCTACCAAAACACAGACATGAGCAGTAATTGGGACACTCCAACAGACTTCTCCTTCACAGCTATATCCACATTAGTCAACTCCACCAGTTTACACAGCTTGACCTTCATGTACAAGGAGTCTCTCTGAAGTAATCCTCCTTGAAGCTCAGGTACTTTACTTCTGCAGCAAGGACCAGAAATAAATTGTCTTAAGGAGAAAACACATGTTGATCACTCCTTGATCAACACTCATGGCTAAGAAAAGTTCCAGGGATAGAACCTTCTTAGACATACCATACAACTGCCTCCTCTTCCAGATCAGGAGTAGGTTCCAAACACTTGTGAAATAAACACAGTAGTTTAGCACCCACGCATCTATATAGTCATTTCTTGGACAACAGAATCATGCCTAATTCTAATGTGATATTCTATCATGGGATAAGAAATCATTCCAAGGATCATAAAGAGATCTACAGACAGAAGATAAGTCTGTTAATAGCAGTCTTCAGATCTCCAAACAACCACTTCTCTTCACAGTGCCTTGAGTGGACTTGAAAAAGAGTCTTCAAGTATCATTAGCACAGTTGACAGAAGCAGATAAACATATATCCCCAACATAATAGGATATATCTCTATAGAAGAGCAACCTTCTCACACAAAGGAGTTGTCAGATAGATAAGCAGCGGATAACAAACTCTTTAGTAGCTTCAAGTGTCACAAATTAGCCCTAGCAATTATCTCCAGGTGACACCAGCAACCATAGTTTTGAAAATAAATCAAACCTATCACAATAGCAGCACAAACCCATGGCTACAACAACAGAACATTCCATCCTCCACTTCTAGGTACCATTCACACATCTAAACAGCTTTTTAGTAGAACCCTTCTACCTTGACCATGAACCAGAAAGTAGCCCCTTTGGATCTCATCCAGAAACAGACTAGGATGCCTACTCTGATACCAATTGAAATTCTGGTATGACAGACTCATATGTCGAATATGATGTTGATACATATTATCTGTTACTTATAAACATGGTAAGGCATACACATCAGTACTTAAAAATTCGGATATATCAGAGTCAAACATGCTTCAGGATATTGTGACATCTGATAGGACATTCAGTTCAGATATTGCATAAACATAAAACAGAAAAGCAATAAAGAACACAGCAGAATTGTTAACCCAATTCGATCAAATCAATCTACTCTAGGGGCTATCAAGCCAGGAAGGAAATCCACTATGTAGTATCAATTCAAAGACTTCTCAGCAAACACCTACATTTTACAGTCTTCTCACTTAATCACTACCAATGCGACTTCTACTTAGGAACTCCTAAATTTGAGAAACTCATCCTCAATTCCAATCACCTAAGTGATATCTCACGATGTGAACAGTCAGTTGCTAATATTGACGATTTCAAACCTACACAACAATCCAAAACAGAAGCTACACTTCCATTACAATACATTAACCTTGCTTAGCATCTTTAGTTAAATACAATCCACTTCTTGCTTAGCAGCTTCGAGGTTTACAAATATACAGCCACAACAGGGTTCCTTGTTGCGCACGGCTACCACAAGAATACAATCCTAATGATGTTACATTTTCTATTTGTTTGGTTGATTCTAAACTAAGTTACAAGGTTTCTTTTATAACTTATTCCCAATTGGATTTGGGCCTAAACAATCACAGCAATAGCTACTACAAATATGCAGAAAAATCTGCTTACAAATATACAAAAAGATCTTCAAATCTAAAAACTCCTAAAATATCTCTAAATATAGAAACTTTATATTTTTCAATATTTGTCTTCAATTTAAATTTGAGTCTTCGAGATTTTCTATAATCAGCGCCCTTGGATTGATTTTAATCTTCAAAATATTATGTTTCTGTTGAAACCAAAACAGAAACTTCAATCCATCTTCAGTAGTTCATGATGTCGAATGAACTGTCTTGACATCTTCTTTGACATGTTGTTCCAAATGTTGAAACATTTCAACACAACATGTTTGGGCACACACAAAGGACTCCTTGCTTTATATTTTATGTGTTTTTCAAAGATCTTGTACATACACTTTGATGTTATATTTGTTTTACAAAATTAATGTCAATTTTACAAAACTTACAAGGTTATTGAGGTATCTGCAAGGCATAAGCCTTCAACTTAATAATTTTTCAAATTTACCGAGGCATCAAGGCATAAGCCTTTAACTTTCGACTTAATTGTCAATCCAGACCAACATGGTGTGAGCAACGCTCCGACACAATATGAAAATGTCCTATATGGCATACACGACTTTACAATGCAAACAACATAACAACATACAACATCAACGGCATAACCAGCTTATACAACATGAACAACATAAATTATTAAGCCTCCAACTTGAACAACATACACAACTTTGACAGCACAGAACAACTTAGACAACCTGAGCAACTTAACGGCAAAAACAAGCAACGCAAACAACTTATACGACATAGGCAACTTAAAAATCAACTTTGGCTTATAAGGCCTTCAACATGGCAACTTTGAGATTTTTCGTAAACCGGAACCACTTACCAAATCATCTGTACCTGTAACTCAACTTTACAACATATTTTTGACAAAAAAAAAACGCAACAAAAATCAACTATTAAATCACCCGGCTTACCCCAACAAATTTCGTTAAATTCCGAGCAACTAAGTTTTTCACCTAATTCGACTAAACCGACATTGTTTACATCATTCTGCGATTATCATGAGTTTATTACGAAACTTACAATTTTATGTTTCCAATACATATTATATGTCATAAGAATATAAGCTTACTCTTTGTTTCTGCTAAATTCTTAAAACCACTGCTTTTCTGTCAAAAATTATATAACACAATATTAATTATCAAAATTGTTTATGTTCGCATTACAATTGCTCCTGACTCTAACTTCTCAAATACTAATTCCTGATTCTTAATAAAATGGTATTTCATGAGATTAGAATATTATAATTATAATTAATTAAACATAATATAATATAAGATTGCTTGGAATTTCATTAAATTAAAAATACTGCATAACAAAAATCACATCTCCCCTTTTTAAACAGGGTGGCTTGCGCCACCCTTCAACCTATCCACATGTGGCTTGCGCCACATTCAAGCTTCTTGGTGGCCATTACAAAGTGGAACCCGCCACTTATACACCTGGCTTGCGCCATGGTGTTGGGAGCAAGTGGCTCCCACTTTAAGCCTATGGCTCCCGCCACATGCGTTTTCCAACCTACGGGTTCTTCTGCTATCGTCCCCAATTCCATATTTTTCATAAAATTCATACGACACAAAAACACAATCAAATCAACCATTTACACAATAATTTATTCACGACTTATTTTCAACAACAATTTCCCATTTTCACATAATCAATTTACAACTTATTTTCAACAGTTAATCCATAATTTCATAGAACCAATCAACAAAATTAACACAACCAGAATTATTTATTATCAACATATAATCAACAATTATAAACGACGTATAATCAACAATCGAACAGCAATTCCACACAGAACAATCATCGAAATAACAAATTATCGATTTTCATACACATCATCAACATTAACAAAAACACAGCATATACAACCACCCAAACCTAGTATTATTTATCAACCCGGTTATAAAGATTAAACCCCACCCTTACCTTAATCGATGGCCGCTCGAATCTCTGACCGATTTTGTTTTCCGACTGCGACTTCTCGTAACTGTTTTCTCTATTTTTCCTCGTTCTCCCCAATTTTCACGATTACTCTTCTTACTGATATTTCCTTGACTAATTCTTTATTTTCTTCTTTTTATTAAAATAATAATAATCCAATATAACAACTAATGGGCCTAAGTCTTACACCCCCTTTAATTGCTAATTCCGACGCAATCCAAGCCCATTAACCAACACGCTCCAATAATCAATAATATCCCTGATAATATTATTTCCTCGACTTTCCGACTTAATATTCCGACTTAACGACTTAATTCTTTGCAACATAAAATCAATCGAATAATAATTTGCGACTAACTACTTACTCCCGACTTAATAGATTAATTTTTTATTATCAACCAAATGGTCCAAACACTCCTAACAACATATCCAACAATACCCGGAGAATATTCCATATCGTCTTCCACAACTTATATCAACTTAAATAATTAAATTCAACTTAAACCAACTTATACCGTCAACATAATATTCCGATAAATTCGGCCATCAACACAAATCGACACAATTCTACACAAAGCAACGCAAATCACCCAAGATACTTAAATTAACGCAAATTACCACGACATACCGCAATTATGTTTAGTTAAATTATTTAATTAAATAAACGGTCGTTACAACACTCCCCCACTAATATTTTTGTCCTCAAAAATTTATCTGATTCAACTACTCCAACTACTTACTCCATCCGACTAATAAACTTTCATCTCTGAATGCAACCCACGTATATTACAAACAATAATTTGCAACTTAATTGGGAACAATAATATGAACAACCCTCAAGCAGTGCACTTGACAACTATCAACACAACACAACGAGTAACCAACTTAAGAACTTAGAACACATCAACACAAGAACATGCAACTTAAACACAACATATAATACAACAAGGCTACCAACATCGTTGTCATTCACATACGAACGACTGCACTACACCATGCGTTCGTTGCGCACTCTGATTACTTGCAAATTACCAGGTTTACCGAGTCTAACTCCAACTTACAATCACCAAAATCGACATATCAGCAAAGCCTCCGACTTAATCCTTTGTAATTTCATTCCAACAAGTGTTCTAACTCTTGTAGTTACCGAGTACTTCCATAAATTCCAAATTATCATCAACACGACTACAACTTTATCATTCTTAATAACACGTCCTTCGAAAATCATCTTGGATACACAACATCATTACAATAACATAAGGTACATGATTCCAAGAAATTCCCACAAGATAACTCATATTCTTCGCTTCTAACTAATTCAACATATTGAATCCTCGATTCGTACTCATACTGACACAACCCTTCATAAACTCTTATCTGAATCAACATAACCAAACAACTCTTCTTGTTCCAATCAAACATCGCACTTTAATAAACCAACTTATAGTTTCTCTTCTTCTAATACTTTGCAACTCAACTTTATCTGATATTCTTGTCAAATCATCATCTTACATTTTCATTTACTTTCCGCTTGAATCATCTCAAGAAAACTTCAAGTCTCATGCCACTTAATTCATCACCAAAACAATACTCCAATTATCTAGAGTTCAACTATAAGTTTCCTTATTACTACTCAATCCAAATTCAACTTCATGTTATCATCTTAAATTCTAGCTAATATTTTTATATACGAATCACCGTCGACAAATCAAACAATCTTTAAGCGCTTGGTTTGACTTCAACCAATTCGACGTACATACTATACTAGTTGGCATGACACATATATCCATCAATTATGATTCCGTCTGCTATCAACAATATATTAAGGGTGATCAGTTCCTCAATTTGTCAATAGACAGTCAACAACCGTAACAGTGGCAAAAATCATCATTCTTCAACACAATAGCGTACTTCAACTTGTGCCCAAAGTTCGTAAGCATAATGCTTCGTCAACTCTCTAAGACTTACTAACATCTTCTTAGTCTTCTTAATTCCGACTCTGTAAATTATATCAAAACATCCAAAATCCAACACATAACCTCTTATACACGCTCGTAGTACAACACAACTATAAATATTCTTCTAACACCAGAGTCACCACAACATCAAGCATAACTCAATTTGGTTCGTTTCCAGTTACAACTTTTATCCAAGTTAAAATTCTTAACAACACTAATCAAACATTTGTCTTCCTCTCAACAATACCATCATATAACATCGGCACTTTAATCGTCCTCATTCGACATAAATCGCATCTCTATGCATTCTCCGATACCTTCGCATTCCTTTTAATACCAACATTTTATTCCTTATCAACATTTTCACCCTTCCAATTTTTTCCAACAATAATCGCTCAACTTCGAACGCAATTATCTCTTCCATTAAAGACCTCCAAATCACAAAATTATATTTCAACATGTAGATAATTTCATTCAGATTTCAGTACGTCAAGAATCGCTTGAATCTGACTCGCAAGTAAAAATTTATCCTCCTTAGCAGCAGACCCAACTATTAAAACACACTTATCTCCCTCTTCACAAACCTCCTGAATGCAAATCTTATATGCAAACTGTAGGAAATTTCGTAAGCTTTCCAAAACGTCCAGAACCGCTTCAATCCGAATCACGAGTAAAATGGTATGCCTCTTTTACTGGCAGTTGTTCCAAAAATTACAAAAACAGAATTTGAGATTGATGAACATAAGTTCCATCTCTCTCTCTTGATTCCAAAATCTACCAAGAATCTTTGTTTTTCATCCAACTACGACAAGTACTCGTCTTTAATCCAACTATACTCAAGGAAATTAATCTACCGACTTGATCCATCAACTTATCGTTTCCATTGGAATAATTCCATAATCTCAATCATTTCACCTTCCATATTTTACGCGCATCTCAAACTCGACCGATACGAAATCATGAGTTCATACTCTCGCCGGTCCACAACAACATTGCTTCAACAACCTTGCACTTTCGCAATCAACATCAACTTTGAACCAAATTCGACATTCCAACAACTGTCCGGGAGCAACCTGTCCCCCACTTAATTCTAAACCAACATCTGCAGACAGTGACTAGAAAGCAACAAACAAGTGCCAACAGTGTTTTCACACACATGTCGCACACTGAGGAATAAACGACATTAACAACATTGGCTGGACGGACCGACCTGCTCTGATACCACTAATGTAATACCTCATTTCTACCCGGCGATTATATAGAAAATCAGAGTATTAAAAATTCAACCAACAATTACACAAACAGGATGCTACATTTTTCAACTTATAAAAACTTCATTTAATTTCATGAAAATTGATACATAACACTTTTGGTTCGTAAGAAACTAAAAACATCAATTTTATTTCATTTATGAAACCAAATTCAACTTTTACAACTACGCAGCGGATTTTCAACAAAATTCAACTAAACATGGTATAACATGTTATTCAACTTGAAACAACCTAGTAACAACATATTTATACTAAAACAACTTGAAAACAACACAAAGCAACTAAAGCGTCCATTCCCCGAGTGTTACGTATCAGAGCACCAACACCGACTCGAACTAATGAAGATAACCATCTTCCTGCAAGCTGTAACACCCCCACTAAACCCCACAGAATATATATACATAATCAGAGTAATTTATCATGCATCTCAATTAAGGGTGTCACACATGATTCAAAATATCATACAAACACATGTCATGCTCAATATCACTTGAAATAAATTCATGTTTTTTATATACCTTTCACTTAGCATGTAGCAGCGAATCTCTTTCATTAAGAATCTCATAAAATTCATCCCTCAAATAAACTTCATTTATTAAATTAATTTGTGCATAAAAATCCACGTCACCATCAACTTCAAATCCAATTAACAAAATAAATAGAGTATACAATCGTTTCTCTCAAAACATGAATCGGAATGTTCCCAGTGTTACATAATCAGAGCATGATTCTATCCAAAATAAATAAGCAACTAAAATAAGCTACTCCAACGGCTACCTCGTGCTAGATGCAACTCTAATCTTCAATACCTGAGAGATGTCGTATAAAACATCATTCTGACAGAAGGGTGAGAATTCATATAATTATCGAAATCATAAGATAATATATAATTTAAGGCATACATGCATAATCACAATTATTCGCACACTTCAAAAGTTTCATCAACATGATATCAGTCAAGTCACCCTATTCTTCACAAGTATATACTCATAATCCAAAATTTCACCAATTAACCAATTCACATAATCCACATAATCTTATGTTTCAACCATAAACACAATGAGACTCAATGCAAGATTCAAATGCAACTCATGCATGTGGTACCAGTCTCTTGTTATCATTTTTCGGTTTTTACATTTAAATCGGGTCTTTCCTCTAGACCGATAACACGTCAAAATCTTGTCCTCTAAGCTTTCAAACTCGTCCTCTAGGTTTGGGACAAGTCACTAGCTTCCACGGAACTAGCAAGCATTGCCTCTTGACACAAATGATGCATGTGCAATTTCAACAACCATATGCAATTAAGATCGTTCTCTAATCTTAATATTTATGCATATCTGAATAATTCATCACATTTGAATTACCATACAATTGCACATACAACACATTTTTCAAAAATAAGGTATTCTTACTTCAAACAATACCAACACATTCAGTAAGTAATTCACAAGAATCAACACAATTCTACCACAATTCACCAAACACACGATACCGGTTAAATCTAGAATAATCGATCCATCAAAATAATCACCAAATTAATTATCAAATTAATCACAAAAACAATCTCTAAATTAATCATCAAATTAATCACCAAATTAATTTCCAAATTAGTCATTAAAATAATCATTTAGTTTATTTTTTTCTTACTAAAACACTAATTTGATTTGAGATACTTATACCATGTGACATATATCACTTTCCATTAAATGCGTAAGTTACAGGATGTAATTGAAGTTATCTATTTATATCATGCATTATCAATGTGCATCAATAATACATGATAACTTTTCTCTAGTCCCCAACATGAAATCAATTTTAAGTTTTCACATTCTTATTAAAGACACAAATGCCCTGGTCTAAAGAACATATATATATATATATATATATATATATATATATATATATATATATATATATATATATATATATATATATATATATATATATATATATATATATATATATATATATATATATTTGTGTGTGTGTGTGTGTGTGTGTCTTCTATAAGATTTATTACTTTCAAAACTCATTAAATTTATATTCATGAATGGACTATTTCAATATTACATTTTTTATAAAACACAGATGATTTGATTTTCAATTTCCCTTTCCGCTAACCTCTCACGTCATTCATTATAGCATAAATCCAATGTGTGACAAAGTTCAATAAAAGTTGAAAAATGTGGAAACCATATTGCCTTGTATATTATAAGATCAATATTGATATACCAACAATGTGGTCTAGGCCTATCATATTTCTACCCATTATTTAACCACATTTCTGCCCATTATTTATTATCCAATAGTCCCAATAATTTCATGAAAACTCACTCTTACCTTGGATTTCTTGAGTTTTCTAGCTTTGTTTCTTGAGTTCCTCTTCTCTTATCTCCTTAGCATCTTTCTACCTTTTCTTTAACTCTTCTACTCTTTTCTAAACCCTAACATTTAACTCATAACAACTCTAACTCTTATTGGGCTTACTAACCCACTCACTTACTTACTAATCACACACTCATATAGGCCCAATTAATCAATCTTACTAAAATTTATTATTCCACAAAATAAAATAAATCTAATAAATTAAATAGCTCAAATAAACCAAATAAATCAATTAATTCAAATAAGTCAAATTAATTAATTAATCAAATTAAATCAATTAAATTAAATAAATCAAATAATTCAAATAATTCAATTAATTCAATAAAATCAAATAAATCAATTATGCACAAAATCACACAATTAATTAATTGATAGAATAAATAAATAATTACTAAAAATCGGGATGTTACAACCCTCCCTCATCTGACTCTCAAGTTAACAAGTCACATTTTCACCAGTCAGTCCTTCCCCGGATACCTAATTTTTCCAACACACAAACTCTCAAAAGATCCTCAAGTAACTGAATCGTCCTCTCTGTCTGACCATCACTCTGCGGGTGATAAGCAAAACTCAAACTCAACTTCATACCCAAATTACTTTGCAAACTCTTCCAAAATCTCGAAGTAAACCTCAGATCTCTATCTGACACAATGTTAGATGGAATACCATGCAAACTGACAATCTTCTCAATGTACAACTTTGTTAACTTCTCCAACAGATAATTCATTCTCATTGGAATAAAGTGACCATATTTCATCAATTTATCCACAATAACCCAAATAGCCTCAAAATTACTCGGTGATCTAGGTAAACCAGACACAAAATCCATCGATATACTATCTCATTTCCACTCAGGAATAGATAATGGATGCATCAAACCTGACAGTTTCTGATGTTCAATCTTCGACTTCTGACAAGTCAAACAAGAATACATAAACTTTGCAATATCCTTCTTCATACAATGCCACAAAAATACTTTCCTCAAATCTTGATACATCTTAGTCGCACCCAGATGAATACTCAATCCACTACGATGACCTTCCTCAAGAATACTCTTCTTCAACTCGACTATCTCTGAAACACAAACTCGATCAATATACATCATGATACCATTCTCATCAATCCGAAAATCACCACCTCGACCTTGATTGATCAAAGTCAATCGATCTACCAAACCTAAATCGGATTTCTAACCTTCTCGAATCTCATCCAGAATACAACTAGTAAGCTTCAACATACCAAGCATAACTCCATAAGAAGTCTCTTCACAAGGAAAACTCATATCTCGAAATTGCTCAATCATTTCCAACTTTCTTACCATCATCATCGACATATGCAAAAAAAATTGGCTCAATGCATCAGCTACCATGTTTACTTACCTGGATGGTAATTCAAACCAAAGTCATAATCCTTCAAAAGCTTCAACCATCTCCTCTACCTCACATTCATTTCTGATCAAAGAGATACTTCAAACTCTAATGATCACTAAACACTTCAAATCTCAATCCAAACAAATAATGCTTCCAAAGTTTCAACACAAACATAACAACGGTTCTATCGGATCAGGAAAAATCAAAATAGGAGTTGTCGTCAACCTTCTCTTAAGATCTTGAAAACTTTCTTCACACTTTGTATCCCAAACAAAAGCTTGACCCTTTCTAGTCAACTGCTTCAATGGCAATGATAACTTGTCAAATACTTCAATGAATTTTCGATAATAACCAGCCAAACCAAGAAAACTTCTAATCTCAAAAATAGATTTTGGAGCTTCCCATTGTGATACAGCTTCAACCTTCGAAGGATCAACTGCAATACCTTTACTCGAAATCACATGGCCAATGAAACTCACTTCCTTCAACTAAAAATCGCACTTAGAAAGTTTAGCATACAATTGCTTCTCTTTCAACATAGATAACATAATCTTCAAATGTTCGACATGATCCTCTTCACTCTTCGAATATATCGAAATATCATCAATGAACACAACCATAAACTTGTCCAAATACGGATGGAAAATCCTATTCATGTACTCCATAAATACACCTGGTGCATTAGTCACACCAAATGGCATTACAGAATACTTATAATGACCACACCTTGTTCTAAAAGCAGCCTTCTGAATATCTTCAGCCTTCACATGAATCTGATGATACCCAGATCTCAAATCTATCTTACTGAACAAACTTGCAACAACCAACTAATCCATCAAATCATCAATCCTCAGAAGTGGATACATATTCTTTATAGTCACCTTTTTCAATGGTTTAATCCACACAAAGCCTCATAGTACCTTCTTTCTTATTAACCAACAAAATAGGTGCACCCCACGGTGACACACTCAGATGAATAAACTTCTTCTCTAGCAGGTCTTTAAGTTGACTCTTCAACTCTTTCAATTTTGATGCGGACATACAATATGGAGCCATCGATACTGGACTAGTTCCACAAACTAAGTCGATCGTAAACTCCACCTCACGTTCCAATGGTAAATCATTTATCTCGTCAAGGAAAACTTCCGGAAAATCACAAACAATTGGTAAAACACCAACTTTTCCACTTTCACTAATAATCAAAGTAGCCATCAACATGAACATCTCAGCACCATCTTGCACCGACTCATTCACTTGCAGTAAGCACTTGGCTTAACTTCATATAATTCACTATACACACCATTTAAGCTTGCAAGACATGTCTATTCCATTCAACAGGATCCTGTTTACTATCAACAAGAGATTAAGGGTGATCGGTTCCTCAATTTGTCAATAGACAGTCGACAATCATGATGAGGCATAAACCATCTTTACCAAACTATAATAGCGTTCCTTGAAACTTTTGCATCTCCGTATTTCCTTCAATTTCAGAAACAACACAACTCCTACAATGCTTGCAATCAGCAACACACTAAACTAACATTCTACAACTAAAATATATTAGAGAAGCAAAGATTCTCCCCCCACTTATTTCAATCCCACTCCTGCAGAAAAAGGTTATAAAAAACAAACGAGTACTGACAATGCTTTCACACACATGTCGCATACTAGGGGACAAACAACATTAGACAACCTAGTCGGACAAACCGACCTGCTCTGATACAACTAATGTAACACCCCATTAAACCTCACAGAATATATATATATATATATATATATATATATATATATATATAATCAGAGTAATTTATCATGCATCTCAATTAAGTGTGTCACACATGATTCAAAACATCATACAAACACATGTCATGCTCAATAACACTTGAAATAAATTCATGCTTTTTATATACTTTCACTTAGCATGTAGCAGCGAATCTCTTTCATTAAGAATCTCATAACATTCAAGTCTCAAATAAACTTCATTTATTAAATCAATTTGGGCATAAAAAGCCACGTCACCGTCAACCTCAAATCCAATTAACAAAATAAATAGAGTATACAATCTTTTCTCTCAAAACATGAATCGAAATGTTCCCAGTGTTACATAATCAGAGCACGACTCGACCCAAAATAAATAAGCAACTAAAACAAGCTACTCCAACGGCTACCTCGCGCTAGAAGAAACTCTAATCTTCAGTACCTGAGCGATGTCCTATAAAACCATTCCAACAGAAGGGTAAGAATTCATATAATTATCGAAATTATAAGATAATATATAATTTAAGGCATGCATGCATAATCACAATTATTCGCACACTTCAAAAGTTTCATCAACATGATATCAGTCAAGTCACCATATTATTCACAAGTATATACTCACAATCCAAAATTTCACCAATTAACCAATTCACATAATCCACATAATCTTATGTTTCAACCATAAACACAATGAGACTCAATGCAAGATTCAAATGCAACTCATGCGTGTGGTACCAATCTCTTGTTATCATTTTTTGGTTTTTACATTTAAATCGGGTCCTTCCTCTAGACTGATAATACGTCAAAAGCCCGTCCTCTAAGCTTTTAAACCCGTCCTCTAGGTTTGGGACAAGTCACTAGCTCCCACAGAACTAGCAAGCATTGTCTCTTGACACAAATGATGCATGTGCAATTTCAACAACCATATGCAATTAAGACCATTCTCTAATCTTAATATTTATGCATATCTGAATAATTCATCACATTTGTATTACCATACAATTGCACATACAACACATTTTTCAAAAATAAGGTATTCTTACTTCAAACAATACCAACACATTCAGTAAGTAATTCACAAGAATCAACACAATTCTACCACAATTCACCAAACACACAATACCGATTAAATCTAGAATAATCGATCCATCAAAATAATCACCAAAAAAATCACCAAATTAATCATCAAATTAACCACAAAAACAATCTCTTAATTAATCTCTAAATTAATCACCAAATTAATCATCAATTAATCACCAAATTAATTTCCAAATTAGTCATTAAAATAATCATTTAGTTTATTTTTTTCTTACTAAAACACTAATTTGATTTGAGCTACTTATACTGTGTGACATATATCACTTTCCATTAAATGTGTAAGTTACAGGATGTAATTGAAGCTATCTATTTATGTCATGCATTATCAATGTGCATCAATAATACATGATAACTTTTCTCTAGTCCCCAACATGAAATCAATTTTAAGTTTTCACATTCTTATTAGAGACACAAATTCCCTGGTCTAAAGAACATATATATATATATATATATATATATATATATATATATATATATATATATATATATATATATATATATATATATATATATATATATATATATATATATATATATATATATATATATATATATATATATATATATATGTCTCTTTTAAGAGATTTATCACTTTTAAAACTCATTAATTTTATATTCATGAATGGACTATTTCAATATTACATTTTTTATAAAACACAGATGATTTGATTTTCAATTTCCCTTTTTCGTTAACCTCTCACGTCATTCATTATAGCATAAATCCAATGTGTGACAAAGTTCAATAAAAGTTGAAAAATGTGGAAACCATATTGCCTTGTATATTATAATATCAATATTGATATACCAACAATGTGGTCTAGGCCTATCATAGTCATTTGTAAACACCCCAAATTTTCCCTCACTTTTTCTCACACCATGGCTTATGATCTTTCATATTGCATTTGCATAAGCATATCATCTCACATTGCATATTTGTTTCACTGCATAAGTTGCATAATTAGGGTTTATGATCAGGAGAATCCAAAGAAGTGATCTGAGCCATCTCAAAGACCTTGAATCTTGTCAAGAAGGTCCATGTGTGTTCTATGATCATAATATGCTCCCCAGGGTTCTTAAAAGTCAAAATGTCACAAAGCATTGCAAAGGTGTTCAAGCAGACTGAGCAGTTTCTACACAGATAACCTAGAATTAGGGTTTTGGATTTGAGGCCCTTACCCTCAAATTTTTTGGTAATTATTGCTTCTAATGGTATTTATATGTTATAAGGATCATGTGTACCAAATTTGATGAGAAAATTCACTGGAAGGCATCTGATCAATGGATAACTTGTTGTGCAAGAAAAGTCAAAATCAGGGCATCTGAGGCCTCCAACAAGGGCAACAAAGGGTCATCTCCATCATTTTGAGTTCCTATGATCTTTATTTGATCTTATAAGTGGTTATAAGTTCACAAGATTGATGAATTTTGAGCCATTTGCAAACTTTCCATTTTTGGACATGACTTGTAATGAAAACTTTCCATTTTGGGAAAGATTTTCAACCTCCTCTTTCTTGATCAAAAAGGCTTCAAATGAAAAATTGTTGAACATGAAAGTTGTAGATTGAATCTTCCCATTTTCAAAAAGTACAATAACTCCTCTTGATTCATCTTAGAACTCAAGATATGATGATTCAAAGTTGGCAAAAATCTTATAAATTTCAAGTTCATGCCAAAGAGGGAATTTTGCAAAATCAAGTTTCAAGCCTTTTTGTGACTTCTAATTGATTTCTACACATCATAACTTGTTCATACAACATTGCAAGACCAAAAATATGCCTTGGATCACAAGATTCTTATGAACCATTTTCACAAAATCTCAAAGAGGGAAAAATGCAAAAGCCATGCTATCACATGATCCAAGTGCTCCAGTTCATGAAATCTGATCCAATGGCCATCCTTGAATAAAGCTGAAGCAAAATCAAGCCAGAAATATCCTCTGACCCGTGCCATGCTTGTGGTACAACACTTTTGACTTTTTTGCAAATTAGCCCATGCCAATAAAACTGAGCCACCACCCACCCTCTGACCTATCACAACATCTTATACCAACATCAAGGACCTCATTTGATAACATACACAAGCCTGTATGAAGCCATAAGCTCAGATTGCAAAAAAATCTCAAAAATATTCATCTCATCGAATCACACTGCACAAGCCTCAAACTCCAAATATTTTTCCACCAAACAACTCAACATCATCCATAGAACACAAAATACCCATTGCCATGGCTTAAAACACTGATAACACTAAATTTCACTGTATTTCTGACTCTGATTTCGCATGCATTCTTAGTTTTTATTGCTATTTTGTTATGTTATTACTTTGTTTTTCTTTATTTTCAGGTTTTTATGTAATCGGGGCCTAAATCGAGAAAAGGAGCGAAAAAAGGAGTTGAAACGGACAAAAATCAAAAATTCAGCTTTTTACACTTACGACACCCACCATGGCTGGCGCCATGGGGTCAGCCATGACGTGGCCACGTCCCAAGACCACTCCACAACTGTAAGAGCCCACGATCCCCACTCTCTCCACCAAAATGCACTCATGGCGGGCGCCATAGGCCTGTGGCGGGCGCCACAAGGCAAAAGTGGTTTCCCTCCACGTTTTAGTAGAGGGGGCATCCTGGTCTTTTCTTACTATTTATTCTCCTATAAATAGGGCCTTAGATTTTCGTTTTCAATCATCCAAACTTAGAATCTCTTAGGCATATATCATTTTTAAAGTAGTGATCACTTCACATCAGGGTATTACTACAATCGAGTGATTGAGTCTGTATACGTCTGTGTGATCGTGTTTTGGAGCACTCTGGGAGGAAGTTAATCCTGCCGCCATTTTAATTCCCGTTCGTATTTTATTTTTCCTCACTCGCTTTATTTTATTTACTTTCCACATTGCTTTACTTTATTTTATTTCCGCACTCGCTTTACTTTACTTTTATTTCTCGCACTCACTTTAAATACCTTTATTTCTCGCACTCGCTTTACTTTCATTTATTTCTCGCACTCGCACTCGCACTACTTTTATTTACTTTCTGCACTCGCACTACTTTAATTTACTTTCCGCACTCGCACTAAATACTTTTATGAAAAATAATAAAATGAACTTTTACTTTACCATGTCTAACTAAATCCATAAAGTTTAGAATGTAAGGATCATAATTGAACCGGTAATCCGTACAACTGTTCATAGAAACACTTAAGGGCTATTTTAACTTTCAATTTAAGTTTAATTGTTTTTAACTATTTCAAAAACAGCCAAAAGTGCTTTGTCTAGTTCATTAGGAGTTTTTGGATTAAAAAGAAAAGAGATTTTAAAACCATTTTCGGACGCGTTAAGAAGTTTAGAGTCTGGTTCGTGAGAACCTCTTTTTGCTAAGAAATCCAGGTTAAAATACTTTTCAACTTAGTTAAGATACTATATTTCTTAAAAATAGGTTTACTACTCTAACGCAGTACCCACCTTTTTATCCGTGACAATAGGAGGGGTTGATTAGAGAGTACAACTCGGTTCTGAATACGCGAAAGCGACAGTTCCTGTTAAATTGGTTCTTTTCAAAGTGGAAAACATTGCTCATAAGTAGTTCTATTAACAAGTATCGGATTATCAATTGATTATGTGAATTACATTCGAGCTTGTCTTTATTAATTGTTTAAAATTATTATTCTATTTACCATTGCGCACTCTTTAAAACCATTATATTCAATTGCCTTAGATACACACCATAACAACAGGTACGATAGATTGACACTTGGTCTTTGTGGATTCAACAATCTTTTATATTACTCTGACTTGTTCGTACACTTGCAAAAAACATGCATCAAGTTTTTGGCGCCGTTGTCGGGGATCAATTTCGTCAAATTTCATACCCTGTAGTTATATCGTTTAGACTAAGGTTGTTACCTATCGATCAATGCGAAAGACTCGCAGTGCCGGAAGTTTAGTAGACCCTCTAGCTGAACCTGAATGTTACGCTCACGCACGTTTATTTTTCCATAGGATTAGGAGAGCTATGGTCGAAGATCAAAACTGAATACCTCTTAAGGACTTCGCCCAACCATCAAATGAGGAACCTAGTTCCAGTATAGTAAACCCCCATTATCCCAGCTAATAATTATGAACTTAAACCATCCCTGCTGCAATTAGTGCAACAGAGACAATTCGCATGTCTTGCTACCGAGAACCCAAACCAACATTTAAAAAACTTTCTCCAGTTAGCAAACACCTTTAAAACCAATGGAGCTCCTCCTGAGGCAATCCGCTTAAGATTATTTCCTTTTTCCCTCAGAGATAAAGCTCTATCATGGTTAGATTCACTTCCACCCAATTCCATAACAACTTGGGAAGAACTTAGAAGAGTTTTCCTTGCTAGATATTTTCCCCCAAGTAAGACCGTTGTTCTTCGAAACCTAATAACCAGATTTACCCAAAACCAAGGAGAATCGTTGTTCGAAGCCTGGGAGAGATATAAAGAGCTATTAAGAGCATGCCCACATCATGGCTTAGAGAATTGGCTAATCATTCAAACCTTCTATAATGGACTTCATTATAACACTAAGACGACCATCGACGCTGCTGCTGGTGGCGCACTGATGAACAAACTTTACCCTGAAGCTAGTGCCCTTATTGAAGATATGCCCCAAAACCATCAATCATAGGGAGTAGAACGAGCAACAGTGGAAAAGAAGGAAGCCTAAGGAGGAATACATGAGCTAAGCTCTATAGACATGATGCAAGCTAAAATGGACGCGTTGGCCCTTAGAGTCGAACATATGTGTACAACCCTGAATACTGTAGCTACAGTTTCGTTGAATTGTGAGATATGTGGGACGCAAGGATACCAATCTGCCGAATGCAATTTGTTAAATGAGACCAGCCCTGGGAAAGTGAACTACACCCAAGGGAATCCATTTTCAAACACATACAACCCTGGATGGAGGAATCACCCAAACTTCTCCTACAAAAATAATAACCCTATCCAAAATACTGCACCTCCGAGACAACAAGGTTACCAAGCCCCGAGAATAAATCAACCTATGCAACCTGTACCACCAAAATCGAGCCTTGAGAAAATTGTGGAAAATTTTATCACCGCTCAAACACAACAAAACAAAGAGTTCATGAACCAAAACGTCCATGTTAACGAACTAATTACCCAGTTAGGAACCAAGGTTGACCAAATTATTACTCACAACAAGATGCTTGAAACCCAGATCTCTCAGGTAGCTTTAAACCAAGCACCTCAGACTACACCTGGAGGAGAGTTCCCTGGACAACCTCAACAAAACCCAAAAGGGCAAGCAAATGCCATTACTCTACGAAGTGGAACCGCTTATAAGGAACCTTTTAACCCTAGATTAAGTGAGCCCGAAACTTCTGAGAGAAATAAAGAGAAGGAACCAGAGGAATCTGAAAACCAAGGAAGTCAAGAAAAAGGAGAAGAACCTAAAAACAAAACTTATGTACCACCACCTCCATACAAACCACCAATACCATACCCTCAAAGACTAAAGCAAACCCAAATCAATAATCAGTATCAAAAATTCGTTAAGGTTATATAAAAACTTCACGTAGAAATCCCCTTTACAGAAGCCATCACCCAAATACCTTCTTACGCTAAGTTTCTCAAAGACATACTTACAAATAAACGTAGACTTGAAGATCTGAAACCCGTGGAATGTAATTCTATTTCCGAAAATAAGTTAGCAAAGAAAGATAAAGATCCCAGAAATTTTTCCATTCCTTGTATTTTGGGGAATCATGTCATCGAAAAAGCTTTTCTAGACTCAGGAGCTAGTGTGAGCTTAATGCCTTTAGCAGTTTGTGAAAGGTTAAACTTAGGAGAATTACAACCTACTAAGATGTCACTTTAATTAGTCGATAGATCCGTTAAATACCCTATAGGCATACTTGAAGACGTACCTGTTAGGATAGGTCAGATGTTTATACCAACTGATTTTGTTGTCATGGACATTAAAGAAGATGACGACATACCGATCCTCCTAGGAGACCATTCTTATCAACCGCTGGAGCCATAATAGATGTTAAAAAAGGGAAACTAACCTTCGAGGTAGGCAACGAGAAGATAGAATTTTTACTTTCGAAATTCCTTATGGAACCTGTAATAGGAGATGCTTGTTATGCCTTAGATATCATTGATGAATGCATTAGGGAATTAGAACAAGAAGAAGAAACTAAATCAATAAAATTTCCATCAACCCTTATTTAGGAAGATGACAGTTATAAAAAAACCCTACATTGATGATAACCTTCACGAATGTTTATCTCTTACCCCAAATCATATGCCTTGCCCTATGAAACCAACCGTAAAACTTAAGGAACTGCCTAAGAACCTGAGATATGAATTTATTGATGAAGAAATGGACCATCCAGTTATAGTCAGTGCTACCTTAAACCAAGAAGAAAGAAACCAATTGTTCGATGTTTTACGAAGGTACCCCTCAGCCTTAAGATATAAGATCTCAGATCTAAAAGGAATAAGCCCATCTGTATGCATGCATCGGATTTTTCTTGAAGAAGATTCAAAACCCTCCAAAGAACACCAAAGAAGAATAAATCCTATGATGAGTGAAGTAGTTAAGACTGAAGTTCTTAAGTTACTAGAGGCAGATATAATATATCAGATCTCGGACAGTAAATGGGTGAGTCTTGTGCATGTAGTACCTAAAAAGGGAGGCATCACAGTCGTGCAAAACGAGAAGGGGGAACCTGTAGCAAAAAGAACTGATGGCGGTTGGCGTATGTGCATAGACTATAGAAAATTAAATAAAGCAACTAGGAAGAACCATTTCCCTTTACCATTCATAGACCAAATGTTGGAGCGCCTAGCCAGACACTCTTACTTTTGTTACCTAGATGGATATTCAGGATTCTTCCAAATACTTATTCACCCCAAAGATCAAGAAAAAATACCTTTACATGCCCAATTGGAACTTTTGCCTACAGAAGAATGCCTTTTGGACTCTGTAATGCCCCTGCCACTTTCCAGCGCTGCATGATGTCTATCTTTGCAGACTATCTAGATGGAATCATGGAAGTATTTATGGACAATTTCTCAGTTTGTGGATCTGATTTCGAAAATTGCCTTATCAACCTTGAGAAAATCCTGGAAAGATGTGTGGAGATAAACCTTGTGCTAAATTGGGAAAAGTGTCACTTCATGGTCACCGAAGGGATTGTTTTAGGACATATAGTTTCCGAAAAAGGTATAGAGGTAGACAAAGCTAAGATAGAGGTCATAGAGAATCTAAAACCGCTGAAGACTATTAGGGAGATAAGAAGTTTTCTTGGACATGCCGGATTTTACCGACGTTTTATCAAGGACTTCTCCAAAATAACAAAGCCCTTAACTGGTCTTTTAATGAAAGATGTTGAATTCATCTTTAATGAAAAATGTAATGAAGCGTTTAATCTATTGAAGCAAGCTCTGATTTCGGCACCTATAATGAAACCCCTTGATTGGTCAGAACCGTTTGAGATAATGTGTGATGCTAGTAACTATGTTGTTGGAGTCGTTCTAGGTCAGAGAAAAGATAAAAAGTTACACGTAATTTATTATGCCAGTAGAACCCTAGACGCTGCACAGCTCAACTACGCAACAACTGAAAAAGAGCTCCTAGATGTAGTTTTCGCCATAGGCAAATTTAGATCTTATCTAGTAGGAGCCAAAATTATAGTTTACACCGACCATGCTGCCATTCGTTACTTACTAAATAAAAAGGATGCCAAACCTAGGTTACTTTGATGGATTCTATTACTACAAGAGTTTGATTTAGATATCCGTGATAAGAAAGGCACAGATAATGTAGTAGTTGATCACCTTTCTAGGCTAGAATACCTGAAACCTGACTCAGTACCCATAAATGATGATTTTGCCTATGATAGACTGATAGCCCAACTAGAAACTATTGAAGATGATAACCCAGATCCACATGCGCATTCTCAAAAATCTTTAGCTATAAGTAATGTACCTTGGTAAGCAGACTTTGTTAATTATCTGGCCGCTGACATCATACCCCCCGATCTAAATTACTACCAGAAGAAGAAGTTCTACAGTGATGTAAGAAACTCATATTGGGACGAACCATTCCTTTTCAAGAGAGGTAAAGATGGCATTTTTCGCCGTTGCGTTTCGGAAGAGGAAGTACATAATATAATTGAGCATTGTCACTTTGCACCCTATGGTGGACATGCAAGCACATCTAAGACCTACGCCAAGATTCTTCAAGCTGGCCTATTATGGCCCACTATGTGGCGTGATGTCCATGCTTTCATTGTCAAATGTGACAGATGCCAACGTACAGGAAATATTTCAAGACATAATGAAATGCCTCTAAGAAATATCCAAGAAGTAGAACTCTTCGACGTATGGGGTATAGACTTTATGGGACCGTTCCCACCATCTTTAAGAAACCAATACATCTTAGTAGTTGTTGACTACGTGTCTAAATGGATTGAAGTTATCGCCGCACCCATGAATGACACCAGAGTAGTCATCAAATTATTTAAAAACTATATATTTCCCAGGTTTGGAACACCCTATTTAGTCATAAGTGATGGAGGATCACACTTCATATCGAGAATATTTGATAAACTTTTAAGCAATTATGGAGTTAAGCATAGAGTAGAAACACCATACCACCCACAGACTAATGGACAAGTGGAAGTATCTAATAGGGATATCAAACAAATTCTTGAGAAGACTGTCTCTATATCTAGAAAATATTGGTCGCAGAAACTTCAAGAAGCGTTATGGGCCTATAGAACCGCTTTCAAAAACCCTATAGGAACAACCCCTTATCAACTGGTCTATGGAAAATCATGTCACTTTCCTTTTGAGTTGGAGCATAAGGCCTATTGGGCCATCAAAACTTTGAATTTGGATTACCTAACTACTGGTGAAAAACGTATCCTTGATATCTACAAATTAGAAGAGCTCAGATAATCTGCCTACGAAAATGCCATCATATACAAAGAAAGAACAAAAGCTTGGCATGACAAAAGAATCATAAGAAAAGACTTCAAAATAGGCGATCTTGTTCTCCTGTTCGATTCTAGGTTACGACTTTTTCTAGGGAAGCTTCGTTCGAGATGGACTGGCCCTTTCGAAGTATCTAAGATTCTAAGATCTGGAGCTATTGAAATCAAGAACCAAACATGTAAATCGTTCATCGTCAATGGACAGAGACTGAAGCCCTACGAAGGAGGTGACATCCCAACGACATACTCCATCCATACTCTAAGTGATCCACTAAATCCTTCGAATGATGTGTAAAATCCGGTCGTCGAGCTAATGACGTTAAACAAACGCTGCATGGGAGGCAATCCATGGTTTTCTTATCTTACTTACTTTTATTTAATTTTACTTTATTTTAATTTGTTTTCTTTATTATTCTGTCAGGACTAACGATTGAATGTTTTATGTGATTTTAGGACCCTTGTTTGCTAACCTTGTGCAGAATGCAGAACCCCGACGACATGCACGTGGCCTTCAGAGACGACGCACAGAGAGAGCATTACTATGTCCACATGAGACGCCCTATGGCCCCTACACGGTACCCAAACCAAGATTTCATGGATGCCTTAGGGATAGAGCCAAGCGTCAGATTCTTATGCCACCAACTCCAGTGGGACCAGTTCGACGACATGAACAACACTTACAGGAACTTGACTCTAGAGTTCCTTAGCTCGTTTGATTATGATCCTTGGGCTAGACCCAATGGACATGTTGTTTTCAGGTTGTTCGGGACTGATTACTCTTTCTCTCACAAAGAGTTTGGTGATTTACTAGGTTTTCAGACTACTCCTGATGCTATTCCAGAGACTGTTGGTGTAAGCCCTAGAGGCCAATACTTTTTGGTACTTGTATCAGATTATTCGTTTAATAATAAAAGGCATTTCTTTATTATGTTTGTCTTTCAGAATAATAAAGTCCCTAGAATAGTTAGTCTGTTTAATGAAATGTTAAGTGTGACTTAATCATGAGATCCCATTAAACATAAAGACATTATTCTTAAAATATCCGTAGTCAAGCTTTATTGCAAAGTGGGATAACATTAAAGCATTGAGACTATTATGAAGATAGACTGATGATCACATCTCATGGATCATGGATAAAGAGTTATCAAGTCTTGACATAGGTATAAATATTAGGAGTAATATTTATACCGGATTGACCCGCTATGAGAATACTACATAGTATGTTATGTAAAGTGTCATAAGTTATTCTCATGGTGATAATGGTGTATTACCACCCTTCGACCTGAAACCACTATGGACCCTAGATGTAGAGTCGGGTGCTTTATTGCTGATCAAACATTATCCGTAACTGGATGATCATAAAGACAGTTGATGGGCACTCCACGAAGCATGCTGAGGGACATGAGTGTCCTAGATGGAATTTGCCAATCCTGCATAACAGGAGAAATGTCTAAGGGCCCAATATTGAACTGGACAAGGATGACACAGTGTATGCCTTGTGTTCAATATAGACATAGGGGCAAAAGGGTAATTGTACAAACATATATTATCACGAAAAGGGTTTTGTCAGATCACATGACATTTTCGTGACTTGGGTAGCAGTGATGTGTTGCTAGATACCGCTCACTGTTTATATAATTTAATATAATTACCAACGTTACGAAATCCTACAGGGTCACACACATAAGGACAGTTTGATGAGAGATAGAGAAATCAAAGGAACACCGTAAGGTACGGTGCACTTAAGTGAAAAATAGAAATTCGGATAATATAATAATAATTATTGTTATTTTATAATGGTTATAAAATAATAATAAAATAAATATATTTATTATAATAATAGTTATTATAATAATATATAATATTATTATGGATCATGTGAAATGGGCTTTTAGCCCGCAGCCCACAAGAGAGTCTATAAAAGGAACCCTTGTGATGAAGCTTTTACTTGATGCAATTTCGTTTTTGATTCTCACTCAAATAATTCCGTTCGTAAGCAGCTAGCACTGTGACCGGAAGCTGTTCGTGTGGACTGAGTAGAGGCGTTGCACTTCATCAACGCTTGTGATCGCTGCATCAAAGATCTGAATCGCCACAAAGAGGTAACGATTCTATCACTGACCATGCTCATTCGTAAGGATCACTAAAGGAAATTTTTTGTTTTCCGCTGCGTTTAGATCGCAATTTTCCTTCAGTGGTATCAGAGCCACTTACGAAACCATGGATCTGATAGCTGTTAAATTTCCGTTTTTTTTTTCTGTATTTGATTCGATTAAAACACAGAACGAATTTAACAATAAACGATTAATTAAATTTGGCATCTGTTGTGTACGATTTGGATGATTGATGTTGATTATGCTTCAGAAACCGACATTAGTATGGTGAAGTTGTGCGATACATTGATCATCCATAGGTTACACAATTAGATCGATCACTTTTATATAAGATATAAGAAATTCTGATGCAAAGATGGTATATGGGATATACTGTTTTGATTTCATCCATTCAATCACATAAGGATTGTAATTCTTTTGAAAGATCATCATTTTCATTCGCTTCGGAATCCGACGTTAGTATGGTGAAGCAATGACATGTTGATCTATCATATTGAGTTATCAATCGAGTTGTTTTTGACGGCATGAAATTGTTGCATTAGGATTAATGGCAGTACAAGTGTTGTATTGCCGCAGACTTTTCCGGTTGGGGTTGTAAATGCACAAAAGTTGTGCAGGAAACGACGTGAAATACAATGAAGTGTTTATAAAATTTTTTGCCGGGGCGCTGCCAAGTGTGATCAATCAGCCGAAATTTAATTTAGTTTATTTAATTATCGGAATTTTAAACTAATAATAAAAGTGTGTTTATTATTATTTATTTGTGGTGATCAGTTATGGCCTTAGTTTATCCTTTATTATTGTTTTGGGATTTTTAAATACGGCCTGCGAGTCGTGCCTCTCTCTCAATCTCTTTATGTAACTTCTTTTCTCATCTCACTCCCTCGTATGTAAAACGAGTTTTCTTATATGTAATGTAATATTATGTTATGAAGAAAAAGGAAGTATTCAATATTAAAGGAGGATAACCTTGGAGATCATGCTTGGAGAAGCTTAGATCGTTATTAGGTTAGCTTAGGTTCTCTCATTGGCTTGAGAGAACAATTGCGTTAGGGGCCATAATTGTATCTTTTTATATGTATGTTGATGCATGTAATTGTATGTTGATGCATGTGAGAGACGTTTTGCATGTTAAGCCGGTGAGATCAAACTAATAACAAATTCCCTCAAAATTAAATATTAAGTTTATGCTTTCCAATTTTTAGCACTCATCAAGACTAGTATCGAGCATTGTAGATTTCGCCTACGCGAGGTGCATGTTCTATATTAGTAAGGTGTGATGGGATAATTGTAATATCCAATTGCTAAAACAATGGGTCAAACTTAACTAAACAAATTATAATAAGATTATACATGTTTAGAAGCAAGAATTGGGAATGATTCATGTGATGGATCAGAATAAGGAGTTATTCACCCAATTGAAAATATTCGAGAGTTGTATGAGATACAATTGGAAGGAGTTCCTACCTAAATAACTTAGTTTTGTGTAATCAGCCTAACGCTGACTTAAAACAAAGTGAAACATGGATCTCGACCCACTAGAAAGTCTTCCAACGGGATTTTCCGAATCAAATGATGAGGGTCATTTGTTTTGAATAAAATAGTGGGAGCATATTTGATTAAAGGCCTAATTAAATATGTTGTTTTAATGATACTTATATTTTCATATTTCTCTTGTAGATTACCATGACAACAAACACATCGAACAATATTTTGCGATCCATCCTAGATAAGGAAAAATTGTCTGGGACAAATTTCCTGGATTGGCACCGTAATCTGAGGATTGTCCTCAAGCACGATAAGAAGCTGTATGTCTTGGAGACACCAGTTCCTGAGGAGGAACCTCCTAGTTCTGCACCAAAGGCAGAAAGAGATGCTTATAAGAAGCATTTCGATGATGCCAATGAAACCGCTTGCCTCATGCTTGCTACCATGAACTCTGAGTTGCAAAAGCAACACGAGAACATGTCTGCGTTTGATATGATCGGACATCTGAAAATGCTTTATCAAGAGCAAGCAAGAAATGAGAGGTTTCAGGTTTCAAAGTCCCTTTTTAACAGCAAGTTAGCTGAGGGAGCCCCTGTAAGTCCCCATGTACTCAAGATGATTGGGTATGTGGAGAACCTTGACAGATTAGGGTTTCCCCTTGGAAAAGAACTTGCGATTGATCTGATCTTGCAATCATTGCCAGAGAGCTTCAGTCAGTTTGTCCTGAATTTCAATATGAATGACTTGGACAAAAGTCTTCCAGAACTGCTAGGCATGTTGAGAACTGCTGAGCAGAATATGAAGACAAAAGGGAAATCCATTCTGATGGTCAGTAATGGAAAGAAACAGAACAAGAGGCCCATCAAACAGGGTGGTAGAGGGAAAGGCAAGGAAGTTGCCAAACCCAAACCCACTCCTCCTGTTTTGAAGCCTAGTGGAGGAATAGCAAAGGAGGGCACTTGCTTCCATTGCGGTAAGACCGGACATTGGAAGAGAAATTGCCCAAAGTACCTGGAAGATAAGAAAAATGGAGTAGAGACTTCAAATTCAGGTATTTTTGTTATTGAAATTAATTTATCTACTTCTGCATCATGGGTATTAGATACTGGATGCGGTTCTCACATTTGTACTAATGTGCAGGGGCTAAAAAGGAGTAGAGATTTGGCAAAAGGTGAAGTTGACCTACGAGTTGGCAATGGAGCAAAGGTTGCTGCTTTAGCTGTAGGAACTTATGTTTTAACTTTACCTAGTGGTTTAATAATTCAGTTAGAGAACTGTTATTATGTACCTGCAATTAGCAGGAATATTATTTCTGTTTCTTGTTTGGACAAGTTTGGTTTTTCATTCATAATAAAGAACAATTGTTGCTCCATTTATTTGAATGTTATATTCTATGCTACTGCAAAAATGAATAATGGACTATATGTCCTTGATCTTGAAATGCCAATTTATAACATTAATACTAAAAGGTTGAAACCTAATGAGTTGAATCCAACTTACCTTTGGCACTGTCGATTAGGCCACATAAATGAGAAACGCATTTCCAAACTCCATAAAGATGGACTCTTGGACTCTTTTGATTATGAATCATATGAGACATGCAGATCTTGTTTAATTGGAAAGATGACAAAGTCCCCATTCACAGGAAAAGGTGAAAGGGCTAATGATCTTTTGGCACTCATACATACTGATGTATGTGGACCACTGAACATACCAGCCAGAGGAGGTTTTCAGTACTTCATCACTTTCACTGATGACTTCAGTAGATACGGATATGTGTATTTAATGAAACACAAATCTGAGTCCTTTGAAAAGTTCAAGGAATTCAAGAATGAAGTACAAAACCAACTAGGGAAGAATATTAAAGTTCTTCGATCAGATCGAGGCGGTGAATATTTAAGCCTAGAATTTGATGACCATCTAAAAGAGTATGGGATTCTATCCCAACTTACTCCTCCTGGAACACCACAATGGAATGGTGTATCTGAGAGAAGAAATCGAACCTTGTTAGACATGGTCCGATCCATGATGAGTCACGCCGATCTTCCAAACTCCTTTTGGGGACATGCATTATTAACAGCAGCTTACACACTTAACCGTGTTCCATCCAAAAAGGTTGATAAGACACCATATGAGATATGGAGTGGTAAGAAACCACATATGTCTTACATGAAGATTTGGGGTTGCGAAGTTTACGTCAAACGACAAATTTCAACCAAGCTTGAGCCCAAATCTGACAAATGCTTATTTGTGGGATATCCTAAAGAAACAAGAGGATATTACTTCTACAATCCTTCTGAGGGCAAAGTGTTTGTCGCTCGAACTGGAGTCTTTCTGGAAAGGGATTTTATTTCCAAAGGAAACAGTGGGAGGAAAATAGAGCTTGAAGAAATTCAAGAATCACAAAACATTGAAACACCTATGGAGGAACTAGAGCAGGAAACACAAGTAGTTGTGGAAGAGCAACCTGCTCAAGTAGAACAAGACCAACGTAGGTCAAGCAGGACACGTCACCAACCTGAGAGATATGGATATCTCATAAGTGATCAGGGTGATGTATTACTCATGGATCAAGATGAGCCTGTGACCTACAAAGAGGCCATAACTGGTCCTGAGTCTGAGAAGTGGCTAGAAGCCATGAAATCTGAAATGGATTCCATGTACACAAACCAGGTTTGGACCTTGGTAGAACCTCCTATAGGAGTTAACCCTATAGGATGCAAGTGGGTCTTCAAGAAGAAGACTGACATGGATGGTAAGGTACATACCTATAAAGCAAGACTGGTTGCAAAAGGCTATAAACAAATTCATGGGGTTGACTATGATGAAACCTTTTCACCAGTTGCAATGCTTAAATCTGTTCGGATTTTACTTGCCATCGCTGCATATCATGATTATGAAATATGGCAGATGGATGTCAAAACTGCTTTCCTTAATGGGAATCTTCTTGAGGATGTGTACATGACACAACCTGAAGGATTTGACATACCACAAGATGCCCAAAAGATATGCAAGTTACAGCGATCAATCTATGGATTGAAGCAAGCTTCCAGAAGCTGGAATCTTCGTTTTGATGAAACCGTAAAACAATATGGATTCATCAAAAATGAAGATGAACCTTGTGTCTACAAGAAGGTTAGTGGGAGCATGATCGTGTTTCTGGTATTATATGTAGATGACATATTACTCATTGGAAACGATGTCCCTACCTTGCAACAAGTGAAGACTTGGTTAGGGAATTGTTTTTCTATGAAAGACCTAGGTGAAGCAGCCTATATATTAGGAATTAGGATCTATAGAGATAGATCACAAAAACTGCTTGGCCTAAGTCAGAGTACATACATAGATAAAGTGTTGAGACGCTTTAATATGCATGATTCCAAGAAAGGATTCATACCTATGCAACATGGTCTGTGTTTATCAAAAACACAATCCCCTTCAACTAAGGAAGAAAGGGATCGCATGAATAAGATTCCATATGCATCTGCAATAGGATCTATCATGTATGCCATGTTATGTACTCGACCAGATGTCTCGTATGCATTAAGTGCAACGAGTAGGTACCAATCTGATCCCGGTGATGCTCACTGGGTAGCTGTCAAGAATATCCTTAAGTACTTGAGAAGGACTAAGGATTCATTCTTGATATATGGAGGTCAGGAAGAGCTTGATGTAATTGGTTACACTGATGCTAGCTTCCAGACAGATAAGGATGATTTTAGATCACAATCTGGTTATGTGTTCTGTCTCAATGGTGGCGCTGTGAGCTGGAAAAGTTCAAAGCAGGAAACAGTTGCTGATTCTACAACTGAGGCCGAGTATATTGCTGCCTCAAATGCAGCAAAGGAAGCTGTTTGGATCAAGAAGTTCATTAGTGAACTTGGCATAGTCCCTAGCATTGTGGATCCCATTGGTTTATATTGTGATAACAATGGTGCTATCGCACAAGCTAAGGAGCCTAGATCTCACCAACGATCCAAACACATACTTAGGCGTTATCACCTCATTCGAGAGATAATCGATCGGGGAGATGTGAAGATATGCAGAGTACCTACACTTGACAATATCGCTGACCCATTAACAAAGCCTCTTGCGCAACAGAAGCATGATGGTCATACTAGATCTATGGGTATTAAGGGTATGCCTAATTGGCTCTAGTGCTAGTGGGAGATTGTTGGTGTAAGCCCTAGAGGCCAATACTTTTTGGTACTTGTATCAGATTATTCGTTTAATAATAAAAGGCATTTCTTTATTATGTTTGTCTTTCAGAATAATAAAGTCCCTAGAATAGTTAGTCTGTTTAATGAAATGTTAAGTGTGACTTAATCATGAGATCCCATTAAACATAAAGACATTATTCTTAAAATATTCGTAGTCAAGCTTTATTGCAAAGTGGGATAACATTAAAGCATTGAGACTATTATGAAGATAGACTGATGATCACATCTCATGGATCATGGATAAAGAGTTATCAAGTCTTGACATAGGTATAAATATTAGGAGTAATATTTATACCGGATTGACCCGCTATGAGAATACTACATAGTATGTTATGTAAAGTGTCATAAGTTATTCTCATGGTGATAATGGTGTATTACCACCCTTCGACCTGAAACCACTATGGACCCTAGATGTAGAGTCGGGTGCTTTATTGCTGATCAAACATTATCCGTAACTGGATGATCATAAAGACAGTTGATGGGCACTCCACGAAGCATGCTGAGGGACATGAGTGTCCTAGATGGAATTTGCCAATCCTACATAACAGGAGAAATGTCTAAGGGCCCAATATTGAACTGGACAAGGATGACACAGTGTATGCCTTGTGTTCAATATAGACATAGGGGCAAAAGGGTAATTGTACAAACATATATTATCACGAAAAGGGTTTTGTCAGATCACATGACATTTTCGTGACTTGGGTAGCAGTGATGTGTTGCTAGATACCGCTCACTGTTTATATAATTTAATATAATTACCAACGTTACGAAATCCTACAGGGTCACACACATAAGGACAGTTTGATGAGAGATAGAGAAATCAAAGGAACACCGTAAGGTACGGTGCACTTAAGTGAAAAATAGAAATTCGGATAATATAATAATAATTATTGTTATTTTATAATGGTTATAAAATAATAATAAAATAAATATATTTATTATAATAATAGTTATTATAATAATATATAATATTATTATGGATCATGTGAAATGGGCTTTTAGCCCGCAGCCCACAAGAGAGTCTATAAAAGGAACCCTTGTGATGAAGCTTTTACTTGATGCAATTTCGTTTTTGATTCTCACTCAAATAATTTCGTTCGTAAGCAGCTAGCACTGTGACCGGAAGCTGTTCGTGTGGACTGAGTAGAGGCGTTGCACTTCATCAACGCTTGTGATCGCTGCATCAAAGATCTGAATCGCCACAAAGAGGTAACGATTCTATCACTGACCATGCTCATTCGTAAGGATCACTAAAGGAAATTTTTTGTTTTCCGCTGCGTTTAGATCGCAATTTTCCTTCAGAGACACCGATGGGGTATTTTATGAGCAGAGAAATGGAGAAGTTTTGGAGTAACATCTCAGGTGGAGGCAGCCAAGATCCTTCCACTCAGTTTTCTCAGGTAATCCACAATCCTACATTAAGGTACTTCCAGATGATTCTAGCACACTATTTCCTCGGTTTTCCAGATACAGAGACTTTGCTGAGTGAGGAGGAGATTTTCCTACTGTTTTGTGCGACTCAATCACGCCCAGTTGTTTGTGGCAACTTTCTGTTGAGGTGCCTTGCCAGTGTCTCCAGATCATCTGTAGGCATTATACATGTCGGTGGGATTGTTACACAGATTGACACTGCATTGGGTTTGTCTCGCAAATTATTGCACCTCAGGACCTTCTGCTGCTACACCACCATGGATGTTGACTTTTGTCTTGACAGAGGATTGATGAGGAGGGCCTCTTTTGAGCCCAACATGTTTAGATTACTGATTGACGGCAAAGTGATACATTACTTTACATTACCTGACCCGCTGATGACCAGTGTCCACGACCCTGCTAATTAGAGTTATGCTTTAGAGGTTTATGGAGAGACTATCGAAGAGCCAAAATCACCTCTCGCCACTGAGTACACTCTTACACCTCCTTCTCTCTGAATCACTGTTATGTCTAACAATATGTCTTTGCAGCCGCCTGATCTACAGGCCTAGATTTATGAGCTCCGCAGGGAGACTGCCCTGCTCAAGCAGGAAGTAGCAGAGTTGGCATTACAGATTGAGATATCTGATCTCACCCATGCCTCAGAGGTCGGCGCTCTATATCAGGAGATTGGAGAGCTTCGGAGGGAGATAGCTGAGATTCGTGGATCGGACCAGGCAGAGAAGCCTACCACATGATCATTTTACACTAACAATATTACTCTAGTATTTAATATTTAATGCCTTATTTTATTTCTCGCATTTCCAGACATATTTTATACTATTGCATATGCTACATTTCCCATGTACTTTGATTTTTATCTTATATATTATTTCGTGCACTAATACTCATTTTTTCTTTTCATTCATTTTATTTTATTTTATTTTATGTCTAACAATGAAAAAAAAAAGGAAAAATATTTTTTATTTTTTCCTTCATAAAAAAGTATGCAAGCTTTGTGCCTTAGAAGAAAGAAGAAAACGCTATCCGGACCCCCCGAAGACAAAAGGTACGCGAAGCCCACAAGGGGAATTAAAAAAAATTGGCCCATAAGGGAAATGGCCTTATGGCGCCCGCCATAGGCCTATGGCATTCGCCACGTTGTTCCACCTTATTTCAGGGCAGATTCATCTCCCCCGCCATTTTTACACTTTCAAACTTCCAAAACCCATTTTTCCAACTTCCAAAACCCCCATTGAACCCCATTAAAGCTCCCACCATTCTCATACATTCACCATCTATAAAACCCATCCAAAATCCATTTTTATTTTCATCCACTACAAACCATAAAAATCCAATCTTTACCATTTCCTACATAAACCACTCTTCACCATATTCAACTTCTCAAAAGCAACAACAATGGAGTTCAACGGATATCTTCTTTGCGATGGAAGACCGGGAGATAGGCAGAGGAAGATCATTCAAAGGCTTCAGAGTCGAAAAATTATCTCGACTAGGTACGTAAATGATAATTGTCTGTACTCTCTGGGTCTATATCATAGTGTTTTTCATTTATTAGATTTTCTAGGCTTGCATAATATTTTTGTGAATCAGGAACCTACCTATGAGAGGCTGACAATTGAATTTTTGAGTTCGTTAATATACATTGTCAGTCCTAACACTGCTAGCACAGTCGGTACTGTTAATTTTAGACTGTTTGGAATTGAATACGAATACAGTATCGGCGATCTAACAGGCTTATTAGGAATCCCTCATTGGGAAGGTGCTATATGTGAGGCACCTTTGGATTCGAAATAGTCGGCCGATGTATTTTCCTTCTGGCAGAGGTTGTCAAGTACTTCAATAAATTCTTTTGAAGGAATACTTGCATCGACCATCCATAACCCGGCCATAAGAGTTTTCAGATATCTTTTGGCATGTACTATTTTTGGCCGGGAGAGTCCAAATAAGGTAAACGCTAAAGAGCTTCTATTTTTGCACGGAAGCCTCACAAATAGTCATATCAATCTGGTCCCGTTTATGCTTGCACACATGGCTTTAACTGTTAATAAAGCAGGACCGATTGTTATTGGAGGACTTGTTACGTTTATTGCTTGGGCTCTTAACCTGGACAATGAGATAGCTACACTTGAACCCCTACCTCCTCGCACAATTAATTTAAAATTTCTAAAAGACATGAAATTATGCCGAACGAGGAGAACAGGTGGTTATGAGTTGATGGTTCATGGAATAGTTATCCCATTTGTTGCTTTACCTTGCAGTAGACGTACCGGTGTACGTAATGAAAGGAACTGGACCTATGATCTGAATGCCCCACCTGTTTTAGGTCCACTTCCTCTTAATATTCCTGATGGAGAGGCACATGACACCAATGAAGAATATGAACAGAGAGAGCATTCTCCCATACCTCACGTGTCCCCCCATCATCCTTCACAGTCACACACCGCACCATCTTACTCTAACCCTATTGCAGGTGCTACTCCTGGATTCTATATCACTGAGAAGATGTGGCATGATACGACGGCTAGAGAGGAAAGGCGAGACGGCTTACTCTCTACCATTTCACAACAGCTGACGGATAACATGAGCTACATGGAACAATTGCGATTGGTTTCGGATTGTGCCTACGAGAACGTTTGCCGCACCTTAACCGACATCACATCAGAGCAAGCCCGTCAGCGAGAATTCAACCTACGGCACCACCAGCTTATGGAGGCCACTCAGGGTTCCATTCTTGGTAACCTTCGAGAGGTCCGGAGAGCCCAGACTGCCTTATCAGCACGATTAGACCGGAGGGACCAGCAGCGCAGTAGATCCCATCGTTCCAGACCATCACAGCAGGACGGCGAGGGCACCAGTGGTCCTCTGCAGTAGTTTTCCAGGTTACTCTCCTTATCTTATTTCGAAACATTGGGGACAATGTTCGATTTAAGTGTGGGAGGGGATTTTATTGCTTTATGTTATTTCCCTTTTCTTAGTTATTTATTTGCTTTCTGTTATTTTCCTTTTCAGTTAGTTATTTAGTTTAAGTTTTTTTTTTAGATAATGAATGAGTCTGACGAGTCACCAGTATAGTGTATCTTTAGTACACCCTAATTTTTCTCATTTCCTTAGCCTTACCAAAAAAATTCAAAAGAAAACAATGTTGTTTCACATGTTTTTTGGGCTTTGAGACAGGTTTGTGTTAGGATGTGGTGACTTAGGTAAACGTTTTGAAACATCAGTATCGTTTTAGCACCATAGACTTCTTGAATATAGGAATCACTCTTAAACCTCACACACCATGGCCTTTATTATTATTCAAAAAATTGTCCTAAGTAGTTTATTCTAGCAGTCAGCTCCGGCCTAAGCATGCTCTACATAGGGGACCGATGAACATAAGTGAATGATCCAATGCTAATAAAAAAGAGAAAAAGGCAAACTCTGGGATAGGTGACCCTCACAAAGTCATTTAAACCGGGAAAAAAAATTCTTGCCACAAAAAGAAAAAAATTGCAGCTACCTGTTGCTAGTTGGTTCAGAGGTATCTGGCACTGAACTTGGTAGGGCAGATTACAATCTGATCCCCCACAACTACATTTAGGTCAAATAAAAGGGTTTACACATGCTTATGTTCCAGAAACCTTAATTTTTGGATCAGAATCACTAATCGGTCACTCTACTATGATGCATGTACGGATAACGGGCTTAATGTGATTGCGCCTGAATGAAAAGGACCCAAAAAGAGATGAAAAGATAGGCCTAGGTATTGTGGGATGACATGGGTTGGTTAATATAGGATTGAGGTCTATGTCTGTGTTATTATGATACCTTTAGTTCACTTGGTTAGTACATGTCACTGCATCCTGATCTAAACTTAGAAGCCCTTTTAGCCCAAATATCACGTGTTAACACCAGTTTTCTTCATTTGAGCTTTAAATGTTTGCTTGAGGACAAGCAAAGGTCTAAGTGTGGGAGGATTTGATAACACTAAATTTCACCGTATTTCTGACTCCGATTTCGCATGCATTCTTAGTTTTTATTGCTATTTTGTTATGTTATTACTTTTTTTGTCTTTTTTTTTCAGGTTTTTTATGTAATCAAAGCCTAAATCGAGAAAGGGAGTGAAAAAGGAGCTGAAAAGGACAAAAATCAAGAAATTCAGCTTTTTACACTTACGGCACCCACCATGGCTGGCGCCATGGGGTCAGCCATGACGTGGCCCCGTCCCAAGACCACTCCACAACTGCTAGAGCCCACGGTCCCCACTCTCCCCACCAAAATGCACTCATGGCAGGCGCCATAGGCCTGTGGCGGGCACCATAGGCCTGTGGCGGGCGCCACAAGGCAAAAGTGGTTTCCCTCCACTTTTTAATGGAAGGGTCATCCTGGTATTTTCTTACTATTTGTTCTCCTATAAATAGGGCCTTAGATTTTCGTTTTCAATCATCCAAAATTAGAATCTCTTAGGCATATATCCATTTTAAAGTAGTAATCACTTCACATCAGGGTGTTACTACAATCGAGTGATCGAGTCTGTATACGTCGGTGTAATCGAGTTTTGGAGCACTCTGGGAGGAAGTTAATCCTGCCGCACTAGCTTTATTTTATTTACTTTCCGCATTGCTTTACTTTATTTTATTTCCTCACTCGATTTACTTTACCTTTATTTCTCGCACTCGCTTTAAATACCTTTATTTCTCGCACTCGCTTTACTTTCGTTTATTTCTCGCACTCGCACTACTTTTATTTACTTTCCGCACTCGCACTACTTTTATTTACTTTCCGCACTCGCACTAAATACTTTTATGAAAAATAATAAAATGAACTTTTACTTTACCATGTCTAACTAAATCCATAAAGGTTAGAATGTAAGGATCATAATTGAACCGGTAATCCGTACAACTGTTCGTAGAAACACTTAAGGGCTATTTTAACTTTCAATTTAAGTTTAATTGTTTTTAACTATTTCAAAAACAGCCAAAAGTGCTTTGTCTAGTTCATTAGGAGTTTTTGGATTAAAAAGAAAAGAGATTTTAAAACCATTTTCGGACGCGTTAAGAAGTTTAGAGTCTGGTTCGTGAGAACCTCTTTTTGCTAAGAAATTCAGGTTAAAATACTTTTCAACTTAGTTAAGATACTATATTTCTTAAAAATAGGTTTACTACTCTAACGCAGTATGCACCTTTTTATCCGTGACAATAGGAGGGGTTGATTAGAGAGTACAACTCGGTTCTGAATACGCGAAAGCGACAATTCCTGTTAAATTGGCTCTTTTCAAAGTGGAAAACATTGCTCATAAGTAGTTCTATTAACAAGTACCCGATTATCAATTGATTATGTGAATTACATTCGAGTCTGTCTTTATTAATTGTTTAAAATTATTATTCTATTTACCATTGCGCACTCTTTAAAACCATTATATTCAATTGCCGTAGATACACACCATAACAACATGTACGATAGATTGACACTTGGTCTCTGTGGATTCGACAATCTTTTATATTACTCTGACGTGTTCGTACACTTGCGAAAAACACGCATCAAACACCCTCAAACCTGTAAACACCCCAAATTTGCCCTCACTAAGTTCACACCATGGCTTGTGATCTTCCATATTTACTTTAGTTCAATTATATCATCTCATATTGCATTTTTTGTTTCATTGCATTAGTTCAAGTTCATCTGCATCTAGGGTTTGTGATCTGAGCAATCCAAGGATCCATCTGAGCCACTCCAAAGGTCTTCAATCATCTCAAGAGGGTCCATGTATGTTCAATCATCATATTTTATCCTCCAAAGATCAAGGAAGTCAAAGAATCACAAGAACTGGCAAAGCATGGAAACAGAGCTAGGGTTTAACTACACAGATGACCTAAAATTAGGGTTTTGGTTTCAGAGGCCATAACTGCAGATTTTGTGGTCATTCTTGTTTCTAATGGTCGCAATATGTTATAAGGATCATGTGTACCAAGTTTGAGCAAGTCAGAGCAAAATCAGGGCATCTGAGGCCCCCAACCATGGAACCAAAGTGGATTTTTCATCAAATTGAAGTTATATGATCTTTATTTGATTATTGAAGTGTTTAGAAGTTCACAAAATTTAAGAAAAGTGAGCTAAACCAAAAGTTGCCAAAAATGGAAATGACTTGTAATGTAAACTTTCCATTTTGGGAAAGTTTTTCAACCTCCTCTTTCTCAACCAAAAATGCTTCAAATGAAAAATTGTTGGTCATGAAAGTTGTAGATTGGATCATTCCCTTTCCAAAAAGTACAAGAACAAGATCTAATTCATTTTGGAACTCAAGATATGGCTTGTCAAAGTTGGCAAAAATCCCATAAATTTCAAGAATGCACCAAAAGGGATTCTTTGCAAAACCACTTGCCAAGGCTTTTTATGACTTCAAACACACTTCAATGTATCATAACATCATAGTGCATTACCTTTAGATCAAAATTGCCCAAAGAATTGCAAGATAACATGCCTTGAATATCAAGAATTCTCAAAGGGGCCAAAACTTCACATAATTGCAAAACACCACATAACTTTGTTTCAACTTGCTGAATTTCCTCCAAATGGATTCTATGGACATCCTTGATCTCAGTTGCACATGGACATGCCAAAAAGCCAGTTGCATCCTTGCCCATACCTCAAGTACACAAGTTGGTGACTTTTTGCAAGAAGGCCATACTAATCACCATAGGCCACAACCACTTCTCTGACCTATCACAACTTGATATGTGGACCAAAGGCAGATCATAACACACAACATTGCAAGTTGAAACCAGAGATTGATCAAGTTCCCAAAATCTCTCCCTCTTGCATTTTCCTTCGAATCTCCCAGCTGTCGCTCCCGACAAGTGACACAGGGGTCATATGAAGGTACAGACGCGAACGGTCGGCGAAGGGAACAGTGAGAACACACAGCCGTGAACTCACTGGAGATGAAAAGAGTCGCCAGCTAGGCATTTTTATCCCGGAGGAAAGGTAATGCTGCATAGACCTAGAAAAAGATGGACAAGACGGTTTGCGAACCAGAGAGACTGAGAAAGGGGGTTGGTTACAACCTGGGAAGGTATTAGCACCCAGATTGTCCGTCGTACTCGACGGGATCCACGCTTGAAAGATTTGTGTTTTAAAGGGGTAGTGTCAGTGCAATCTGTGTGTAAATGAGCTGGAAAAGATGTACAGGTGTCAGTGTAAAGAAGTGAAGTGTAATATGTATAAGTGATGTGTCAGTGTAAGAATGAGAATGAATTGCTCAAGATCATGAGGCTTAAAGAAATGAGCTGGAAGGAGGGGGGAATGGACAGAGACTTTTGTTCGATAACCGTTAAGTTATGCCTACGTATCCTCTCGTGCAATGAGGAAGTCAGAACACCGTAGTTCGACCCAAAGAGACTGAAAGATGAATTGACTTGTGAACTGCTTGCTTGCCTATGCTCAAGTGTGTGACCTGTCTGGCTCAGGTGCTTACTGTCTTGCATTAGACGGAAGAAGCGAGTTCTCGATTGTGAGTGAAGGTGATGAGAAAAGAATCCCGGAGGAGACGATTATTGTTTGTTTTTGAGTTTTCAGTCTTTTATTTCTTTTTGGAGTTTGTCATAAGATAATGAGCTTAAGCCTAAACCAATGGGTTAGTAAACTCATTACATCTTCCCTCTGATTAGGGGTAATGAGAATTACCTTAAGTGTGAAGTCAGATTCTCACACTTAATCACCTTTGGTGTAGGATTAAGATCATTAACCTACTTGTGATTATTTAGATGTTTTTGTGATTTTGTTTAGTGTTGAGTAATGAGGTTAAGCCATAATCAAGGATTAAACAGACCCATTACACCATCCTAAAAGAAGGATAATAGATGAGAATGTTTAAGCTGAGGAAGACTCCTCAACTTAATCCATGATTAGGGATTAAACCCATGACAAAACAAGCCTTTGATTAAGTGGATTTTAGATTAATGATGATGATGAAGTGAATTTTATGATTTGTAAGACAACTTGAGGGGGACTTGTCCATTAACACTAGGGTTAGTCCTTCTTAACCAATTAAGGAAGAATTAGAACCCTAATGCAAGGCCCAAGTTACAAGTGTGATGTCTTGATATTTATTAGATGAATTGATTAAGAGATTTAAACACCTTAAGGGTTCAAGACTTAGGATTAAAGTTATACACTCCATCCTAAGAGAAGGATGCAGGCGTAAGCTTAATCACAAAGCCTTAAAGCCTTTAGGGTTTAGTCCCTGATTATGAGATGAGAAGAGGAGACTCAAAGAGAGACACAAAGGTAAAAACTATGAGGGGGACTAATCAAAACCCTAATTCATTGTCATGCTTGGATGATCCTAAGGTTTGTGAGGTTTGCAAGAACAATCTTCAGAAGAACCACCAGGAAGCACATGAACAGGATCAAGAGAAGCAAAGTGACTTGCTTCCTTCAAGAAGTCAAGTCACTTGAAGAAAGAAAGTGGGAAGGAGAAGAATGAGCAAGCTCAATCTCAAACACAAATAAGAATGCAGCAATGGATGCAAGAGAGATGAAAAGAAGAGGTATGAGAAGTGAAGGCAAATCCACTTCTCAAGTTTACTTACCACCTGCAATGTTAGAAAGAAATGCAATGCAATGCAAAATGAGATGAAATGATATGATGCAAAGCAAAACCAGAAGCATGTTGATGATGATTATGATGTTATGAGGTGCTGCAAACATGAGGCAAGACAATGGGGATGTTCATACAAGATTATGAATGCAAATGATGCAAGCTAAGGAGCATGAACAAGCATGAAAAGTTATGAATCATACAAGACAAATGACATGGCAAGTATGAGATGCAATGATCAATGATGCTTCCTACATGTCTTGATATGTCAAATGAATCACAAGAATGCACAAAATGCAAAGACAAGTCATGTTATGCAAGAGAATGCAAGAAGGATGCAAAAGAAAGCCCAAATTAGGGTTTATGAATCAAACATCAAACACAAACCAAAAACAGAAGCAAAAACCCTAAAGTAAAAATGGAAAATGGCACCCAAGGAAACCCTAGACCTATATTAAACCACTGCCCAAAGGAGAGCCCTCAACTCTCAACCAAGCTCAAGATATGAATTTTCTAAGTTATTAGGGTTTTTTAGGGTTCTTAACAAAACAAATGCCAAACAATGTGAAAATGCAAGAACAATTCATGGCCTTTTTATCCTTGAAAATACATGCTAAACACAAAACAATGCAAGAAGAACCAATGTCTCAACCTTCACCAATTGGCAGAAATGAATTTTTGAATCCATGATCAAAATAATGCATAAAAAATGATTTAATTCAATGAAAAATTCTTAGAATACATCAAGATCAAAAAAGAAATTTGGTTTGAAGGTTGGACAATGTTTCTAAATGTCTTAGAACATTTCATGAATTTTTTTGTAATTTTTAAATACTTAAAAGTATTTTTAATTAATTAATTCTCATTAATCAATTAAAAATAATCTTTTAAATATTTAAAAATACTTTTTTAATGATGAAAAATAAAATAAAAATGTTTTTGTGTCATAAAAATTATTAAAACTTTAAGGAAAAAGTTTCATAATTTTTATGAATTTTTTGCTATTTTAAATTAATTATGCAATTTTAATGAAAGAAAATGAATTAAAAATCAAAATAAATAAAAGTCAAATGAAAGGGTGGCTGGGATTGATTCTGGGGAGGGGATGGTTGACTACGCGCGTCATCCAAGGGCTCAAATTCAAACTAACCTAATCCTGATTAATTAAATATTAAAACACAATTATCACTTAATGAAATGATCCTGACCCTTCATACACGCGCGGGAAACACAATCCAAGGGCTCACATTTAAACTTTGCCATAATTAATTACACTTAACCCTAATCATTTTCAGGCTGCCGGAGAAGACTTCCGGTCGTCTTCTCCGGCCAGCTCTCACCTGAGAAACCTCAAAACCTCTCAAAACGTAACAAAAACAAAATCTATGAATTGGGAAATGGTCTCCAGCCTCTCACGAATCAAACCCCTCTCTCAAAACAAATTTATTCTTCCTAAACAAGCTGAATCGAAAGAAAGAAAAACTAGGGCACGCAAGCTTCAGAGACAAATTAAACTCTCAAATCAAAACCATTTCAAAAACTAAGAACATCAGGATGATCAGTGAATCACATAGAACAAGTTTGTAACAAGAAAAATGATTTCTGGAAAAAATTATTTTCGAGCTACCTGAGATTTGGAGCTTTCAGTTTAGGAACTTTCTGGCCACCTCTCCTTGTGCAATCTACTCCTTAGAACCTCTTGATGATGTTTGAATGCTCAAATGGAGTTTAAGTTGGCTTGATGATGAGTTTCGAAAGGAACTGCTTCAGCTTGACCAAAAATGGCAATGGTGTTTCTGGAGGTTTCAGGTCATGATGAATGGTTGTTTGTGATCCTGAGGATGAATGAAGAAGGTCTGGAGTGTTTGTTTGTGTGTTTGTGGTTTGTGGAAGGAGATTCGATTGAAACTGCAAAATGAAGTGAGAAATGGCAGTGAGATGTTCAGGCTGTTTCAGGCTTGGTTCTTAGTTGCTGGGTGATCTATGGAGTGAGGTGAGATGATTGGTGAAGATGGCTTGAGTGTTTGCAAACTGGACAGAGAGATTCGAAGCAACTTGCAAATGAGAGTGTTTTTGTGAATGTCTTGAATGTATGAGTTTCAGCCTTGCCTTGTACATGAAATGGCTTGCAAAATGATAATGTATTTTAATCCTATAGGTCAGATGATGTGACCTGGCCTATAGTGATTGGTAAGTTTGCTTTTGCAAAAAGTCAAGTTTTGTGTAAGGCAAGCATGGCTCATGATCTAGGCAAGTACATAGCATGGGCTGCGCAGCAAAGGGTGAGGTGAGAGGCTAGCCAAAGTCAGCATCCAATGTCATAGTTTGTAGGAAGTGAAATGAGTGGTTTTGCAACTTGTTGCTTTATGGTTCCCATGAAGGAAAATCTTGTTACATGAACCAAAACATGAAGGAAACTTGGTCCAATTCTGATTTTTTAGGCTCATAGGATGTTTATGTAATGGTTTGAGATGAATTAGAGGTCACATGATGCATTGGTCCAAGACTTTGCAAAATTTCCAAATGAGGCATGCCTTGAAAATTAATGATTTTAGCCAACTTTGCATTGCCATAACTTTTGATCCAAGAAGAGTTTGATCATGTTCTTGTACTTTTTGAAAAGGGAAAGATGAGATCTACAACTTTCATGACCAAAGTTTTTCCATTTGAAGCATTTTTGGATCAAGAAACAAGGCTTGAAAAATGACCTAAAATGATGCATTCTTGAAAAGTCAACTATGCCCAAAAGGTCAACATTTGCAAAAAACCCTAAATTCTTGATTTTCATGAACTTCAATCTTCTTCCATGATCAAATAAAGACCATATACACTCAAAATGATGAAGATCACCCATTGGTTGGGTCATTGGGGGCCTCAGATGCCCTGATTTTGCACTGACTTGTCTGAAAAGTCAACTCTTGATCAGATGACTTCCCCATGGAATTTCTTCATGAAAATTGATATGCATACTCCCTATACCATATAGAGATCAATGGAAACAAGAATGACCAAAAATTTGGGGTTATGGCCTCTGAAACCAAAACCCTAATTTTCAGTCAATTGTGCAGTTCAAACTGGCTCTGCATCCACTCAAACCCTAGCCCTTGTGATTCCTCTGCATTTTTGACTTTGAGGAGATGAAATATGATATAAGAACACACATGGACCCCTTTGAGTTGATTAGTGGCCTTTGGAGTGGCTCAAGATGCTTTGGGATTGCTCAGATTACAAACCCTAGGTGCAGATGCCTTGAAAGCTATGCAGTGGGTAAAAAATGAGATATGAGATGACATGATTGTACTTATGCATATGAGAATGATCACAAGCCATGGTGTGAATGGGTGAGGGCAAATTTGGGGTGTTTACAGCTGCCCCTATTCAAACATGAGTTAGCTGTGCAGGTTGTAAGCGACGGCTTAACAGACAAACAAGATAACTTGTGGTTGAATACCAAAGACAGTCCAAAATTTGCACTCACAGAATGAAGAAGAAAAGGGATATAGATTGTAAAAGTAAAATAAAGTATATTGTAAAGTAAGGGCGACGGAGGACGACCGTCGAGCAGAGGACGACTGCTGGGTAAAGTGGTATGTGAAGCAAAGCGATGACGGGGACGGCCGACATGCCGGTAAAGTGCAGGAAATAAAGCGATGACGGGGACGGCCGACATGCTGGGGATAAAAGGTAAAGCTAAGACGGGGACGGCCGACTAGCTGGGGAAAAACAGGTAAAGCTAAGACGGGGACGGCCGACTAGCTGGGGAAAATAAAATCATGATGGTGACGGCCATCACGATAAAACTGTAAAATTTCTGAGGATTAATGAAACATGACGGGGACGGCCATCAAGTTCATAAAGGTAAAGTAACCAACGATGGGGACGGCCATCGGGCTAAAAAGGAAAAGGGACCACGACGGGGACGGCCATCGGGTTAAAGAATAAATGAAATAAACAGATGATGGGGTACGGCCATCAAAGGTGAAGGACGATCACCTAGCAGGGGACAGCTGCTCTGTTGGGAATAAAGGAAATATGATGGGGACGGCCATCAAAGGTGGAGGACGACCACCTGGCAGGGTACGGCTGCCGAAAATATCAACGATGGGGACGGCCATCGGATAAAAAAGGTCAACGATGGGGACGGCCATCGGACGAGCAAGATGGAGGACGACCATCAAGAAGTGGAGGACGACCACTCAGCAGGGGACGGCTGCTCTCAGGGTTTATCGTAACACAGGACGAGTGTCAGATAACCAAAATCAACAATGGGGACGGCCATTGGATAAAATGATGAAGGACGATCATCAAAAGGTGGAGGACGACCACCTAGCAGGGGACGGCTGCTAAAAATATCAACGATGGGGACGGCCATCGGATGAGCATGATGGAGGACGACCATCAAGAAGTGGAGGACGACCACTCAGCAGGGTACGGCTGCTCTCAAAGGTATCATAACACAGGACGAGTGTTAGATAAAAAGAAAATTTGTTGGTGATCTACTGGGGATTAAGTAAACACGGACGAGCGTTTACATCCAAGAAACAAAAGGTATAAGTGTTTGGTATTGTGTATAGATTAAAGATGCGGACGAGCACCCTTAGTACTATGATACGGACGAGTATCATGTAGAAACAAACATTAGACGCAATGTTCTGAGATGATGGTACGGACGAGTACCAACTGGTTAACAAGGACTACCGTCGAATCTGTGGGGTTATGAGTGATGGTGTATACAAGATACGGACGAGTATCTGTATAAGTGTACCATGAGTAGTGAGTATTGTATTGTATAGATGAGTGTTTATCTGCTGGGGAGGGTGACACGGACGAGTGTCAAAAGAGAAAAGTATAATATTAACAAGTATCTGCTATACAAAGTCTAGGCGACTGCGCTGGGGATATGACACGGACGGGTGTCAGGGAAGTGTATATAAGTACATGTGAGTGCAAAGAGGGTGCCTTTGGCTTTCTGCTGGTGATGTGACACGGACGGGTGTCAGGACGTATCTGTAATGAGGGTGATTTGTTTGTAAAGGGTATTCAGGCGACCTTACTGGTGAATGATGACACGGACGGGTGCCAAAAGGTGTATATACCGGTGTTTGTGATTTGAGAGGCAACTGCTTTGCTGGGACTCTGGTGGGGATTTCTGTACAATGGTGATGAACGGTTCATTATTCACAAGTGTTCAATTCACAACATGACTTATGATTATGCTATGCATTTGATTTTTGCCGTAATGCTCCGTATTAGACGGGATGCTACGCTCTGAGGGTATAATATGATGCGAATGCTATGATTATGCAAAGGGGCACGGATCCGGGATTCGGATCCCATTGCCACGAAGATCTCTGGATGATCTGCTTGAAATGAACATCCCAGCTGGGGATGAGATCATTGGTAGATCTAATGATGTATCTGTTTGGGGATATAGGTCACTGATTGACGTATCCTTATAGTACGGGACCCAGCTGGGGTTTGTAGAAGCTTTCTTCACTCTGTTGTGATCTCTTCATGCGTTGCTCTTCTGGATAGAGGCTGGAACTCTGTGGGGAGATGATTCCCTGATTTCTGCATCCTGTTGAGGAAGGATGGTTGGCACTACAGCTGGGGAATGCTGTTGATAACTCAGCTGGGGAGAGTAATGAGAGGCAACTCGGCTGGGGATAGAGCATTTCGGATGTTGAGATTGAGTGTACGTTGATTTGGCAATTTTGCTGGGGAAATGGGCACCTTCCAATGCCATGTGAGTTGATAATGATTCGCCAGTTTGCTGAGACGTAACTTGCATGCCCCAGGTTGCATTCTGGATACCTGCAATCCTGCAAAGATAAGGAAACGTACAAAAGGTCCCGAGGTATCCCTTACCGGATTCCGTCATAGGAGTTAAGTACTTTCGAGAATAACCACATTCCCTGTAAGCATGTGTTTTTTTTTTTTTTAGAGAAAGGCATCTGTACTTATGCAATTGTATTTTTAGAGATATCAGACAACTCCTTGCAAAACGTAAATGTAAAAGACGAAACATGACTGAAAATCTGATTTTATTAATTCACGAGCCCTGAATCGGCGAGATACAGTCAAAGAAACAAATCCCCTGAAATGAGGAGATTGTTACAAATTGAGAAACAAAATGCTGGCGATGCTGACGACGCTTTGAGGAGCTTCCTCTCCTGCCATGACTCGTATGACAATGACGTTCTTCTCGTCTTGCTTTCTGGAGAGAGTTGATTCTGATTGAAGCTTGATCCTTTGAAGCTTACCAAGTCGTGGGTGATACAGACGAATTCAGAATGCAGTTGTTCGCTTATTCCCTTATTTTGCATGGATCGCCCTTTCGGGTTTTCAATCCATCGGGATACCCATTTTTGCCTGAGCTGTCCAATGCGGCTTTTCAACTCAGCGGGTGTACATTTTTTCATTTATTTCCCTTATTTTTGCCCGAGTCTATTATTCTGTTTTTTGACTCGCCGGGATGCCCTATTTTTGCCTGGACTTACATTCTGTTTTTATGTCCAGCGGGTCATTTTATGCGAAGTATTTTTTAACTGCATCTGAATTCACAGGGGATGGGAAATCTTCACCATCCATGGTGCTGAGCATCAGTGCTCCACCAGAGAAAACTTTCTTTATGACGAATGGTCCTTCATAATTTGGAGTCCATTTGCCCCTGTGGTCTGTATGAGGAGGGAGGATTCTTTTCAGCACAAGATCTCCCACTTGGTACTCTCGGTGCCTGACTTTCTGATCGAAGGCTTTCTTCATTCTCTTCTGATATAACTGCCCATGGCAGATTGCAGCCAATCTTTTCTCTTCGATCAGACTCAGTTGTTCGTATCGGGACCGAACCCATTCTGCTTCACTCAGTTTAACATCCATTAATACCCGTAACGAGGGTAGTTCAACTTCAACAGGTAGGACTGCTTCCATACCATATACAAGCTGATACGGTGTTGCCCCAGTGGATGTTCTGATTGATGTGCGGTACCCATGCAAGGCAAACGGTAGCATTTCATGCCAGTCCTTGTATGTGATTACCATCTTCTGCACAATCTTCTTGATATTCTTGTTGGCTGCCTCAACAGCGCCATTCATCTTTGGCCTGTAAGGAGAGGAATTGTGATGTTGGATCTTGAAGTCCCGGCACAGCTCTGCCATCATTTTGTTGTTTAAGTTGGAACCATTATCAGTAATGATTCGCTCGGGCACTCCATACCGACAGATGATATCTCTCTTCAGAAATCTGGCTACCACTTGCCTTGTAACATTAGCATATGAGGCTGCTTCAACCCACTTGGTGAAATAGTCAATGGCGACCAGGATGAATCTGTGGCCGTTTGAAGCAGTCGGCTCAATCTTGCCAATCATATCAATGCCCCACATGGCAAAGGGCCATGGTGAAGACATGATGTTCAAAGGATTGGGAGGCACATGCACCTTGTCTGCGTAAATCTGGCATTTATGACATTTCCTGGCATAGGCACAACAGTCTGCATCCATTGTGATCCAGTAATAGCCTGATCTTAGCAACTTCTTAGCCATGGCATGCCCTCCTGCATGGGTACCAAAAGATCCTTCGTGCACTTCATGCATCAACAAATCTGCTTCCGTCTTGTCAACACATCTGAGGAGTACCATATCAAAGTTCCTCTTGTATAAAGACCCATCAGTGTTCAGAAAGAAACTACCAGCAAGCCTTCTCAAGGTCTTCTTATCATTGGAAGATGCCCCAGGTGGGTATGTCTGATCCTCCAAGAAGCACTTAATGTCATGGAACCAAGGCTTATCATCTCTTACAATATCCGCTGCAAATACATATGCTGGTCTATCAAGTCTTGATACTGAAATCTGGGGTACAAAGTTAGCCGTTTGAACTTTGATCATGGATGAAATGGTAGCAAGGGCATCTGCAAACTGATTCTCGTCCCGAGGGATATACTCAAGCTTGACTGTTGTGAAGAAAGTCAGTAACCTCCTTGTATAATCCCTGTAAGGTATCAGATGATCTTGGTGGGTGTACCATTTCCCGTTGGTTTGATTGACTACCAAAGCTGAATCTCCGAATACGGTCAATGTCTTGATCCTGAGGTCAATAGCTTCCTCAAGACCCATAATGCAAGCTTCGTATTCAGCTTCGTTGTTAGTGCAGTTGAAAGTGAGTTTTGCCGAGAAAGGCATGTGAACTCCTTTTGGTGTAATGAGTACTGCACCAACACCGCGACCGTTCATGTTAACAGCCCCATCAAACATCATAGTCCATTCTTCCTCCGGGTCAGGCCCTTCAGTGTGAATAGGCTCTTCATGATCTTTTGTTTTAATGAACATGATGTCTTCATCAGGGAAGTCAAACCTCATAGGCTGGTAGTCATCAATGGGTTGCTCAGCAAGATATTCGGATAGTACACTGCCCTTGATGGCTTTCTGAGATGTGTACTGTATGTCGTATTCTGTGAGAATCATTTGCCATCTTGCAACCCGTCCGGTAAGAGCTGGCTTCTCGAAAATGTACTTAACTGGATCCATTTTTGAGATCAATAAAGTAGTGTGGGTCAACATATACTGTCTCAGTCGGCGAGCAGCCCACGCTAAAGCACAGCAAGTTTTCTCGAGCAGTGAATAACGCTGTTCGCAGTCGGTAAACTTTTTGCTTAGGTAGTATATTGCATACTCTTTTCGACCAGACTCGTCATGCTGGCCCAACACACACCCCATTGACTCTTCTAGCACTGTCAAGTACATAATCAGAGGTCTTCCTTCAACTGGCGGCATAAGGATTGGAGGTTCTTGCAGATATTCCTTGATCTTGTCAAAAGCCCTTTGGCAGTCTTCGTTCCACCTGACCGTTTGTTCCTTTCTTAGCAGCTTGAACAAGGGTTCACAGGTTGCTGTAAGGTGAGATATGAACCTTGAAATGTAGTTCAATCGACCTAAGAACCCTCGAACTTCTTTTTCAGTTTTCGGTGCAGGCATCTCTTGAATAGCTTTGACTTTATCTGGGTCAACCTCAATCCCCTTCTCGCTTACAATAAAGCCCAGCAGCTTACCAGATCTCACCCCGAATGTGCATTTGTTGGGGTTCAGCTTCAATTGGTGTTTCCTCAGACGCTTGAATAACTTGAGCAGATTTACCAGGTGATCTTCCTCTGTAAGGGACTTGGCGATCATATCATCCACGTAGCATTCTATTTCTTTGTGGATCATATCGTGGAACAATGTCACCATAGCCCGTTGATATGTGGCACCAGCATTCTTCAGTCCGAATGGCATCACTTTGTAACAGAACGTGCCCCAAGGTGTGATGAATGTTGTCTTCTCCATGTCTTCAGGTGACATCTTGATCTGATTATATCCTGAAAATCCATCCATGAAGGAGAATACTGAGAACTGAGCCGTGTTATCCACCAATACATCAATGTGAGGTAATGGGAAGTCATCTTTCGGGCTGGCTCTGTTCAGATCCCGGTAATCAACACACATTCTTACTTTGCCGTCCTTCTTAGGCACAGGTACTATGTTAGCAACCCACGGCGGGTAGCTAGTCACAGCAAGGAACCCGGCGTCCCATTGCTTTTGTACCTCTTCTTTGATTTTCATAGCCATGTCTGGGCGAGTCCGGCGCAGCTTCTGTTTGACTGGAGGGCATTCTTCTCTCAAAGGCAGCTTGTGCACAACAATGTCGGTATCCAACCCTGGCATATCTTGATACGACCAAGCAAACACATCAACATACTCTTGAAGCAGATCTATCAGTTGTCTCTTCACTGAGTCTTGCAGGCAGGCCCCGATTTTAACCTCTTTCACGTCTTCGTCTGTACCAAGATTAATCACTTCAATCTCCTCCTGATGGGGAGTAATAACCTTTTCCTCTTGTCTCAACAAACTGGCTAGCTCTTCAGGAAGCTCATATTCTTCATCAACCCCTTCATCAGCTTGATTGATCGGATTGTCAAAGTCATGCGATGTCATAGCCGTGCTGTTGTCGGTGCTGTCTGGAGGGCACTCTCTGCAAGGGTTAAGTTGGTTCATTTTAGTGATTGATTTTAATCTTGCATTAGAAAAAAGTGAAATGAAGTTATCATTTTGAAAACACCGCCATTTATTTTTGTACAAAAAGAAAAATGGAAAAACAGTGAGCGGAAAAAGAAAAAAGACTCGTTTGCAAAAAGATGTCTGATATTTCATTAATTTAATCTTGTTTGCACAAAAGTACAGATGGCCCTGGTTACAAAATGAGTCTTGTCATCTTGGGCAAGATGCAAGACTTGGATGCATGCTATAAAAAATACAGGAAATAATAATTACTCTGCATGAGTAACTCTTATAATTTCCTGGGAAGACCAGTTCGAGACACTGCTCCCCGGGATCTTCGGACGAATCCAATTCTCCAGATTGCGCTCCTCTTCCAGCTCGTCTTCCAGACAGTTGATAGCATCGGGGGTGAGCATCCCCCCACTAACAAAACCTAGCTCTGCAGCAGCCTTTGCTTGATGTTGAGTTGGTTTGTAACCCAACCCAAACTTGTCCTTCTTCTCCTCCACAGCTAAGACCTTGCCCCAGCCTAGGGCAGTTCCTTCTTCAACAACCTTCCGGGCTTGTTGGTAAGATGACATGGAGATCCCTGACATAGCAGATGCTTCATTGACGTTCAAGGCTTCAAAACCTTGGCTCATTGTTTCATGGATCTCTCCATCCATCTCAATGTATTTATAAGTAGCCAGATGGCTAACAAAAATGTCCTCCTCTCCACAGATTGTGACAACTTGACCTTCCCACTCAAATTTTAACTTTTGGTGAAGGGTAGACGTTATTGCGCCGGCGGCGTGAATCCAGGGTCTACCCAACAAACAGCTGTAGGCGGGCTGAATGTCCATCACATAAAAGATAGTTTTAAAGGTCTGTGGGCCAATTGTCACAGGCAGCTCAATCTCTCCCAGAACCGATCTCCTAGAACCATCAAAGGCTCTTACTACCAGGTTGCTGGGTCTCAATGCCAATCCATCATATTCAAGCTTCACCAGAGCCTTCTTTGGTAAGACATTCAGGGAAGAACCTGTGTCCACCAGCACGTGAGAAAGGACAGCTCCTTTGCATTCCATGGTTATGTGCAAGGCTTTGTTGTGGTTGCGGCCATCCGCCGTCAAGTCAGAATTGGTAAACCCTAGCCCATTGCTAGCAGTAACATTACCAACCACGGTTTCCAATTGGTTGACGGTAATCTCCTCAGGCACGTAAGCTGCGTGCAGGACTTTAAGTAGTGCATTCCGATGGGCTTCGGAGCACATAAGCAGTGAGAGGATAGAGATTTTGGATGGCGTCTGGTGAAGCTGATCCACAATTTTATAATCACTCTTTTTGATGATCCGCATAAACTCATCAACTTCCTGATCAAATGGAGTTTTCAGGGCTTCTTTGGCAGCTGGATCTTCCTGCACCGGGCTCTTTCCTTTTGCCTTGGCAGCAGCTTCTGCTTCGGCAGTAGGTCTTTGAACTTGTGAAGCAAAGAGACGTCCGCTTCGAGTGAAGCCTCCGCCTCCCCCCACATTATCTACTTGTGGTGCAGGTGTTGATGTTTCAAGAGTGATTCTTTTTCCTTCGCAGTACAAGTCAGAGCCATAGTGCCAGGGGATGGCCCTATTGCTTTCATATGGTACTGGTCCAGGCACCGTGACAGTGACTGGACTGATTGCTGCTGCTGAAGGGACTGTAATTGTTTGTGGATCATAAAAGATTGTAACTGGTGCTCTGGTGGGAGCAGCACCTTCTGAATGGTAGGCGGAATTATTTTCAGGATCATAGAATATGGTAACAGTAGAGACATCTTCATGATTGATTGCTGGTGTTGTAGGCGGTACTGTTGGAAGGACCGTTGTTGTTGCTGATGGAGAGTCGAAATGGAATGAAGCTGAAGTTGTAGTAGGAGGAACTGTTGAAAACTGATCATTTGGGAGGACAGATGAAGTACTTGTTGATGGTGCTGATGAATTGTTGGGAACAATAGTTGCTGTAGTTGTAGGAGGTTCTGAAACCGTTGTTGATGAAGTTGCCGGATTTGTTGGGAATGATGTAGTGATCTGTAGCAGGCCACTCTGAATAAGGCTGTCAATGCCATTCCTCAAGTCCTCACACCCATTCCATGAGATATTGCAGTAGGGACACCCTAGTTCACACCCCGGAAATATTTGGTTTTCGCGGAGTTGAGCTTTGATTTCCACCAATGGTGTCCTGATCTGATCCACACTGGTTATTAAATAAGACGGTTGGTCCTCTTCAATAGCATTAATTCGGGGACCACCATGGTTTGGCATAGGGTTTTTATTGACATTGGGCGGAGGTGCAAAATTCAGAGCCTTGGAGTCTACCAAGTCTTGTACCTTCATATGCAGAGCTCTGCATTTTTCTGTACTGTGACCAGGTGCGTTCGAGTGGAAAGCACACCTAGCATTGGAGTCATAGTTCCTTGGTAGACTGTTGGGATCCGGAGGTGCCAACGTTCTTAGCTCAACTAGGTTGAGTTTCAGAAGTTGTGGCAGCAAGGCAGCATACGGCATTGGGATCGGGTCGATCACTCTGTTAGCTTGGGATGGCCTCTGCTGGAATGGCCTCTGTTGATTATTGTTGTTGGAGTTGTTGTTGTTGTAGTTTCTTGGAGGATACTGATTCTGCTGATACTGAGGTTGTTGTTGGAAGTTTTGTTGAGGAGGTTGATAGACTGGCTGAGGATGAGCTGGAGCAGGGATAGTGACTGCTGCTATTGACCTCTGAGCATATTGGGGCCTACCCCTGTTGGTGTGGATGGCATTGGTCTCGCCAGTTCTTCTCGGGCCTGCAAAAGGCTTTCTTGTACTACTGGACGAGCTTGCACCGTTGTCTGAGATCTTTCCCATTTTTAACAGGCTTTCAATTCTCTCCCCAGCTATGACAACATCTGCGAAGCTGGTGGAAGAGAAAGCAGCCAACCTGTCAATATACGTTCCCTGAAGAGTGTTCATAAACATGTCTGCCATTTCTCTCTCAGACATTGGTGGTTGAACAGCAGCAGCCAGTTGCCTCCACCTTTGGGCATACTCTCGGAAACTCTCCCTCGAAGACTGTGTCATTCCCATTAGGAGGGTCCTGTTGGGTGCCATATCTAGATTATACTGATACTGTCTGATGAAGGCTTCTGCCAGGTCCTTCCAGCATCTTATAGTTGCTCTTGTCAGATGGGAATACCATTCCCTTGATGCTCCAGTCAAGCTATCTTCGAAGTAGAACATCCACAATTTCTCATCCATTGTATAGGCCTTCAGCCTTCCCAGAAATGATTGCAAATGAGTCCGGGGGCATGAAGTCCCATTATACTTTTCGAAACAAGGAGGCTTGAACTTGTGGGGAATCCTGACCCCTTCTACCAAACCCATGTCCATGACGTCGAAGCCCAAAGAATTTTGAGACTCCAGTGATCTCAACTTCTCAGCTATTTCTTCCAATCGTCTATCATAAGTTTCCTCTCCGGCACCCATTACTGTATACTGGTCCTCCTGAGGATCTTCTTGAAGTACTCTGGCTGCTGTGGCTGTCCCTTGAATGTTGACTGGGATGTTGGCCTCTGGATGGAGATGGGGTCCAAAAATTGGGGGATTGACATGAGGTTGGACCCTCTCGTTGTTACTTGTGCCAGCAGTTCCCACATGGGGCTCCTCTTGATTCCTTCCTTCTACCAAAACTCTGAGCCTCTCCTGGCTTTGAGCTAAATTGTTCATCACTTCCATGAATTGTGTTATCTGAGTTCTCATCTCCAACCTTTCGTTGGCCATCTGGTTTCTGACCTCCGTGAGGTCTTGCTGCATCTGGTCCATCTGGATTCCCGGAAGGTTGTTTCTAGTTGGGTACCTGTGAGGCCTGTTGAGAGGAAATACCCGGCGGCGAGCAATAATTCCTGAGATTCACAACAGAGGTTAGCAACAACAAAACAAAAACCTACAAAACAAACAAAAGGGTTAGCATGCAATTCAGTTATGCTTATTTGCTATCAAGGTATCCGGTTTGGCCTTCAGTTTTGACCCTTCCCGACCCTTGAAGATGATGCTGTTGAAGTTGCTTTTGAAGTGAACCAACAAATATATTACAAAGGTGAAATAATACAAATTGTTCAAATTACAACACAAGCCCTCAAAGGGGTCAAAATACATCACAAAAAAGCAAAAGTACAGGGAAAAGGAACAACAACAAGCAAATGATCAAACTCCAAGGCCAAACTCATCCTCACGAACTTCCTTGAGAAGTGCTTCGGTCACAGGATCAGCCGGATGCTCCGTGAGACTTCTGATGAGAAGGTTTCTTGTTGCAACAGCTGCAGTCAACTTCCTGCTCTGACTTTGGTCTTTAGACCTTTTTACTCCTGCTTTGATTTTCAGCTCTGATATCTCCTCCTGGGCTGCTGCCAGGGCTTTTTCCATCTGCTCCATCTTGTCTTGAGCTCTCTTGTCTTCTAGAGTGCGGGCCTCAGTGATCCGGACCCACCTGGCCTGACTCTCTTTCAAATACAAGTCTGTTCTTGCTCTTTGGAACTGGGCTTCCTTACAAGCGTTCTTCAGAATCTGCTCACCAGCCTTGGACTTGTTGATATACTCCCCAGACTTCTCAATCTTAGTCAAGTGTTCTACCCTCAATTTCTCCAATCTTTCAATCTCCCTCACACCTTCACTCCTCTCCCGGAGGGTCTTCTGCAAGGCTTGGGTTAGCTTATCATTCCTTTCTTTCAAGCTTTCAAACTCTTCCAAACTGATAGTGGCAGGGGGTGGTGCTGAAGAAGACTCAGGCATGTCTTCTATGGTAAAGGGCATTCCAGCGAATTGGGCCCTGGCATGGGACCACTCATAATATTGGACTGATGCCACATTATTGCACTTCCCCAGAATGGTGATTCCCTTGGTTTGAACATGATCCCAGGCCCAGGCAGCCTGCCTAACAACAGCCAAACTAATCTTGTTCTCACAGTAGAGGGTCTCCACCAAATCTTGTTCCCTAGGAGTATGGACCAGTGCATAGCCCAATTGCCTTCTGAACAGCAGAGGGTTGTAATTGATACTTCCCTTGACTCCTATCAAAGGCACATTGGGAAAGTGCCCACAGCTGGTGATCATATCTCTGCCCTTGGTGCTCTGAGTACACCATCTGATATCTGCTGAAGTTAGGACAGTGAGTCTCTTAGCCCAGTTGCTTTGCTGATGAGGATTTAGAAATGCATCTGTCCTGGGTAGATGCCTGAGAAGCCAAGCATGGAATAATGGAGCACAAATCCTCACTAATCTCCCCCTCTGCTTCTCATTTCTCTGATGTACTGAGTAATAGAGATCACCCAGTAAAGTTGGCACTGGGTTCTTCAGGATGAACAAATGGATTGCATTCTTGCTAATGAAACGAGGCTCATCTGCAAACAACACAATTCCATATACACTTAAGGCCAACAGAGCACAAACAGCTTTCCAATCCCCCAAGGAGGCCTTCAAACTAGCTTGAGAAATTAAGAAGTCCAGATGAAATCCAGGGATCCCAGCTTTAGAGGTCATATGCTGCTCAATCAAAGCAGGTTCCAGGTGCAAAGCTTTGGCTACCTCTCCATTGCTGGGAAAGACCATTTCAGGGTTGAATGGGATTTCTCTTTTGATGGGCAGACCAGTCAATGATGAGTATTCTTCTAGAAGTGGCCCCAACTGAAAGTCTTGAAAGGTGAAACATCTCAATGGGGGATCATAAAACTGAATGCAGGTGTGGATGAGGCTCCTCTGTGAAGGGTCCAGATCCATAACCATGTCCAGTATATCTCCATAACTCTCCCTGAACAAGGGTGTGTGATCTGGAGTGATCAGGGTTTGGATCCTCCTGATGTCTGATAAGTCTGGTCGGAAGAAATGATAAGTGATGTTGCTTTTCTTTGGAGCCATGATGCTGAGGAGTGAGTAGGATAAGTGCTGATGAAGATGCTGAGGAGTGGGCCACTGGCTGGCTAGTGCAAGTAACTGAAGTATATGGCTGACAGGCTGAAGCAAGTGCTGGTGGAGACAGGTCAAAACTGCAGATGGGGTCAAAACCAAAACCAAAGATGAAGGTGGATACCCTGAAACACAAATAAGCAAATGTTAATATGATGCAATGAGTATGTATGCAAATGAAATGCAAGGGTTGGTGACTGAGCTGGATCTGATTAACTGCCTTGGTGTAGGTCCAAGTGTGTTCAAGAATTCCAGAAGGAGGTCTAAAAATCCAGTAACCAGGGTGGGGGACTCAAATAAAGAGCCACAAGTCCAAGGTTTAGAATCACAAGAACTATCCAACATGGAGTATTCTTAACAAAGTCAAAGTAACAGGGTATTCTGAGGTCAAGGTACCTGCAAACCTGTAAACAGCCCAACCCCCTCACAGGTGATGATCTAGAACAAGGATCCTCAGACTTGGATCAGTTATGAGAAGTGTAAACACTTCTAACCCGGAGGTACAGTGTTTACAATAACCATAACAATTCCTCCTCTAATTCACCTCAGTTTCTGAAGGTCAATACTAAAAGGTCATCCAGACTTAGCAGGCTTCCCAGATAGCCCTAGCATTGCAGGAAATCTGCAACACAGAGTTCTCAAGAAGAAACCCATATCTGAACCGTGTTTCATATTCCCGCACCAGACCGAAATGGAATGGGAAAGAATATGATTCACTCTAGCCTAGGTGTCACTCAGGTCCCAGGTATAGGATCTTAACTCTCAATGAAATACCCACCCACCAAAGAAAAACCAGATCCAGCCAGCACAGTATGACAGTATGAAAAATATAAAGCTATAAAGAAAGCAATAAATCAACTGTACATAAAGCAATAAACAAAACAGATATACCAGCACAAATAAGCACATAACACCCCCGTAAACACAAATCAAACAAGCGCTAGGAGGAACCCACAAAAAGAACCAGAAGCCCTGGTTGCAGTATAAGGGTCCCCAGCAGAGTCGCCAAGCTGTCGCTCCCGACAAGTGACACAGGGGTCATATGAAGGTACAGACGCGAACGGTCGACGAAGGGAACAGTGAGAACACACAGCCGTGAACTCACTGGAGATGAAAAGAGTCGCCAGCTAGGCATTTTTATCCCGGAGGAAAGGTAATGTTGCATAGACCTAGAAAAAGATGGACAAGACGGTTTGCGAACCAGAGAGACTGAGAAAGGGGGTTGGTTACAACCTGGGAAGGTATTAGCACCCAGATTGTCCGTCGTACTCGACGGGATCCACGCTTGAAAGATTTGTGTTTTAAAGGGGTAGTGTCAGTGCAATCTGTGTGTAAATGAGCTGGAAAAGATGTACAGGTGTCAGTGTAAAGAAGTGAAGTGTAATATGTATAAGTGATGTGTCAGTGTAAGAATGAGAATGAATTGCTCAAGATCATGAGGCTTAAAGAAATGAGCTGGAAGGAGGGGGGAATGGACAGAGACTTTTGTTCGATAACCGTTAAGTTATGCCTACGTATCCTCTCGTGCAATGAGGAAGTCAGAACACCGTAGTTCGACCCAAAGAGACTGAAAGATGAATTGACTTGTGAACTGCTTGCTTGCCTATGCTCAAGTGTGTGACCTGTCTGGCTCAGGTGCTTACTGTCTTGCATTAGACGGAAGAAGCGAGTTCTCGATTGTGAGTGAAGGTGATGAGAAAAGAATCCCGGAGGAGACGATTATTGTTTGTTTTTGAGTTTTCAGTCTTTTATTTCTTTTTGGAGTTTGTCATAAGATAATGAGCTTAAGCCTAAACCAATGGGTTAGTAAACTCATTACATCTTCCCTCTGATTAGGGGTAATGAGAATTACCTTAAGTGTGAAGTCAGATTCTCACACTTAATCACCTTTGGTGTAGGATTAAGATCATTAACCTACTTGTGATTATTTAGATGTTTTTGTGATTTTGTTTAGTGTTGAGTAATGAGGTTAAGCCATAATCAAGGATTAAACAGACCCATTACACCATCCTAAAAGAAGGATAATAGATGAGAATGTTTAAGCTGAGGAAGACTCCTCAACTTAATCCATGATTAGGGATTAAACCCATGACAAAACAAGCCTTTGATTAAGTGGATTTTAGATTAATGATGATGATGAAGTGAATTTTATGATTTGTAAGACAACTTGAGGGGGACTTGTCCATTAACACTAGGGTTAGTCCTTCTTAACCAATTAAGGAAGAATTAGAACCCTAATGCAAGGCCCAAGTTACAAGTGTGATGTCTTGATATTTATTAGATGAATTGATTAAGAGATTTAAACACCTTAAGGGTTCAAGACTTAGGATTAAAGTTATACACTCCATCCTAAGAGAAGGATGCAGGCGTAAGCTTAATCACAAAGCCTTAAAGCCTTTAGGGTTTAGTCCCTGATTATGAGATGAGAAGAGGAGACTCAAAGAGAGACACAAAGGTAAAAACTATGAGGGGGACTAATCAAAACCCTAATTCATTGTCATGCTTGGATGATCCTAAGGTTTGTGAGGTTTGCAAGAACAATCTTCAGAAGAACCACCAGGAAGCACATGAACAGGATCAAGAGAAGCAAAGTGACTTGCTTCCTTCAAGAAGTCAAGTCACTTGAAGAAAGAAAGTGGGAAGGAGAAGAATGAGCAAGCTCAATCTCAAACATAAATAAGAATGCAGCAATGGATGCAAGAGAGATGAAAAGAAGAGGTATGAGAAGTGAAGGCAAATCCACTTCTCAAGTTTACTTACCACCTGCAATGTTAGAAAGAAATGCAATGCAATGCAAAATGAGATGAAATGATATGATGCAAAGCAAAACTAGAAGCATGTTGATGATGATTATGATTTTATGAGGTGCTGCAAACATGAGGCAAGACAATGGGGATGTTCATACAAGATTATGAATGCAAATGATGCAAGCTAAGGAGCATGAACAAGCATGAAAAGTTATGAATCATACAAGACAAATGACATGGCAAGTATGAGATGCAATGATCAATGATGCTTCCTACATGTCTTGATATGTCAAATGAATCACAAGAATGCACAAAATGCAAAGACAAGTCATGTTATGCAAGAGAATGCAAGAAGGATGCAAAAGAAAGCCCAAATTAGGGTTTATGAATCAAACATCAAACACAAACCAAAAACAGAAGCAAAAACCCTAAAGTAAAAATGGAAAATGGCACCCAAGGAAACCCTAGACCTATATTAAACCACTGCCCAAAGGAGAGCCCTCAACTCTCAACCAAGCTCAAGATATGAATTTTCTAAGTTATTAGGGTTTTTTAGGGTTCTTAACAAAACAAATGCCAAACAATGTGAAAATGCAAGAACAATTCATGGCCTTTTTATCCTTGAAAATACATGCTAAACACAAAACAATGCAAGAAGAACCAATGTCTCAACCTTCACCAATTGGCAGAAATGAATTTTTGAATCCATGATCAAAATAATGCATAAAAAATGATTTAATTCAATGAAAAATTCTTAGAATACATCAAGATCAAAAAAGAAATTTGGTTTGAAGGTTGGACAATGTTTCTAAATGTCTTAGAACATTTCATGAATTTTTTTGTAATTTTTAAATACTTAAAAGTATTTTTAATTAATTAATTCTCATTAATCAATTAAAAATAATCTTTTAAATATTTAAAAATACTTTTTTAATGATGAAAAATAAAATAAAAATGTTTTTGTGTCATAAAAATTATTAAAACTTTAAGGAAAAAGTTTCATAATTTTTATGAATTTTTTGCTATTTTAAATTAATTATGCAATTTTAATGAAAGAAAATGAATTAAAAATCAAAATAAATAAAAGTCAAATGAAAGGGTGGCTGGGATTGATTCTGGGGAGGGGATGGTTGACTACGCGCGTCATCCAAGGGCTCAAATTCAAACTAACCTAATCCTGATTAATTAAATATTAAAACACAATTATCACTTAATGAAATGATCCTGACCCTTCATACACGCGCGGGAAACACAATCCAAGGGCTCACATTTAAACTTTGCCATAATTAATTACACTTAACCCTAATCATTTTCAGGCTGCCGGAGAAGACTTCCGGTCGTCTTCTCCGGCCAGCTCTCACCTGAGAAACCTCAAAACCTCTCAAAACGTAACAAAAACAAAATCTATGAATTGGGAAATGGTCTCCAGCCTCTCACGAATCAAACCCCTCTCTCAAAACAAATTTATTCTTCCTAAACAAGCTGAATCGAAAGAAAGAAAAACTAGGGCACGCAAGCTTCAGAGACAAATTAAACTCTCAAATCAAAACCATTTCAAAAACTAAGAACATCAGGATGATCAGTGAATCACATAGAACAAGTTTGTAACAAGAAAAATGATTTCTGGAAAAAATTATTTTCGAGCTACCTGAGATTTGGAGCTTTCAGTTTAGGAACTTTCTGGCCACCTCTCCTTGTGCAATCTACTCCTTAGAACCTCTTGATGATGTTTGAATGCTCAAATGGAGTTTAAGTTGGCTTGATGATGAGTTTCGAAAGGAACTGCTTCAGCTTGACCAAAAATGGCAATGGTGTTTCTGGAGGTTTCAGGTCATGATGAATGGTTGTTTGTGATCCTGAGGATGAATGAAGAAGGTCTGGAGTGTTTGTTTGTGTGTTTGTGGTTTGTGGAAGGAGATTCGATTGAAACTGCAAAATGAAGTGAGAAATGGCAGTGAGATGTTCAGGCTGTTTCAGGCTTGGTTCTTAGTTGCTGGGTGATCTATGGAGTGAGGTGAGATGATTGGTGAAGATGGCTTGAGTGTTTGCAAACTGGACAGAGAGATTCGAAGCAACTTGCAAATGAGAGTGTTTTTGTGAATGTCTTGAATGTATGAGTTTCAGCCTTGCCTTGTACATGAAATGGCTTGCAAAATGATAATGTATTTTAATCCTATAGGTCAGATGATGTGACCTGGCCTATAGTGATTGGTAAGTTTGCTTTTGCAAAAAGTCAAGTTTTGTGTAAGGCAAGCATGGCTCATGATCTAGGCAAGTACATAGCATGGGCTGCGCAGCAAAGGGTGAGGTGAGAGGCTAGCCAAAGTCAGCATCCAATGTCATAGTTTGTAGGAAGTGAAATGAGTGGTTTTGCAACTTGTTGCTTTATGGTTCCCATGAAGGAAAATCTTGTTACATGAACCAAAACATGAAGGAAACTTGGTCCAATTCTGATTTTTTAGGCTCATAGGATGTTTATGTAATGGTTTGAGATGAATTAGAGGTCACATGATGCATTGGTCCAAGACTTTGCAAAATTTCCAAATGAGGCATGCCTTGAAAATTAATGATTTTAGCCAACTTTGCATTGCCATAACTTTTGATCCAAGAAGAGTTTGATCATGTTCTTGTACTTTTTGAAAAGGGAAAGATGAGATCTACAACTTTCATGACCAAAGTTTTTCCATTTGAAGCATTTTTGGATCAAGAAACAAGGCTTGAAAAATGACCTAAAATGATGCATTCTTGAAAAGTCAACTATGCCCAAAAGGTCAACATTTGCAAAAAACCCTAAATTCTTGATTTTCATGAACTTCAATCTTCTTCCATGATCAAATAAAGACCATATACACTCAAAATGATGAAGATCACCCATTGGTTGGGTCATTGGGGGCCTCAGATGCCCTGATTTTGCACTGACTTGTCTGAAAAGTCAACTCTTGATCAGATGACTTCCCCATGGAATTTCTTCATGAAAATTGATATGCATACTCCCTATACCATATAGAGATCAATGGAAACAAGAATGACCAAAAATTTGGGGTTATGGCCTCTGAAACCAAAACCCTAATTTTCAGTCAACTGTGCAGTTCAAACTGGCTCTGCATCCACTCAAACCCTAGCCCTTGTGATTCCTCTGCATTTTTGACTTTGAGGAGATGAAATATGATATAAGAACACACATGGACCCCTTTGAGTTGATTAGTGGCCTTTGGAGTGGCTCAAGATGCTTTGGGATTGCTCAGATCACAAACCCTAGGTGCAGATGCCTTGAAAGCTATGCAGTGGGTAAAAAATGAGATATGAGATGACATGATTGTACTTATGCATATGAGAATGATCACAAGCCATGGTGTGAATGGGTGAGGGAAAATTTGGGGTGTTTACACCAGCTCACTTACTCAAACTCAAAACCAATTCCACCATTCATCTCTAAATCACTCACTGACCCCAAAGCAACCATCAAATCATCCAAGAACACACCATATACAAAACACGATTCTCAGCCAGTTCAGTTGCTACAACACAAACCAGCCATTCTCAAAGCCTTTGAAGCATTCCATTAGCCTCAGGAGGTCAAAGGGAGTCTTTTTGCGCAAAGGAAGTGGCCAGAAAGTTCAAGTTTGGAAAGCTCCATCTCAGGTAGCCATCTGAATTCATTTTTCCAGAACTCTCTTTTTATGTTACAATATGATAAAGCATGCTTCACTGATCACACTGAGCTTTGAATTTTCGAAAATGGTGTAGAAATGAGTATGTACTGAATCTCTGAAATTTTTGCCATTTTTATGTTTCTCTTCGAATCTTAGGATTGAGCCATAGGAAATTAGATTTGAGTGTGGATTTGGATTCAGGGAGGTGAGAGGAGTTAATCTGGAGCTTTAGAGCTCCATAAATACCCTAGGGAGAGAGTTAGGAATTTTCAGGTGAGGGGGTCACCGGAGAAGACGACCGGAGCTCTTCTCCGGTGACCTGAAAGTCATTAATGTTTTAATTAGGTTTAGGGTTTCATTTGAATTATGGTCGTAGGATTTAGCTTCCCCGTGTGTTTGAATGGCCCATATGCTATCATTAAACCCTAATTGTTTTAATTAATTTAATTAACTGAAATTAGCTGAGTTTGAATTTCGTCCCTTGGATTTGGCGCCAGGTCAACCCTCATTTTCCCAGTTTCAACCTCATCCCTTGGATCAGCATACTTCCATTTAATTCAATTTTAATTTCATATTTTCCTATTTGTTTTGTACATTTTATTAAAAATAGTTAGAAAATTCCAAAAATAATTTTATTCTGCATTTTCACTTCAAATAATTTTCTCAACCCAAAAATATTTTTATTTGTATTTTTTGCATTAAAAAATAATTTTTAAAACATTTAAATGTTTATTTTAATTAATTAATGAGAATTAATTAATTAAAATATCATTTAGGTTTCTAAAAATCCCAAAAAATTCACATTGCATCTTTAAACATTTAGAAATATTATCATACCATCCACACAAAAAATTTTTTGGTTTTGAACCATCTTTGATAATTTCCTTGAATTTAGGGTTCATAAAATTCCTATTTTAGAACCCTAACTTCAAGAATTATTTTCTGCCTAACCAAGAATGGTATGACAATGGTTCTTTTTGCATTGATCTTCATTTGACATGTAGTTTCTAGCATAATTTTGTCACTAATTTCTTCTGCCTTTTTGAATTGATTTGCATTTTTCCCCTTTAGGTACCTTAAAACCCTAGAAAACTTAAAAAAAATCATAACTTTCATTAGGTTAAGAGTTAGGTCTTCTCCTTTGGGGTGTGACATCATATGGGGTTAGGGTTATTTTGATTGCATTTTCCATTTTTTATCTTGTCATTTGCTTCTGTTTTTGAGTTTTGCATCTCATGTTGCATGAAAACCCTAATTTATCATCTTCCTTTGCATACATCTTGCATATGCTTGCATTCATGAACTTGCCATAACATTTTATGCATTCACATGACTTCTAAGACATCTTAGGACACATTAGAATCATGCTTTATCATTTCTTCATCCATTTTCCATGTTATGCATTCATTACATTCCATGTACATTCATGAATTTTCATGCTTCTTTCATGCTTCATTTGCATCCTCATTACTTGTATGATCATCCATTTCACTTGACATGCCTTTACATCATATCTTAGCATCATTTACATCATAAATATGCTTCTAGTTTTAGTTTGCACCTTTGCATTCATTTCATTTCTTTCTCTTTATGCTAACTTTTCAGGTGGTAAGTACTTTGAGAAGTGAATTTGCCTTCACTTCTCACACTCTCTTCTCATCTCTCTTATGCATTCATTACTGCATTTTGCTTTTTCTTTAGAGTGAGCTTGATCATTCATGTCCCTCCTTCACCTTCTTTCTTCAAGTGACTTATCTTCTTAAGTGAAGTAAGTTAACTTGTTTCTTCTGCTTCTCCTTCTTTCTTCTGCCTCTTCCTTGGTGGCTTTTCTTGAAGATCTCTTGCAAGCCTCATAAACCCTAGGAACACACAAGCATTATAACAATTAGGATTTGATTAGTCCCCCATTAGTTTTACCTTTGTGTCATCTTTTGTGTCTCTCCTCTCATCTCATAATCAGGGACTAAACCTTCAAGGTTTTAAGGCTTTGTGATTAAGATTGTGCATGCATCCTTCTCTTAGGATGGAGTGTATAACTTTAATCCTAAGTGTTAAACCCTCAATGTGTTTAAATACCTTAATCAATTCATCTAATAATCATTAAGACAATAAGCTTGTAACTTGGGCCTTGCATTAGGGTTCTAATTCTTCCTTAATTGGTTAAGAAGGACTAACCCTAGTGTTAATGGACAAGTCCCCCTCAAGTTGTCTTACAAACCATAAAATTCACTTCTTAATCCTACCATTAACTAAAATACACTTTAATAAAGGCTTTGTTTTGTCATGAGCTTAATCCCTAATCATGGATTAAGTTGAGGTATCTTCCTCAGCTTAAATGTTCTCATCTATTATCCTTCTATTAGGATGGTGTAATGAGTCCATTAAATCCTTGATTATGGCTTAAACTCATTACTTAACACTAAACAAAAACTCCAAAAAACATATAAATAATTGCAAGTAGGTTAATGATCTTAATCCTACATCATGGTAATTAAGTATGAGGTGCTTACTCCATACTTAAGGTATTCTCATTACCCCTAATCAAAGGGAGGATGTGATGAGTTTACTAACCCTTGGTTTAGGCTTAAGCTCATTTTCTTATGACAAACTCCAAAAAGCAATAAAAGATTGAAAACCCAAAAACAAACAATAATCGTCTCCTTCGGGATTCTTTTCTCACCTCATTCACTCGAAAACGAGAACTTGCTTCTTCCGTCTAATGCAAGACAGTTTTCACCTGAGCCAGACAGGTCATACACTTGAGCATAGATAAGTAAGCAATTCATCAGTCAACTTATCTTTCAGTCTCTTTGAGTCGAACTACGGTGTTCTGACTTCCTCATTGCACGAGAGGATACGTAGGCATAACTTAACTGTTATCGAACAAAAGTCTTTGTATATTCCCCCTCTTCCAGCATTATTCTTTAAGCCTCGTTCCTGAGCAATTCACTTCACATCTCTTTTACACTGACACATGTACATTCTTTTCCAGCACTTTGCACACATATAGCACTGACACTACCCCTTTAAACACAAACTTTCAAGCGTGGATCCCGTCGAGTACGATAGACAATCTGGGTGCTAATACCTTCCCAGGTTGTAACCAACCCCCTTTCTCAGTTTCTCTGGTTCGCGACCGTCTTGTCCATATTTTCTAGGTTTATGCAGCATTACCTTTCCTTCGGGATAAAAATGCCTAGCTGGCGACTCTTTTCACTTCATCTTCATTTCTCCTTTCGCCGACCGTTTGCGTCTGTACCCCTTCTGGCCCTGTGTCATTTAGTGGGAGCGACAAAACCAAAACACGATTTCTGCTTTGGCAGAACTGGAAATCTCAAAAGAGGCCATTCAAGCTTATTCTAAGCGTTCCATTCACTCAAGGGAGATCATTGGAGGTTGATTGCACAAAGAAAGAGCCCAGAAAGCTCAAAGTGACAAAGCTCCAGCTCAGATAGCTCAATCAAAACATTTTTCCATAACCCTCATTTTAAGTTACAAATTGATTTTATGTGCTCTCCTGATCATCATGATATGCTTACTTTTGAAAATTGTTGAGAAATAAGGATGTATGCTTGCTCTGAAATTTTTAACCTAAAACTTGTTTGATTCGATTCAGTTGATTCATGAAAAATAAATGAATTTTGCTGCTTGATTCTTGTTTAGTGTTGTTAGAGGATGGATTCTAGAGATTTTGGGGGCTTGGGGTAGCTTGTAGAGAGACTTGGGGATTTTGTGTCCCCGGAGAAGACGACCGGAGCTCCTCTCCGGTCGCCTGAATTTGTTTTGCCCTAATCTTAATTAATTCTCCAGATTTAATCTCCACCCTTGGATCTGTTTTAATTACGCACGTGAGCGGCTTAGATCACATCATTAAAACCCTAATCTAATTAATTATATAAAGTCTGATTTAATTAAATATAATTAAGTTAATTAGCTATGTTTAAAACCCAGCCACAGGATCACGCGCCAACTCCAGTTTTGAACCTAGGCCCTTGGATTGCCATACTAGAAGTCACGTTGACTTCCTTTCCTAGCCACTGATCTCATCATCTTTAGATCACAGCCCTTGCTTTGGATTACTTTTATTTTTCTTTTATTTTCTTTGCATTTTGTTTCATGCATTTATTTAAAATATCAAACAAATTTCTAAAATCATGAAACTTTGCATTTTCATTTCAAATATTTTTCAAAACTCAAAAACATTTTTATTTTTAATTTTTGCATTAAAAATGTATTTTTGAATCATTTATTTGTATTATTTAATTAATTAAATCCTTTTAATTAATTAAAAATACTTTTAGGTATTTAAAAATCACAAAAAAAAAATCATGAATCATTCTTAGGCATTTAGAACAATTTACAAACTCATCACACAAATTTCTTTTTAGGTTTGATCATGTTTTCACAATTTACTTTGAATTAGGGTTTCTAAAAATTGCCTATTTTCTAACCCTAACTTAAAAAATCATTTCTGATCAACCAAAATGAGTTTGCATTTGGTTCTTTTTGAATTATTTCATACTTTGCATTTAATATCTAGGGCATTTAACTCATATTTTTGCATTGCATTTTCAATTTGTTTGGCATTTTTCATGAGAAAGTACCCAAAACCCTAGTTAACTTAGAAAAACCATAACTTGACTTTGGTATAGCTTCTGACCTCCATCTTTGGGAAGTGATCTCAAGAGTGTTTAGGGTTCATTTGAGTATATTTTCAAATTTTTATTATGTGTTATGCTTCTGTTGTGGACATGTGCATCTCATACTTTAATAAAACCCTAATTTTCTATGTTCATTTGCATTCATCTTTGCATACCTTCATCATATGAACTTGTCATAGCATTTCATTCATTTGTATGTCATCTTACACATCTTAGGACATGTTATAACATTGGTTGATCATTTCATCATTCATTTGGTATGCTTTGCATTCATTGCTTTTCATGTGTATCCATGTGTTTATAAGCTTCTAACATGTCTTGTTTTGCATCTCATCCCTTGTATGATCATTCATATGCATCATATATGACTTTGCATCATCTCATGACACATTTACATTGCATGATTGCTTCTGGTATTGGTAATTACATTATTACTTGTTTCATTTCATTTTATTTCTTTCCTTATGCATCTCATTCTAACCTTTCAGGGGCTCATGGTAAGTTGATCAGGATGTGGATTTGCCTTCACATCCTACCTCTTCCTATCTCTTCATTTGCATATCTTATTTGTATTTGAAGTGAGCTTGCTTCACTTGTTCTCTCTTGCTCTTTTCTCTTTCTTTTAGGTTACTTAACTTCTCCAGGAAGTAAGTAACCTATTCTCCTTTCTCTTCTCTTTTCATCTGCTTCTTCCTTGGTGGCCTTCTAAAGATCCTTCTCTTTAAGCCTCACAAACCATAGGAACATCCAAGCATAATAATTTTTAGGGTTGTACATAGTCCCCCCTATATTTTTACCTTTGAGTCTCCTTGAGTCCCTTTTCTCATCTCACAATCAAGGCTAAACACTTAAAGCTTTAGGACTTTGAATTAGGGTTATTCATGCATCCTTATCTTAGGATGGAGTGTATAACTTTAATCCTTAGTGTTAAACCTTTAATTTGTTTAAACCTTCTAATTAAAACACCTAATAATAATTAAGACTTAAGCTTGTAACTTGGGCCTTATATTAGGGTTACATCTCTTCCTCTTGGTTAAGAGGGACTAACCCTAGTGTTCAATGGACAAGTCCCCCTCAAGCTAGTCTTACAAACATAAAAAACACTTCTTAATCCCACCTTTTAATTAAAATCCAATTTAATAAAGGATTGTTATCTAATGAATTTAGTCCCTAACCATGGATTAAGTTGAGGAGTCTTCCTCAGCTTAAGTGTTTTCATCTATCATCTTTCTCTTAGGATGGTGTAATGAGGTCACTAATCTTTGATTGGAGATTAAACTCATTACTTAACACTAAACCCAAAAAACACTTAATAATTACCAAAGTAGGTTAATGATCTTAATCCTATATCATCATGGTAATTAAGTTGAGATCTTCATCTCATGCTTAAGTAGGCTCATTATCCCTAATCAGGGAAGATATAATGAGTTTACAACCCTTGATTTAGGCTTAAGCTCATTATCTTACGCAAAACACCAAAAACTATAAAAAAAAATTGAAAACACAAAAACAAACAATAAACGTCTCCTCCGGAATTCTTTTCTCATCACACTCACTCTGAAAACGAGAACTCGCTTCTTCCGTCTAATGCAAGACAGTTAGCACTCGAGCCAGACGAGTCACACACTTGAGCATAGACAAGTAAGCAGTTCACAACAAATCATCCCAGTCTCTTTGAGTCGAACAACGGTGTTCTGACTTCCTCATTATACGCGAGGATACGTAGGCATAACTTACTAGTTATCGAACAAAAGTCTCTTTGTCTTCACAACATCAACCAAAACAACAACTTAACAATCATCCACCTTTTATCAACTTATTTTACTACTATTATATCCATCAACATTTTCTACATATACCACATAATCATATATTCAACACGAACTACTTAATCAGCCTAATCAACACATTTCACTTAATCAACTTGAAAACAACATAGCAACTTATCAACTTGAACAACATATACAACTTATCATCTTGAACAACATAAACAACTTATCAACTTCAATAATGCAACACAATGTGACTCAACTATGCATATGCATGTGGTACCATTTGGAGTAAAACTCTCAACTTAAAATATACCAGGTTATCGAGGTATCTGCAAGGCATAAGCCTTCAACTTAATAAGTTTGCCAATTTACCGAGGCATCAAGGCATAAGCCTTCAACTTTCAACTTAATTGTCAATCCAGGCCAACATGGTGTGAGCAACACTCCGACACAATATGCAAATGTCCTATATGGCATACACGACTTTACAACGTAACTTAATAATTTTGGTAATGTTGAGTTGGATTGTTTGTTAATAAGAAGAACAAGTTTAGTTGTGTTCGATCTTTTAGCCTTGGATGGACAATCGATTAACACGTGACTTTTGTGGAGAACTTTAGAGAATCGTACCTTCCAAACTGTAAGTTCATCTTGTCTCTATTTGAAGTATCAAATAGCAAAGTGTTGACCTTCCATGAAAAGTTTTGGAATTTAGATTATTATGTGGACACGAGTTAAACAATTGGTCAATTTAGTATCCTCAAATTCTTAACCTCAAGTGTTATGGAAACTCGCAAGTGTTCTAAGTATAATTTTAGTTTGGTACTGGTGACTCACTGGCTATTGTAAGTTCTGTGGCATTACTGCGTCTTATTGATGGAGACCTTGTGTTGACAGAAATCTCGAGTGAATGGAAATTGGAATTGGTGTGAGTTATGATTGCAACAGTGAAATGCTGGAGAGTTTGGACCGAGGTCACTATTAAGCGGTTATCAGACGGATTGTTCTATCGTTACACCTAGCAAGTTCTTATTCTTTTGGGTTGATGAAAGCTCCAATGGGTAAGTGTTTCCCCGCAGACCATCAGTTACTTAGTATTGTTTAAGATTTCGTAGTACCTCTGTTGTTAGGCTTTGAAAGATCAAGTGGAATTGGTAAAGGAAGTCGTTTGACAACTTTTGATATGGCGTTAGTGATTGGAGGATCTTAATAGGAGCTTTTGTTGGGAAATTGTATGAAAATAAGATCTCGCCAAGATACCTTGTGAAACCTTGTCGAGTGTTGTATGTTCTGGAATCAAGCCGGCGTGTTATGTTTTGTGTTGTGAACCAATGGAAGGTTTTAGCATGGTATGTTTCTTTGACGGAAAGATGAGACTGAGTGATTAAGTATGAAGCAACAGATAAATCGCGGAAATGGAAAGTTGGGAATTAACCCAATGTTGGAAACAAGCGTATGAGGAAGGACGTGAGGTTTGAATTGTTATGAAACGAGGACTTTAAGCCGCAGATTCAAATTAGAATTTTATTATGTTAGAATATGTAAGAGAATTAAGGATAAGTGTGGATCTAAGACAGTGTTGTAAACTGTCGTTGAAGATGAGTAAAGGAAATTCGAGGACGAATTTCAATTCAAGGAGGGGAGGATGTAATACCCCGTATTTAATTAAGTGCTCCGGATAATATTAATTAAGTTTAATAGGGTTCCGGTGTACTCTGAGAGCTTTCAGTTAAAGTAATTAAAGCAACCTATGAACTTAGAATAATTAATTAAGTATTATCTGACACTGAGGCTTTATTAAATATTCGACTCAGAGACATTTTTGGATACTCTCAAATTGGACCAGTTAGTGTTACTAACTAATGAATGGTAATTATTTTATAAAAAGAGAAAAGAAAGGTTTATAAGAAAGAAGAGAAAGAAAGTTGGTAAGGGGGAAGAGAAGAAGAGGAAGAAAACCTAAGAAGAGGGAAAGCTTGGATCTTCACCATTTCTTCATCAAATCTTCATCTTCACCAACCTCCTCATCGATTGCAAGGTGGGTTCTTAGTTAGAAACTTTTTCTTTGAGTTTTGGTTGAGTTTATGGTTTTTAGGGTTTTGTAGAAAATCTTAGAAATTGAAAGATTAAACGGTTAAAACTCGATTTAATGAAAGTATAATGACTAGTATATGATGGTATTCATGTTTAGTGTTTGGTTCCTCTGTTTTGGTGATATTTTGGTTGAGTTTGGCATGGAAATGGATGTTTCCCGTAAGCCTGAGTTTTCTGGAAATCGTAGAGCTCGCTCAGCGAGCAGTGGAAATTCTGCAGAAAGAATGGTGATCTGGTATAGCTCGCTCAGCGAGCAGGAGCTTACTCAGTGAGCACAAGCAGGGAGTTTCTCGCTCAGCGAGCTGAGGCCCTCGCTTAGCAAGACCTGGAAGTTCAATTTTCGTATTTAATTCATAACTTGTGATTCGGGCATCCGTTTTTAGTGTTCCACATATCGATTCGAAGCTAAAACATGAACTATCATATGATGTCGAGAAATGTTATTTTGAGCCGAATTTTAGCAGACTTTTCCGATTAACCGTAATTATGTTAGTTAAGAAATTGTAGTATTAGTCAAATTGTGGAACATGCGTTAATCATGAGAATTTATTGAGAATAGAGACAATGAGATCATTGTGGGATTAGTTTAATGATGGTAATTAAACTAGAATGTTAGAGTTATATGTTTGAAAACTATATAACTAAAAGTATCAAGGATGGAGGGAGAGTTAGGAAATCTTACCATAAACCAATAGTGTGGCCTAGTATTGTGACTAGAAATTGTTAGATGGTATGACTTATGAGGTGCTTAGGTTCATCCTAGGTCGTTGCGAATACTTGACGCGTTATACGCGGTATCCTCCGAAGGGTCTTGAGTAAGTCTTGTGGTGGGTATTACACTGAGTCACGCGGGAAGCATCGGTATGGGTTGGGCTTGAGGTGGGTATTACATTGAGTCCCACGGGAAGCATTGAGTAAGTCTTGTGGTGGGTATTACACTGAGTCCCACGGGAAGCATAGGTATGGTTTGGGCTTGTGGTGGGTATTACACTAAGTCCCACGGGAAGCATTAAGTAAGTCTTGTGGTGGGTATTACACTGAGTCTCACGGGAAGCATCGGTATGGTTTGGGTTTGTGGTGGGTATTGCACTGAGTCCCACGGGAAGCATTGAGTAAGTCTTGTGGTGGGTATTACACTGAATCCCACGGGAAGCATCAGACTTGTTTTAGGCTTGAGGTGGTACACTGAGTCCCACAGGAAGCATCAGACTTGTTTTAGGCTTGAGGTGGGTATTACATTGAGTCCCACGGGAAGCATGGTAGTTGTTGATATGGGTGTTATATCGAGTCCCGTGAGAAGTATAAAGGTAATATCCTAACTAGTAATAGTAGGATTTATAGAACTCTTGGAAGTGGTTCCAATGAGTGCGATACGTGTGAACTCGATGTCGTTTTCCTTTTATAAAGACTTGAGTTAGGTTTTGATAGAACCATTAGAGCCGAGAGAACTCTAAGATAGGGAACCCACTGAGATGTTGTTATCTCACCCCACTATTGTTGTTGCTTTTCAGGTTCCTTTTGCAGGATTTACAAGTGGAGCTATGCTCGGGATGTTCCGAGTGAAGCATAGTTTTAGTCTTCCGTTGTGTATTTCTGTATCGTTGTACAATAATGGATATTGTATTGATCTTAGTGTTTTGTTTTAGTATAATTTACATGTCTTGCACCATAGTTTGTATTGTGTTTTAGTATTGGTCAAGAATGTGAATTATGCTATTAGGCACTTATGATGGTGTAAGAACCAAAAATTAACACTTGTATGATATTATTCTAGATATATATTATATGGGGTGTTACAAATATAGGATTACTCTTTGTTTCTGCTAAATTCTTAAAACCACTGCTTTTCTGTCAAAAATTATATAACATAGTATTAATTATGAAAATTGTTTTTGTCCGCATTACAATTGCTCCTGACTCTAACTTCTCAAATACTAATTCCTGATTCTTAATAAAATGGTATTTCATGAGATTAGAATATTATAATTATAATTAATTAAACATAATATAATATAATATTGCTTGGAATTTCATTAAATTAAAAATACTACATAACAAAAATCACATCTCCCCTTTTTAAACAGGGTGGCATGCGCAACCCTTCAACATATCCACATGTGGCTTGCACCACATTCAAGCTTATTGGTGGCCACCACAAAGTGGAACCCGCCACTAATACACCTGGATTGCACCATGGTGCTGGGAGCAAGTGGCTCCCACTTTAAGCATGTGGCTCCCGCCACATGCGTTTTCCAACCTATGGGTTCTTCTGCTATCGTCCCCAATTCCATATTTTTCAGAAAATTCATACGACACAGCAACACAATAAAATCAACCATTTACAGAACAATTTATTCACGACTTATTTTCAACAACAATTTCCCAATTTCACATAATTAATTTACAACTTATTTTCAACAGTTAATCCATAATTTCATAGAACCAATCCAAGCCCATTAACCAACACGCTCCAATAATCAATAATATCCCTGATAATATTATTTCCTCGACTTTCCGATTTAACGACTTAATTCTTCGTAACATAAAATCAACTGAATAATAATTCGCGACTAACTACGTACTCCCGACTTAATAGATTAATTTATGATTATCAACCAAATGGTTCAAACACTCATAACATATCCAACAATACCCGGAGAATATTTCATATTGTCTTCCACAACTTATATCAATTTAAATAATTAAATTTAACTTAAACCAACTTATATCATCAACATAATATTTCGATAAATTCGGCCATCAACACAAATCGACACAATTCTACACAAAGCAACGCAAATCACCCAAGATACTTAAATTAACGCGAATTACCACAACATGCCGCAATTATGTTTAGTTAAATTATTTAATTAAATAGACGGGTGTTACAGACAGTAGAAAAACACAGAAATAAATTCTATAACCAACTATCATCATATAATCATCAACTACAACATCTAACAACAACAATTCATCAAACTCTACCAACAATCCTCCTAACCCTATGGTTTCCCCTCAAAATCCCCTTTCTCACAAAACTTATCCCTACATTATAGATATCGAATAGGAATTACTCCACATACCTTAGTCAATTGAGCTCTTCGATCACCTCTTGAGCAATCTCCAACCTTAGTCTCCCTTGTTCTTCAGAGCAACCTCTCAATCTTCACAAAACACGAATTATGAGAAACTAAATGTATTCCCCCTTCTCATAACCTTCTCAAATGACAATATTACCCCTAAGACCTCCAACTTCTCTTATTTTATTTTATTTTATTTTAATAATAATATTTAAATAATTATTATAATTATTCCAATATCATTATTTTCAATAAAATAACTCACCACAACACTACAAAATACCACATATTCATAAATAATTAAATAAATAATTAAATTATGAAATTAGGGTGTTACAAGAACTAGTTCCTTCGGGAAATAAAAATGAACCAAATAAAATCATAAGATAACACCTAGTTTTTATTTTCATCTTTTCTGTAGAGTCTTCATTTAAAATTAAAGTATGGTAGTATGCATTGAGACGTGAAAGTAAGATACCTTGGCCTCTGTGATTTTCTTCCAACAAGTGGGCTCCCAAAAGTTCCACACAAATTGACGTTGCGAGGTTTGTTCGTCCATTGACTGCCTTCCCATCAATTGGCAACCCAAGTAACATGTACACATCTTCTAAAGTAACGGTACATTCTCCTATTGGAAGAAAAAAGTGTGTGTCTTTGGACGCCACCGCTCTTACAAAGCTAGTATAAACTTTGCATCAACTGAGTATGACATGATTTTGCTAACATGTATGAATTCAGCAAGCTCAGTATAAGGTTCGGTCAAAATGTCAGGACAACATATTCATGTGAACAAGGACAAAATCTAGAAACATCATATAAAATAATAGAGACATTATAAACGTATAAAATAGAGACACGATAAACATATATAATTTGCAATGTTGGTGATTGTTCCTCTGTGCGTTTCACCCATTGTTAATAGCGACATTGTGTTAGATGAAAATTAATCGGGGATTTAATAGATGATATGAAATGAGTTGGTAGAGTAGATGATAGTAGAGTAGATGATATGAAATAGTCCTTCATGCATCACTATTTATATGGGACTAAGTGTAACATATGAGAACCATATCAAGTGGCGACTATGTGTAAAAAACAAGAGCCATCGTCAGTCCAAATGGCGACCTGCATACACAACTTTTTTATGTTTGCATGCAACATATGTAGGCATGCATGCAGACTTCTTAGATAACATCACGCAGGCTACGTATAGGTGCAGACTGCATGGGGAGCGTATAGGTGCATAATGCATACGAGCTATTATAAATTATCACATGGATAATTCTGTTGATTTCACTGTGAATTGAAGCGATTCAAGAAGGTGTGTCATTATCTGTCGTAACGAACTTTGCAAATTTCGGCTTGATGCGTCTTACAGTAAAAAATATGATGCTTGGAAGATAGCTTCTATAGATCTACCACATACTTGTACTGCCACATTGTCCAGGATCACCGCAAATTAAGTGTTGACTTGATATGTCGAGACATTTTTCCGCTTGTCAACAGGGATCCATCAGTGAAGGTGAGTATAATAATCTCTCATATTTTTCGTACAAAGAACTATACTCCCTCGTACAAGAAGGCGTGGATTTCAAGAACAAAGGTCATTGAACATGTGTATGGCAACTGGGAGGACTCATATAAAGAATTACCACGATTTTTTATGGCAGTTAAAACACACACACACACACTGGGGACTATTGTAATCATGCAGACAGTGTCAACATGTGGGCCAGATGGATCTGTTATTGATGAAAATGTAATATTACACCGACTTTTCTGGGCATTTCAACCATACATCAAAGGTTTTGCTCTCTGCAAACCTATTATTCATATTGATGGAACATGGTTATATGGAAAATACAAGGGTATCTTGTTAATGGAAGTTGCACAAGATGGAAACAATAATGTATTTCCCATTGCCTTTTCTCTGGTTGAAGGTGAGATTGATTCTGCTTGGGGTTTCTTCCTTAAGAATCTCAGAATACATGTGGCTCCACTAGTCAATCTCTGTTTGATTTCATATAGGCATGCTGCTATTAAGAGTGCTTACAATAATCAAGACAACGGTTGGCATAATCCTCCATCCACCCATGTCTATTGCATTAGACATATCACACAAAACTTCATGCGTGCAATCAAAGACAGGAACCTTCAAAAGAAAGTTGTGAATGCAGGGTATGCTTTAACTCAACCATTATTTCAATACTGCAGTGGCGAAATTAGATTGTCAAATGCATATGCAGGAATGTAGTTGGATAAAATTTCAGTGGACAATTGGACAAGGTCATTTGACGGTGGTTGTCGTTGGGGCCACATGACAACAAACCTTGTGGAATGCATGAACGGGGTTTTCAAAGGAATTAGGAACCTACCAATAACAACATTGGTAAGATCAATCTATTATAGGTTGGCATCGCAATTTGCATCAAGAGGATAAAAATGGAATGCAATGTTAATGTCATGTCAAGTTTACAGTGAATGCATAATGAAAGCGATGAAAGAGGAAACTATCAAAGCTAGCACACATTCAGTCACAAACTTTGACTGTCATGGGAAAAACTTCAGGGTTAAGGAAACAATTGATCACAATGAAGGATGACCATTTTTAGAATATGTTGTCGGACTAGACAAATGTTGGTGTGATTGTGGCAAGTATCAGGCCTTCCGGGTACCTTGCTCTCATGTAATTGTGGCATGCGCACGTGCTCGTCAGGACCCGTACAATCATCTATTTAATGTTTGCAAGACTGTTAATGTGATGATTGTCTACAACGAAGGTTTTGCAGTGTAGCAACGCCTTATCATCCACAAACTAATGGACAAGTCGAAGTTTCGAATAGAGAGATAAAACAAATCTTAGAGAATTGTCGCCACATCTAGGAAAGATTGGTCAAACAAGTTACACGAAGCTTTATGGGCTTATAGAACGGCTTTTAAGACACCCATCGGAACCACGGCATTCAAATTAGTCTACGGAAAATCTTGCCACCTGTCAGTTGAAATAGAGCACAAAGCCTATTGGGCAATTAAAACTCTTAACTTCAGTTACACTGACACAGGAGAAAAACGTATCTTAGACTTACACGAATTAGAAGAACTAAGATTGGACGCTTATGAAAATGTCTGCATTTACAAGGAACGAATCAAAAGATGGCATGATAAGAGAATATCTAGGAAAGAATTTAGTGTGGGAGACATTATACTCTTATTCAATTCGAGACTTTGGTTGCTTCCTGGAAAATTACGATCTAGATGGTCTGGTCCTTTCAAAGTGACAAAAGTTTTGTTAAGTGACGCAATTGAGATTAAGGGTAGATATATTGCACCATTTGTAGTAAATGGTCAACGTCTGAAACATTATCATTGCGTAGAAGATAAAGAATTTTCAACGGGTCTAAAACTGACAAAATTACCTTCAGAGACCTTGAAATGAATCTCCCTTAAAGTTGTGTCGAGCCCCGGCATAAAATGAAGCGTTGTGTGGGAGGCAACTCACGATTTTGTTTTTGTTTTCGTTTTTGTTTTAATATTTTACTTCAATTGAGTTTTCGTTTTTGCTTCTTTTTCAAATTTTATTTTCGAATGCGGTAAATTCACTGATTTGTATGTTGGATGTTTTACTATGTGTTTACAGGATTTTAAAGTTTTTCTACCTTCTACCTTCTTCTCTGATTTCATTTTGCATACTAACTTTAGCAATGAATGACAACATGATTGTGGATTTCAGAGACGGTGCCTCTGTTTTAGCTCAAAGACCTATGGCCTTCACCAAATTTGCCCATGGACCTACCATGACCGCTCTAGGCATAGGTATTAGTATTGACTATATGTTTAACCAGATAGGATGGGAAGGTTTCACTATTAAAATGCATGAACGGGATTTTCAAAGAAAGAAACCTACCAATAACAACATTGGTAAGATCAACATATTATAGGTTGGCATCGCAATTTGCATCAAGAGGAAAAAAATGGAATGCAATGTTAATGTCAGGTCAAGTTTACAGTGAATGCATAATGAAAGCGATGAAAGAGGGAACTATCAAAGCTAGCACACATTCAATCACAAACTTTGACCGTCATTGAAAAAATTCTAGTGTTAAGGAAACAATTGATCACAATGAAGGAAGGTCATTTTTAGAATATGTTGTCAGACTAGACAAATGCTGGATGGATTGGATGGATTTTTTAGTGGATTAATTGAATAGATTTTGTCTTAATGGATCCAATTGTCACCTCTAATCTCGACCCAAAAGAAAACCTTCAGTTTAGATTGAACCTAAAATGACATTCGAAAATTCCATAAAAAGCAAAGAAATCATGCAAGGTGATCTTTTCAAGGGTCCCATGGAAGCCCTCATGGAAAGGGAATGGGGTGTGTTCCAATGCTTTAAGATCCATTAATAAGTTGCCGGCCTCATTTGGAAGGACTTGGACTATTTATAGTTGTAATCGAGACAACCATCGTTTGTGCAAGATCAGATTGCTCTTAACAACAATCAACACCTACCTGTAATTCCTTTTTTACAACAGAGAATCCATTCCTCATTCAAGAGGACGTGGGTAGAGTTATGATGCCTTTTTATCACTCTTGAGATGAATTCAGAGTGTGCTTCAATCTCCAAATTCTTGCTTCATAACAATAGTGAGTCAATGTAAAAAACATCCTTAAGATCTCCACAATTTATGCCTCAACTTTTCAAAGATGAGGTCATAACTGTTGTCCAGTTTCCTGTGAACTCCCTTTCAATCTAGAAAGCAATTTTTTCTTATGAAAGATAATGCAAAACAGACTGCATCTTAAATTCCTCTAATGCTTGAGTTCAATTATTAGCTACATTTCACAACTCTTAGCACCAGGACTCAAGGAAAAGTTAAGTACCAAATAACCATACATCAAAAAGGTCTAGCCAACCCTTGATTCTGATGCATAGACTTATATCACAGAAGACTCTGGTTCAAATGCATCAACAGATGGATCAACCCAACATTCTCAAACCTAATTAACACGTGTTTACCCAACCCTCAATTTAGTCTTTCCTTCATAAGGATGCATATTAAAATCTCCTAATGTAAACCAGGATACTCCAAACTTCTGATAACTTCTCTCAACATCAAGATCATGTGTAATGATTGAAGAACGGTACAAATTATTGACAATGCTAGTATGGGCAAACACCCTATATCAGTACACAATTAATGACTTGGGAGTCTAGAGGAATTTTCATATAAAACTTTATTTCATTAAAAAATGAGGCATTCATCCATAGTACATACAAGAGTATTTCTAAACATAAACATGTTTGCAATAAGATACAGTTTAATCTAGGACACCAATTTGAGAGCCTAAATTGAAATATTATGACAAGTTTGGTAGCTAAGGGATGATGGATATTATGTAACATACAAGATATTGCACATATGTATACAATAGGATAAGTTCCAGCCCACCTTCATCACCATAAAGAAAATTTAGAATAAGTTTCAATGGAGATCAGTCCACTAGCACATTACATGGAAGTCTCTCGATCCTCCTATGCTTTTTATCAGGTTCGGGGGACTGCAAAGAAAGAAAAAAAAGATTGGATGTTGAATTTCCGCATTCAAAATAAAATCAGATTAGTCCAAGACTGTAACTATGCATAGCATTTGATAAAAAAAATCTACCCTAGAAAAATCCTTTTTTTCTTCTGTTGGGGGCTTGAAAAAAAAGGCAGTTCACACAGTAAAAGCACAGTTGTTTGATACCATTGATGCATAAACTTACTTTAGGCCTGATTTAGAGATAGCTTCCTAGTAAATAAAATATTTTGAAACATTCACATCCTAAACACAGTTTTTAAAACATGCATAATGTTATTTCATTCTGCTTCACCTCTCCAGTGAGTAAATAAGGAACCCGGACCCTTTTGGAGCCATCAGGTAGACGTTTAGAAGGCGAATGGTTATCTACAGCGGGAAAAGCATTGTGGACCTGTAAACAAATCGTGAAGTAAAATTTAAATAAGAACCAGGAAAGTTTGGAATAAAAATCAAACAAGCTAGATCATAAATAATATGCTTATTCATTAAAGAGAAAACTAGTTCAAGGGACCTTATTCTTCATAACCAAAATCATTCTATGAATCTAACATCTCAAAGAGAACATTGATTTATTATGGAACACAATATCAGAAGAACTGCTGTTACCTGACTTTGAATTGCTCCAACTAACATATCCTGACAACCTGATGCGTGAACATTTTCTAAAGTAGGGCACTGAAGCAACAACCTCTCTAAACCAATTAATATAAAGAAAATAATTAATCAATCACAGTTTTAAGGGGAATCCTGATAAGCTACAACAAATTCTTTGATAGTTACTAAACAAGGGAACATGAGACGACAAACCTGAAATCAGATTTCTACAAGAATTCAAATTCAGATCGATGAGCTCTGGGCAGTTTAAGTATAGAGCCTGCAAATAATTTGAAAAGTATAAATGTTAAAAGGAAAAATATGCAATAAATGGTTTCAATCCAATGAAAATGGAAACTCACATCCAAGCCAGTGCAACCCCACAAACTGAGTTTCTTTAAACGGCTATGTTTGATGATTAGCTTTTGGTTTATATGTTGTAGATTTGTGGTGGATGTTTTCTGTGATTCACAGTCATTACCATCAGCAGTTGGATCTGGGAAATTAGGATCACATATGGTCATGCCACAGTCCATAAGTTCAAGAAGAGGTAATTGAGCTGTAGCAAATTGAATGCCACCTGGAACATGTGACAGCAGATTAGGAACGGAGATAAGCATATTTACAAGTCTTGTGTTAAAAAAATAAAAATGTAACAGACGATTACTTGAGGTCACATTAGGGCAAAGAGCAAGGAGAAGTCTTTTAAGTGTTTCAGGGAATACATTACAAATCATTCCAATGCCACTGTCACTTATGCCAGATCTGTTATGACAGCAACCCATCAAACATAATTTTTTAAACAAAGGCATGGAAATTAAAAAATTTTAAAAACATTATGCATATTTGAAATATAAATTCTTATTCTGAATCTTCCACTATTATATTTATCTACAGTATTGAGTTCCACCACACTTACTTTTGTCTCCAATGTAAACATATTTTAAAACTCTGTCGAAAACTTTTATCAGTAAGAATAGATAAGATTCATACCCACTGAGGTCAAGCAATTCTAGATTTGGGTAGCTTGAGGCAATTGCAGCAACAGATGCATCAGTTAATTCAGATCCAAGAACAAGAGAAAGCATACGGAGCCCCCTGATTAATTGTATATTCAAACAGAATTTCATTAAGTTCATTAATCAAGTAGATGTTATTAGCAGTAACTGGTTATTCAAAAGCAGAAGAAAACACAATTAGAAAAAAGTTGACACTGATTATGCAATATGGTATCTCTATGATGTATGATTGGGATTTTGGATATTAATACTAACTTTGGGAATAAAATCAAGTTTTGATCAATGCTTGATTATCATTTGTGTGTATACATGTTGAGCGTTGTTGCTACAATAATTGGTTTAATATTATTTCACTTACACCACATTTGGCATGCAGTATAAAATTCGACATGGTCTTACATTTGGTCTTTTAATAATGATTGGTTCAAACACAAGATAGTGTGAATTCATACAAAAAAGAGAGTTCAATCCATTATAAACAGAGTTAAAAACATCAAAGATTGCAAACTTTTAAAACAGATGGTATAACATATAAACAGAACAGATTGCCAAAGAAAAGCAAACCTCAATTGAGCAGCTGTAAGAGCAAGCACAGCAGCATGAGAAAGCCGCGTTGAAGCTATGTGTATGTTTTGTAATTTCAAGCAGCTTCTTCCGAATCCTTCAATCATAGCTATGAGATCAGTGCTATCATTTTCTTGGCAAGAAAATTCCAATGAAATCTCTCTCAACTGGGGACAGTTAAATACCTACATTTTCAAAGCATTGGTTAGCAACTAGGATTCACTCTAAATGCGACCTTAGGTATAATCAATACCAATATTAATCACATCAATTTAAAAACCAACAATGTAAAGTAACAATCACCATCTTAGATAGAGAGTGCAGATCTGATAGCCAAAGTGTAGACAAACTAGATGAACAAATGACAAAACCCCCTAGATTAGAACAACCTTCCATCTTGAGGCTTTTGAGGTTTCTTTTGTCCGCAACAAATCGGCCCAATTCATCCCTGCATTTTTGCAGTTGAACAACAGATAAAGCTAACCAGTGCAAAGCATCATTATTTGGTTTGGCTTGCATATATGCTAATAATGTATTCTTTAACTACACATGAAGGCTCAAGCAACTAGGCATCTAGTGATGGTATTGTAAGATATTAAACAGAAGCAACTAGCACCTATCAAAGGACAAAAGAAAAGTTACACCTCTAATATTAAGGCAGAGCTACAATCCATAACATGGCAATAAGCAATCAAGATTTCATCCATTTACAATGTGGGTTAGGGAACATTAACTAAGCAATAAAATAACAATACCAAACACATCCTGGCATTCACATTATATAGAATTATATCAAAACTGAAAAATTCAATGCAAGACAGCAGTAATACCCATTGATCCGATTGGTTGCAGTGTCGAATATTGAGATCTCCATAGACTCCAAATTAGGGCATGAAAATGCAATGCAAGCTAGCATTGTAGAATCAAAATCACTGCAACATCAAACAAGTCAGATTCATATGATAAACTGTGCAATACAAATCTTTCAATGGAGAAAACATAAGAAACAGACTGCTGGTTATAATTCGGCAGGAGCATATCATTTTCAAGATCCAGATTCTTTCGTCAATTAACCCTAACCTAAATTTTCATCATCCATCATTTGATGAAACATCAAAACAATTATTTTGTAAATTGAGATTCAGATTGAAGCTATTGATGCCTTCTTCACCGATCTTCACAAATCTACTCCCGTATTGTAAATTACACATGCATTATTTCATTTTACGATATTTAACTATTAATTTCCAATAACATGGTTCAATTATTATTAATTTATTAATTAATCTTATTCTTAACGCGGATCTGAAAGATTTCAACGAACAACACAAATCCTCACACACCTTTCCATCCTAAGAGAAAGCCTAACGATCCCAGGACATTTCTGTAGCATCGACGCTACAAATCCAATGTGAACTTTCGCCGGGACCCTAAGCTTCAACTCCTCAGTCGCTCTCCACAGCTTCCTCGCCGTCTCTCTCCATCCCTTACACACCTTCGCCGCAGATAACAATCCCGCCGGAGGCAACCTCCTTAACACATCCCACCTTATACTCGCCGGCAACCCGGACGAGTCAAAATCCACATCCAGATCCAGATCGGACTCCAGATCCGGCTCTACAAACGAATCCGCATCCGCCCTATCGTCCAACCGCAAAAGATCGAGTCCGCTGGCTCGATCCTCCAGACCGTCGAACGAAAGAGCACGACGAAGATTCGAAGTCGGCTGACGGAACGCCGATACAGCCGACGAAGGTACAGAAACGACCGATAAAGACGAATCGGCGGGCGTGGTAGTGGCGGAGATAGGGGTTTTGATATTACAGTTATGTCCCTTTTTGGGAAGACCACAACGACCACAGTTATAACTACCACGTTTCTTTGCTCGTTTGATATCGGAGCTATCGGCGGAATCGCCACCGCGAGAAGATTGTGACGCGGCGGCGATGCTTGAATGTTGCATGATAATGTCGGAGAAGAAATGATAGTGCAGTTTTCACTAATAAAAGTATATAAGAACTAGCGCGGGAGTCTTCGCGCGCTTTTGTTATTGTTTTTAACGCTTTTTTTTTTATAATTTTAAGCTTTAAGATTTTTTTAAATTATGAAATATGAATTCTCTTTTTTTGTTTTTATAGACAGAATACACGTGCTTGATGCCGCGGGAGTTTTACTGATTTAGAAGAAAATATTTGTTTTATTATTATTCTTTTTATGTTATCAAAATTAATATTTTTTTATTTGCAACGGTAATAATCACAACGAATATTTTGTGATATTTTTTTATGACCGAATGTGATTTAAATAGTTGGTCTTTTATGATTTTGGATATTAATTATTTTCTATGGATCTCTTAGAAAACTCCAAAAAAAAATCACCTCCTATGTATATTTAAAAGTGTGTTTGGTTCAAATAAGAGGGAGTGGAAAAAGAGATTTTAATGGAGGGAAGGAAAGGAAAGGGGAGAAATTTTATATTTTATATATATATATATATGAATTTTAATTAAAAATATATTTGTTTCACGAGAGAAAGAAAGAGATTTTATTAATAATTTACCTATGTATCTTCATGATATAACCGATATAATATTTATAGATGAAAAATTCATAAATAATTTTTTGACAATAAAATTTGTAATATTTAGTGATTAAAAAAATCATAACTTATCACATAATGTTAAAAAATTTGAATACATTTGACTTGTATTATAATTTTTTGACACAAATTAAACTTTTAAAAACATAAAATTATAAGTAAATTTAAAAGTAAAAATTATAAAAGAAAACAAAAAAAATTACAATGATTATAATTTATATTAAATAAAAAATAAAAATAAAATAATTTACAAGGAATAGTAATTATAATAAGTTGATGGACGAAATAAAGGAAAATCAAATAAATATAAGAGAATGAAGAACACAAAAGAAAATTATAAATAAAATAAAATCGATGATAATTTAGTAAATATAATAATTTATTAAATATTAAAATTTAAATTTTTTTCCCTCCTCTCCAAATCCTCCAAATTGTAGAGAGACAAAAAGTACGATTTGAAGGGATTTTGCTCTCCTCCTCTCTTCTCTCCCTCCTAAAAATTAAATCAAACACATTTTATTAAAAATATCTCCTCTCATCCCCTTCATCGACCTCAAACCAAACACATCCTAAAAGTTTCATTTATCAAAACACATTTTCATATATTATTTCAAAAATATATTAAAATATAAATAAAAAACTTTAATGTTTTATATTAGTTTTAAGTGTCTCTTACTCAATTAATTTTGAATTCAAAAAGAAGGCTTCATAAAATTTAACTATTAGTCATTTTATCAAACTATATTTAAAATATTTCAACAAAGTGTGATGTAATAACTAATTAGATGAATGTATAAAATAAAAGAATTTTATATTTATTAGTAATGTTAATTGGTCAATATTACATTTTTTCTATATGTTAATTGTTTAATTGTGAGTTGTATTTTCAATGACATGTTATTTTTTATAGGGTAAGTGAAAAGAAAAGGAAATAATAATTGAAAATCAAAGAAAAAAAATTGATGACTAGCGTTTTTCAACCAGCACTTTATTCGTATTTGCTTACAAGATAAGAAGTAATTTATCAGATGAAATAGAAAACTAGTCATATTTTCATGCGATGCACAGATATGTAATATTAAATTAATATTGATAAAAAAAATTGACAACAAATATATATAATATTAAACGTCTACCCGCGTGATGCGCGAATATGTTTTATTAAATTATTATCAATAAACACTGATTTAGAAAAATATATAATATATTTCTATTAATGTTTTTTATTGAATTTATCTTTTATTTACATAGTTAACAATAATTTAATTTAATAATATATATATATGTTATATAATAAAAATTTAAAGAAAATTTTCTCTCAATATAAAATGAGAGTTGTAGTTAATAAATTGATATTTAAAAATGACGTGGACTATATCAACTAAATGCAATTTTTCATTTATTTTATTTTTTCTTCATTTATGTAAGGAAAGTAAGAATATCATAAAAATCTAACTGATTATATGTGAGAAATATATTCTAAATAATTTTTTTAAGAAAAATCTCGTGTGGTGGTTTAAAATATAACTTCCACGTTTTCAATAATTATTAAGAAAAAATAGATTATTATTATTATTATTTTTATTTTTATTTTTATTATTATTTATAAATTTATTAAATATTTAAAATATTTGTATATAATATTTATTTTAATTTTGAGAGTTTGATCTATTAATGAAAATATTGTCATGTGTAGATAGATAACTTTGAAAGTAGTAAAATGATAGACATGATATGCAAGTCTCAATCTCATCAAATGGGGTAATTTCTCCATCATTTCATTATAATATATTATTGTTATTGGAAAGTATATCATGATTAAAAATCAATATTTGATTTGCACTTATTAATTTCAAATTAAACATTATAAACCGTAAAAAAAAGACTTGAATATTATGAATTAAGGAAATTTAAGGTACAATTGTGATCAAATCAACAAATCGTACGATTTTCAATTGACTGATTGATTTGGCGAGACAAAAAGATTACAAACTTGCAACCTATAAAAACAAATAAGGAAAACTAAGGTACAATTGAGATCAAATCAACAAATCGTCTGACTTTCAATTGACTAATCGAATCGGCACGATATAAAAAAATTACAACCTTGCAACTTATAAAAACAAATAAAAATATATAGTAAAATGTACTAAAATAATAAAAATGAATCAAAACAATGAGAATAATAATGTTGAAACTTTTATGTTTCACAATGTTGATTTTAATACTATAATCTTTTGAATATAAGAGATCAACGACTGTCTTAATAAGAAGTGGAAGTAACCTGTAAAAATGAAGAAAAAAAGTAAAATGTATCAAAAAATGATAAACTATGAAGAACGAAAATATGTACAAAAATAAATCAAAACAATGAGAATAATAATGTTGAAACTCTTATATTGCACAATGTTGATTTTAATATTATAATCTTTTGAATAGAAGAGATTAACTATTGTCTTAATAGGAAGTGGAAGCAATATGTAAAAATGAAGAAGTAAAATGTACCAAAAAATGATAAACTATGAAAAAAGAAAAAAGAACAAAAAAAATGAAGAAAAAAATGATAAGCAAATTATAAAGGGAGTGAAGATTGGTTAGAAAGAGTAGATAGTGGAGATTAATGAAGATTGGTTAGAAATAGTGGATAGTGGAGATAAATTTGAGAGAGTGGGGAGTGGTTACTAAAATCATGTGGGTGGAGAAGTTATCATTAATATTATTTTAATTAATCACTTAATATTATTATTATTTATAAACTTAATATTATTATTAATTATTGTAAATAGATAATTTTTAGAAGTTAAAATACCAATTTTGACCTTAAAATATTTTGAGGGAAAAATTGATAGAGAAGTTATAGGATTATAATTTAGTATGATTTCATTTACATAACCAACATATTAATTTAATACATGAATTATTATCAAAATCATTAAAATATTCAATATTTTACATATGTTGTACCCCAAAATTTGCCCTCACATCTTCAATACAATATGTCTCAAGAGGTCTCCTAATGGTTATAAGTTCCTCAATTGCTCAAAAGGATTCAAGGTTTCATCAGACAAAGCCTCCTCCTAGGCAATGGATCTTAAATTAGGGTTTTGAGTTTCTCAAAGAAAATTGGACTTCCAAAGCCTCAAGTGGACTTCATGATATCTCATGTACTTCAAAGGATCCTCATGTCAATTTTTCAAGACTTTCCCTACAAATCTGGCCAGTCAGATGTTCAGATAAGCAATAATCAGTTAACTTTAGTAAAAAGTCAACTATGGTCAACATACAGTCAAACTTCAAGATTTTTGGTCAACATCAATATTATGAAGTAAGATTCATCATTTGATCAAGGGTTGATCATGATTCATCAAGGAAACCTCAAATTCATCAAAAATCAGAAGTTGCTAAATTAGGGTATCTTAAGGGAAAAGTCAAATGTACTTTGACCAGCCATAACTTTCACATGTTTCATAAAAAAATTCTCATCCAAAGCTTATTTTAAAGTAAATTCAATTCCCTACAACTTTTTGTCTCACAAGCCAAGGCCAGAAATGTTTCATTTGAGAGATATGAGCCAAGACATTACAAGTCATTTAAAAAGTCAACATAAAGTCAACTTTTTCAAAAAGCTCATAACTATAACATGGAAGACCAAATGGACATGGTACCAAAAGGAGTAATTATAAGACACTCTAAGCTTTCTAAAAAGTCCAAGAATACATCTATAGGATAAAAATTGAGAGAGTTATGCATTGTTAAAGTTGGGCAAAATTGAGGAGGTGTATAAGGCCAATAATGACCAAAACTCAAGTTTTTGACAAATGGGCCTATACTTTCATAACCCAAACATAATCATGAGAGGATCCACGACCTATAGATCATATATTCTGATTTTTTTGTTTATTTTATATTTTATTGGATTTAATTCATTTAAATTCAATTTTAATTAAAATAAATATTGAAAAATTAAATATTTGATCTATAATTTATTTTGGAACCAGATTTTGAGGTTTATTGTCATTATATGTTGTCCAAATTCGTGAAAGGCAAGAGAGGAAAGGTGTGATGACCAAATATGTCAAAATAGAAAGATTGAAATTACCCTTGAATAGCAAATCAAATATTCTTTACCCAAACCCGATTTTTTTACCTAACTTCCTCCCTTATATATACTTACTAGTGTGACTGGTAGAGGACCGAAAAAGAGAAGGAAAAAAAACTTGCCTCCACTCATCAATAACCCCAGGAAACGTTTTCAATTGTTTTTGAAGGTGGAGATCCATTGAAACACATGCGATGAACCATATCATGTTCATCACTTTTTATTTTCAAAACTCTCATTCCATACCATTTACATTAATTTCATGCATTTGTTTATGTTTATGATCATGATTATGTTTGTTTTGATATACTTTTTATGAGCTAAGATGCAGGAATCGTGATGTGTCATGGTTAGAGCTTCAAGCGCGGGATTCGATATATCTCATACTACGGTCGTTTTCAAGGCAGATTGTTTTTTTCCTCTTGTTTTGTTTATTTGTTCTTTTTATTTATTTAAGTTAGTTTTTCTTCTTTGATAATAACAAATTAATAAATAATGTTTTTTTAAACCAATTAAAAATCAAGAAAAATATCTTAGAATCTTTGCTCTTTTTTTAACACCAAAAATAATCTTTATAATTACTCATCTCCTTTTAATTTAATTAATTTATTAATGAGATTTCTTTTCAAAAATTAAGAATAATAATAATATTTTCTTTTGCAATTTATTTATTTCAACTTCCTCCCTTTTTAATGTCTTCTCAATCCCGAAATACAAAAAACATTCTTATAATTAAAATAGTTTAAAATTAGATTTTTTTTCTAAATTTAATTCATTTTTTCTCAAATTAAAATAAAAATTTTAATTTTAATTTCTCACTAAAAAGCATAATAAAAAACATTAAATTTTAATTAAATTTTTTTTAATTAATTAATTATTATTTTTATTTATCATCATAAAAAATGCAAAGAAACATTAATTTAGGCTTTAGGACTTTTAAAATATTTTTCCTAACTTTATCCTTATTTTATTTTGCTATTTAATTTCCTTAGAAAATTATATAGGGTGTACAAATTATTTAATAGCGTAGATTTACTTTCTTACATTTTTTCTCAATTATGTATTTGCTCTTGGATTGTAATAGTTTAATTAGGGTTTAAATTTCCGCAATTTTACTTTCCGCACCTTATTATGTAATTGCCCTAAAGCTCTGTAATAGTATTAGGATTTATTTTTCGCATTTTACTTTTTGCACCATATAACTGCTAGATGCATGAATAATAGGATTGTGTGACAAGATAAGATCAACCGTTAGATCACTAACTCAAAGATTAACATAACTGTAATTAAAACACTATTTTCACACATGCACCTCTAGGGTATCCTCTCTTGTTGCCTTACGAAATAATGGTCAAGTCCCTCAAACGTAGGGGTATCTTAGCAAAAGACGCTTACGAATAAATCATCATAGTTGCCTACGGAAAAAATATCTTAGTCCATCGATGCCCCTTCGAGTTGCCTTCGAATAAATGATTTTGTCCCTACGAAAAAGATCATAGTCTCTCAATGACCCTTTGAGTTGTCTTTGAATAAATGATCTTGTCCCTACGAAAATGATGATAGTCCCTTCGAATTGCTAAGGTATCCTTACATGTAGCCTTCCATGACCATTCGATGACCCTACGCATGTCCCTCCAAATCCAAGAATAAGACTACTTACTAACTAATAGTAAGGACAATTATATCCCCAAGGAAACGAAAATGACAAGAAAGACCTTACGACTTAGGGTAAGTAACTCTTAAACGCTTGCTCACAACTTTCAAAAACAAAAACTTTTTACACCCCACACTCTTTTCAAAATACTTTCAAACAAGTAAACACTTTGTATACATTCATACAAGAATCATTATAAAGTCAAATCTTTACGAAAATATTTTAAACACACACTACACTTTTCAAACAAAACAAATAAAGTGAGTTAAGCAGTTAAGAGCCCATGGATAACCATGGATACAAAGGGTGCTAACACTTTCCCTTTGTATAACATACCCCCCGAACTCAAATTTTTTTCAAAAGTCTTTCCTGTTATTTTATGTCATTCTTTATTGGATAAAATAAAAGTCGGTGGCGATTCTTGTTATCCGCAATATAGTTTTTATAAACAAAAACGACCAAGTCAGTTCTCCCATCGTGTTACAATATACATTTTTCTTTAGGAAAATTTTAAAGAAAATCAAAATTAAAAAAAAAGACAAAAAGTTAACAAATTAACAATTGTAACTAAATAAAAAAACGATAATTGAAGTTTAATTCTCATGAAAAAAATGTTTGTAACAAATGTAAAGTCGTCTTAAATTTTTGAGAGACCTATGTAAGAATTTGAAGTTATCTTTAGTCGAGTCATGGATTTTTTTAAAATACTTTATTTAATCGAAAATTAATCATGAATTATGTGTGTGGAGGGCATTTTTATCCTGACTTAATCATGAGAAAAGTGTGAGATTTTCTTTCGATGAAAAATAGTGTAAATATGAAATCTCACGTCGAATTGAATCAGAATAATGTTGGGAGTATGCATATAAATAAATGTATAATGTATTAATTATAGGTGGCATTTAAGATGGGAAAGAAAAAAGACTTCCCACTATAGTGTGGTTTGATTTTTATTGTCACCGACCTATTTTATAATTTGTTGGATTTTTTATTTTTTTATTAAAAATCAAACGAAAATTATTATATTAATATTTCATCTTTCTCTCTCTCTCTCTTGGATGATGGATTTGTTTCGCCTTAGTCATTCGTGCTCGCGAGCTTCAACATGATGTCTGCTCAGGTGGTTTGTTTGTGCGGAACGTGTGCATATTTGGTTGGTGCGTTCGCGGGGAATGTGTGCCTGAGGCTGAGATGTTCGTGGGGAACATATGCTTGCTCAGCTTGTATGTTCAAGGGGAACAATTCGTTTATGCGTTTTGCTTGTTGGGAAGGTTGGTTAGGTCATCGATGCTTTGTTCGGGTTATTGTCGAGGAGGATAACCTCAAATTCTCCATATAGAATGAGTGGCAGAGGACTGGCAGGCTCCACGCTGTCAGTTGATGTTGATGTGCCCTCCCTTGTCAGTCGGGCTTCTCTTCAGCTCTTCGTTTGCTCCTTGGTGGGGCGCGGGTTGGTCATCAGGCCTAGAAGCCCTGGCATTTTCTCAATGCCTCGAATCCTGAGCATTACTAGTTGCCCCATTCCTCTCTTACTGGATGTATGCATGGGCCTTGAGGAAGAGGGCATCTAGTGTTTCTGGTGTTTCAATGCTAACTATTCCGGACTGGCCCAATGATTAGACATGACCCAATCCACTCCTGCATCCAGGACGACCCAATAGTACAAATCCAAACCATTAAGGCCTTAGGGGACCAACTTCTCCTATACCCCTCAACAGGGGAGAGATGACCAACCAAACATGACCACGGTCGCTCGTCTCTGCCTCCTCAGGACTTCTGTCTGACATCCGAGATAAGTCACCCAGAAACAGTCCAAAATCATTCATGCTCGGTATCACATCTTGCCCAATATAGTACCTCATCCGAGCAGGTCTGCTCATCCCAACAGCTAGTTTCTGGCAGTTACCTATTTCCAGGAGATCCATGATCTAGACCCAAAATAGGGATCAATGGCCAAGCATTTGGGGGAATTATATAAACTTTTTCACATGAAAGGGCCAGGTATCCAATATTCACTCTAAGAATACTTTCTCTCCCTCTTGTACTTGCTCGTTCCTCCACTCCTTTTCTTACTTTGGTATAAGAGTGTCTTACAGTTACACCCTCTATTTTCCTCGACAATCCAGCACCGATGATGCAATATGTGGCCCACTGAAGGTTTTGATCAGCTGGAAAGTTCAGCGGCGCCGTCTATGGGAAACAGGCTTCCCTGTCTTTTCTCCCCAAATTTCAAAGACTAAAGCAACAAATCAAGATTCCTCGCATGGCTAATTGTGACGATGTTGTTGATGCTAGGATTATCACCAATGTCCTTGTCAAGCAGCGAAACAGTGACAAAACTCATCCCCTACTCGGGGATAACAACCACCTTCAACGGGATGGGGCTACCGCCTCCCCGTCTCCTGACCCTTTCGTTGAACCAAAAGTCACATCATTTGTTCCTCAACTCATCCCGGTACCACCATGCACCGATTCGACCATCATGCCATGGTCAAAACTTTGAATCAGACCAACATTTGATCCTACGACAGGGCGAGAGGATCGAGGCTCTGGAAGATACTCGTCCTCCCATATCTCCTTCCTTGTCACCCGAATACTGTAGATCCCGTATTCCATCTCTCAGACGAAGAAAGAATCACCAACATCCGGAAGAATCAGGATCCATCAAGAAACGTGACTGCATATCTCTCTGAAGACATCGCTCCCCCGGAGCCAAGAAGACAAAGAGAGTGCTCCATATGAAAGTGTAATAATTTCCCCTAGTCATACCAATGGCATTTTCAATATCACCTTCTCTGTGATGATTAAGAAACACTCGTCCTTGTTCTCCTTTGTACAGCTCCAGCAACGAGGATGAATCCTGAGTACTCCTCTCGCAGGAGATCATGTCTACCAGGTTGCCAAAGGGCCTTGAGAAGTCCCCACCTCTAGGTTCCTATGATGGAACTACCGACCCGAACAAACATATAGAGAACATTGACTCTTTACTCGACTACCACGGTGTCATAGGCGCGATAAAATGCATATTTTTCCTGTCCATGCTCGTGAAATGAGTAATGGCTTGGTACAAAATCCTCCCCTACGAGTCGATCACTTCCTGGAGACAACTAGGGAGAATGTTTTCCAGACACTTTACCGCCTCTTGTCGACATCCCAAGACCGAGGCCTCGCTCAAGGCAATAATACAGGGCAAAGAAGAATCTATAAGAGCATACGTCCCCGTAGTGATTTCACTAAGGTCGTCATCATTGAAACACCGACCATGCTTGACTCCTTCCTCCTCAAGGCCCAAACATATATACAATATGATAAAAATGAAGCATCAAATATTGCTCATGACTCTCGGCATCAAGAAGACACCTGCGGGATCCACGGGACCACAAAAGACCCTCTGGTTGGTTCTATGAATACATCCCTTTCTTACTCTCGAGGGAGAAAATTCTTTCAGAATGCGCGAATTCTGAATTCCACTAGGCCGACGTCCGTTTTCCTAAACAACTTTCGTTCAAGGCTAACACGGACAAGACGGAGTATTGTAGGTTCCGCAAAAGCCATGGCCATAATACCGAAGACTGCATCCACCCAAAGGATGCGATCGAAATACTTATTAGAGATGGTCACCTAAAACAATTCACTAAAGGAAAAGAAGCTCCCCGACAGGAAGTGCAAGAATCCAAGAAAGCCGAGGAATTTGGCCCTCCAACCACAAACATTAATCTCCTGGTCGCTCTGAGCAACACTCGGCCTGAGGACTTTTATGTACCCGAGACACCTACCAGCCCCCCGTATTTCACAGCATACAACCAGTAGGAATCTTCCCCCTCCGCAATGGTGATCTCAAGATGAGGCTTTAACAAAATCACGGTGGACTCGGTGAAGTGCAGGTTCAATCACCTTATTAGCAAGGGCTCGAATTAGAACTCTACCCTTGACCAACCTAGAGGAAACTTTGTCCCTATTTCCTTCTACCGCAAATAATTGCTCAGCGGAGCACCAGACTCAAGCATCCCCCTACTCGTCATGGCCCAGATGGCAAATTTCGATGTACGTCGAATACTCGTCGACCAAGGGAGCTCTATCGATATCACGTACTCTAAAATGTTCTCCACTCTACAACTCAATGAGACGCATCTCACCCCTTACATTGGCTTCGACCTGTAGGGATTCACCGACTCTGTAACCAGGTCATGGGGTTATGTGGACCTGATAGTGACGTTCGGGGCTGGAGAAACGACCAGGGCTATCAAGGTACAATTCCTTGTTATGGACTTATCATCTCTCTATCAGTGCATCTTCGGCCGACCAACTATCGCCGAACTCATAGCGGTACCATCCACAGTGCATCTAAAGATGAAGTATTATTGAAACGCCTCATATAATATATGTTTATAATAACATCATACAAGTGTTTAATTGGTACTGACACCATCATAAGTGCCTAATATCATAATTTACATTCTTGTCCAAACTAAACATAAAACAACTAATGGCACAAGACATGGAAATCATACTAGAAATAAATAAAACACTAAGATCGAATATAATATCCTTCATTGTACAAAAGATAAAATACACAACGAAAGACTAATACTAAGCTTCTCTTGAAACATCCAAGCATAAATCCACTTGTAAATCAATCCTGCAATTAAACCCTGAAAAGCAACAACAAAAGTGGGGTGAGATATCAACATCTCAGTGAGTTCCCTATCTTATGGATTCGCTCGGCTCTACAAGGTTCTATAAGAATCCTACTCAATTTGGGGGAAATCCTAGACCATGAGTTCACAGGTCTCACACTCATATGAAAACATGTTGTAGATGTTTTGATTGGCTATATTTTATGGTAAAACTCTTGTGTGTTTCAGGATGTCATAAGCAATGTTATGACATGTGATTTAAGCATTATGCAGGTGCGTAGTTTGTTTGTGCAGCTGTTTGCTTTCAGGATGTCAAGACTGATGTCATGACATACGTGACTGGGCCTGAAGACCTAGTTGTTGCACCCCAAAATTTGCCCTCATTTTTTTCGAGGCTCATGTCTCACATGTGTGCATTGCATTCATGTCATATGCATAATCATACATATCATTGGTTGTATCAGTTTTTTTTATAGGGTTCGCCTTGGGTCACCAGGTTTAGGACTTGTGGTTATTGTAAATTGATTCATTAGAGATAAATCATGTCACAAGATGTGGCTTGAGGACTCATTATGGCCAAGACTATTATTTCTCTTATTACTTAACATGCAAGTTTATGTTTAATTGAGGAATTAAATCCAAGTTAGGATGCTTTGAATGGAAGATTTGTTTTCTTCTTAAGACGTTAAATTTCTCATCAGAGTTCATCCATTTTCAAAGTCTTAGAAATTGGTCAAAGAGACAACAGTCTCCATCATATGCAGTTTGAGATTTCTATTAGTCTTAGAACATCTTAAAAAACCAAAATACGCAATCATCCTCAATCAAAAGGAAAACTTGGGCAAGTACTGAACATCAATCCACTAATATGAGCTCTCAAGATAAACCTTTCTAGGAAGTCACTTGACGATGAAATAAAATCTTGTAAAACAAACAGGGGAGTACTATTATCGGAAGAAAATCATTGGAAGACAGAAAAATAGATCACTAACTAATGTCTAAGTTACAGTCTTCTTCATCTTAACAAGCTCTTGCCTAACGCCAATTGCCCTCTTGATCTTTGCCAACATTATCTCGAAACTATTGAGATCGTTGAATGTTGCTCTAATTTTCTTCACAATCATCTTTCTACCCCAAGGGCTCTTTGCCCACTTGTTCTTAACGTCATCAGCCTTTAAAGCTTTGACGAGATCCTTCTTCTTGGGAACCCTCTTAATATCAATCTTGAGATCAGGTTTCTGAGATTCAAGCTTGAAGCGTAGAGTAATCAACGGTTTTCTGATTCGGCAAAGCCATGGAATGCCGTTGTTGGTTTTGTTACGTTGAAGAGAGAAAAATGATCAAGAGCATATAATCCAGCCATCAACTAAATCTTCAGTTGTCCCTTCGTGCCGAATTATGTATTTGAACCAAGTTGCTTCATGTTTTAGCCCATTCATTTGGCTTCATTGACCCTGCAAAAAGGGAATTTTTACAATAGATAAAAGAGGAAAACAGACAGTGAAAAATATGAAATCTACAGCAGGTGAGAGGCAACATAGAGTGTCTCTATGGGAAATTGAGCCGTTGACAACATTTCCAGTGTATCCATTTCCATCCCCTCTTAGGCTTAAACGACCATGGCCTTCAGGACTACCTTCATTCAATGGCTTGAAGAATGATGATTTTGGCATGAATTATCCACTATTATGGCTTCAAGACGCATGTAGAAAGCTTCAAACTCTTATGTACCATGTTATGGAAGCTGCTGCACTTCAAGATAGGAGGACTTTAGATCCTTCTAAACAACATCATGTTTCCTTACTTAAATTCCAGCAGCTTCTCCAGCATCAACACTCATCAAAATTATCATCAACTGCAACAACAACAACATCAACACCAGCAATTAAAACAACAAGAACAACATGTTTCGTGGAATACCTGGCCAAAATCTAGATGATCTTGATAAGTATTCAGAGGCAAATGATGAGTTTGACTTCATGGACAAGACATTGCGACGGGAGTCAATTACGTACACAAGTAAAAAATAAGTTATGCATCAAGTAACTCTTGATTCACCGCAGTAAAAGTCAAATTTTCAATTTAAGAAATAAACAAAAAATAAGGCAGAGCAATTTCATGGATTCGACAAAAAGGTTTTGGCTAAAAGGTAATGGTAGGTAGCAGATACCACAAATACCATATGGAAAAAACAGGAAATAGCAGACTAAAAGTATCACAGTTTTGGAAAAAAGGCTGAGGCATCAAATTAGGTAATCAGAAGGATGATACAAAATGGAAACCATGGATCCTTTCAAAACAAAGAAAACCCTAATTTCCCTGCAGTCTAAAAGCAAGGTTCAGGTTCATATAAAAAGGGAGGAAGCATGAGAAACGAACCCTAGCCGCAACACTATCAAAAAACCCTAAGTTCACAATAGCAAAATAGAAAAGGAGACCAACAAGCGAAGGAGAGGTAGAAGAAGAAACAGACTCATAAAGGTTCATAAAGGAGATAAACACGGCCGAAAAGCCTCTTGCCTGTGGATTTCGTCACTCCGGGAACTTCTGGAAGGTAATCCCTTTTATTCAGAACAACTTTATCGGCTCTTTGATGTCATTGCTTTGATTTTCGTTGTTCATGGAATTTTTGTGTTTAATAGATGATTTTTGTGAAGGCTTAGATAGTATCGTCGATGAACATGCGATGAGATTTCTATAATTCCTCTTTGAGGAGTATGGAGTTGAGTATGGAGACGCAGAGAGAGGGTAAGACGGAGACGTCCTTGCGCTGATGAGGGGAGTCATGTCTTTGAAGAATAGGGTTGTTTATTTCAATTTGGTATTATTGCAAATGTTGAAAGTTTATGTTTTGTTTGTTTTGGTTGCTCTAAAAATGACGCTAGAAGAAACCAGAATATATGTTTTTTTGCTTTTTTTTTACCGGTTTACAAAAGATACCCTCTCATTTATTTTGGGTTTTAATAATTTTTCGATTTTTAAAAAAAAAAAAGATAATGAAGGGCCAACTATGTCCATTATTGCTTTGTTCATTTTTTTTTCACTGCCCGATGCATGGATCAGTGTTCCGAGCCATTTAACTTTACTTTATCAGCACTTAATAATGGTCATTCAGTTTTAATATTGATGTTATTATTAAATGATTAAGTACATTGAAGACTAATATTATTCGGTGCATTGGTTTTTGATCCTTTAGATTTTTTTTTTTGCCTTTTCTTTACTTTGTATAAATTAATTAGTTTATAGTGTTAATCTTTATTTTTTTTTTGGTGGTACATTAGGAAAAGGGGCTTCTTAGTTTGCTTTTGTTTAAACATTGGCCCAAATTGTTTAATCTTTTTTTATTATTATTAAATTTATTTTCTTGAGTAACATTTTCTAAACAAGTTAGTTTTTTTGTTTTGTGTAAACACATAGAATTTAATTAGTGTTAAAATTCCTATAACCATTCTTACTTTCTTTTTACCGTTTTAATAACTATGTGTTTGGTTTTCTATACTTGATTTTTGTTTGTTTGCTTGTTTGCCTATGGGTATCATTTGATTGGTCTATTATGTATATCATACTTGTGTGATTTATTATCACATTTCGACCATAAATTGCTAAGTAAAATAAATATAATCACATTAGGGATAAACCTTTTCAAATATAAAGATTCTTGGTCCAACACCAAGTAAACACTTTTAAAATACACCTACATTTTGCACACATGTAAGTCGGCCACTATGTGATTGCCATCTGCACAATCTTCATCGCGTCATAATTAATTAACGTAAGAACTAAACTCAGGAATCTAGCATTCCTCGGGTTTTTGAATTGAATTATTGTTGGGGCTAGCCCTCGATTTGTAATTCGTTCGCTCTTTCGTTTTCAAAACGCAAACCTCTAAACCGTGAAAGAACTAAACTCAGGAATCTAGCATTTCTCGGGTTTTTGAATCGAATTACTGTTAGGGCTAGCCCTCAATTTGTAATTCATTCACCCTTTCGCAATGAAATAATACAACTTTAAACTTACCAACAAACACCACTCACTTTACAATTAATCAACGTATAACTAAACTCTAGAGTCCAGCACTCCACGGGTCCTTGAATGCAATCACTCTTGAGTCTAGCCTTCGATTTGTGTTCCATTCTCCTTTCATTTTAAAACACTTAACAAAGGTCAAACCCTTTTCTTTAAACGAACGTTGTTTAAATCTTTCTATCTCGCAGATAAGTCAATGCTTAGCAGTTAGGAAAGCATTTTCAAACAATCGTTCAATAAAAATCACAAATCGTAGTTGCACGAACTACGAAACTCTGACTTTCTCATTGCATAAGAGAATACGTAGGCACGTGGATTTTAATCCTTCGCGAGCACAATAATAAAAAACTTAACCTTTCCCCACCTTAAAAGCAATCTTAATCATTAAAAGAAGACAATAATAATAAGTTAACATTTCAAGCGCAAATTAGAATAAGAGGTTCCCGTTGAGTACAACAGACGTGAGGGGTGCTTAACACCTTCCCCTTTGCGTAACTGACTCCTGAACTTAGATTAGTGGTTTCATTGACCATTTCTTATCCGATTTAGGTTGTGTATATATCTCCATTTTCTTTAGTTAGAATAAACAGAATTAGGTGGCGACTCTGTTGTTTATTTTAGGATCGTATTTTTCGAGGTACGACAGCTGGCGACTCTGCTGGGGAATTATAAATCCTTTAGGCATAAGAGAGTTGATCCTAACTTAGGATAGTTTGCGTTTATTTGTTGACTTGTTTGATTGTCTTCTTTACTGCTGATATTTTATCTATTGTTTTCTTCTTCATTATATTTGCTCATTATATTTACCTGTTGGATCTTGGGGTTACTTCATGGGAGTAACTTTATACTTGAGTTTTTGAAAAAGAAGAGGGAACACCTAAGTTATAATTGGTAGTTATTAGTGTTAGTCTCAAAGGACTCTCTCCTTGCCATCCTAACATGAAAGCTCCCCCAGATAGTTAGACTTTTCGTATATCTTGTCACAACACAGCTAGCCTGTCGCGTGACCTGATTCATGAAAGGGTTGTGATTCTGGGACCCACCTTAAGAACCAGTTACCATTTTGCTTGTTGTGTAGTGTTAGTCTCCAAGGGCTCGCCTCTCGAGAGACTAACATGAGAACACCACTCGAGGTAGATCTTATCATTATTATCGTCGCAATACAGCTAGCTTGTGGCGGGGCGTTAATACGATTAGCATCCGTGACCTCAGGTTTCTTTATTTCATCGCCATAGAAACTATCATGTGAGGGGACTTTGTGGGTAACGAACATAGACCCATCTTTTAGAGCTCACATATTAAGAGGTTTTGTGATATCCTGGATCCAACTTTGTGCATTCATGATCATATAACATATGCATCATAACTTACACATTTTCTATTTCAAGGAGACCACATTCATTGTATCCTGCATTCAAAATATCCATGGGGTCAGAAAAAAGGAAAGCTTTGCCATTAAGGGCTTCCATGACAAACATAGTTGTCCTTATGGAGTGTTTAGGAAAGATGCCAGATTCTTACAAGAGAGTTATAGAAGTAAGGTTTGCTCAAGTGCTCCATCTTCTTGAGGTTGACGTACATACTCCTGCCCTCACGGCCCTGGCACAATTCTATGATCCCCCAATGCGGAGTTTCTTGTTCCAGGATTTCCAGTTGACACCATCTTTAGGAGAATTTGAAGGTTTTTTGGGTTTCTCCATAAAGGGTAGAACACCTTATGTTATGGTTACTCAGAATCCCAAGGTAGAAGAATTGGCAGAAGCTCTACGACTCTTTATTCCGATTGCCAAAGCAAACTGGAAGAAGAGAGAGGAATTTTGGGGTTTTCCAAGGTCTTATTTGGAAAAGGAGAGTAAGAGATTGACAAAAGAACGCCAATGGGCTGATTTGGTGAATGTGTTGGCTCTCATAATATACGGGTTAGTTTTGTTTCCAACTTTCGAAGAATTTATCGACGTCGCTGCAATCAACATATTCTGGGAAGTATGGAAAGGGGTTCAAAGTCCGGTGTATCCATTACTAGCAGACATATTTCATAATCGTCACCTTCGTCACGAAAAGAAGGGTAGTGTCTTAACCTTCTGTTTCCCCTTGCTCCATAAATGGCTTACTTCTCATGTCTTCAAGCGCCACTCATTGATCCCCAAGATGACAGAAGGGGAATGGTCCCAAATGCTAGTTTCACTCACGGAAAGGAATATTATCTGGTATCCCAACAAGTTAGATGCCGATCAGATTATTATAAGTTGTGGGAACTTCTGAAATGTGCCATTGATGGGATCAAAAGGTTGCATTAGTTACAACCCCATCTTGGCCATACGACAATATGAGTACCCCATGCTGGGAAAACCAGAAGATGCAGAGTTAAAAGAAATGATCCTCCACGACAGAGGTATAGGGAACCCAACACTACTTCACCGAATATGTCGGTCCTGGGAAAAGGTTCACACAAGGGGCACTGATTTAAGGAAAAGAGACGATGTGGCTAGGATTCTGTATCGACAGTGGGTTCTTGAAAGGGTCGAGATTGTCAAGTTACCTTTTTCTGTAAAGGCACCTTTTAGGCCTCCTACCCCAGAACCGGTACCAGTTTCTTTCGAAGAAGTAGAAGAACTTAGAGCTAGGATAGCCTGCCTTGGGAAGGAAAATGAGGAGCTTAGTATAAAACTACAACAGGTCACCTATGAGAAGAATGAGCTGAAGTATGACCTTACCCGTAAAACCGCCCAGTTTGAAGCAATTCAAGAAAAAGATGATGAAGAGGAACGAAAGAAAAACAATGTCAAAGGGTGTCTGGATCAGACTTATGGACAGGTGGTTCACCTAAAAGAAGATTTAAACAGGGTTTGCAGAAAGAGTGCAAACAATGAAGATTGGTACATCCGAGAAACTAAGAAAGCAAAGAATGAAAGGGCTAAATTTGAGAAGAAAATTGAAGAACTCACCGCCACCCTTGACCAGGCAGTGAAAAGCTCGAACCAGGAATATGAACTTAGAATCCAATCCACGAGTGTCTCAAAGTTTGGAAGACTGGTGTCGCTCTTCGGGATTTCCATCCTGGTACAAACGCGAAAGTGGCGCGGAAAAGAATAGAGTCGCCAGCCAGGCATTTTTATCCCGAAGGAACGAGAATGGTAATGCTGCACAAATTGGAAGAAAAAAAGAGGAAGGACACGGGTCCTGCGAACCAAAGAGACCGAGTTCGGGAGTCGGTTACGACCTGGGAAGGTATTAGCACCCAGATCGTCCGCCGTACCCGACGGGATCCACGCTTGCAAAGAAAACTATTTCAAAGGGTGAGGGTATGAAAGCTACTGCAAAGAAATGAAAATGAAAAGAAACTGGAACTGGAAAAGAACTGAAAATGAAAAATGTAGGGAAAATAAAGATTGTGCTCGAACGGGCCCTACCCCGCTGCCTACGTACCTCATCAGGATAATGAGGATCAGAGACGCCGTAGTTCCCCTAACTAGGGGTACTAAAAGGAAATTGCTTGTGAATTAAGGCTTGAACTGCCTATGCCATTGCTTAGGTGTTGCAGACTCGGACGACGAGTGCGTAACCGTCTTGCAAAATGACAAGTAGGAGCAAGTTCGCATACGGAGCGAATGAGATGAGAAAAGAATTCCCGAAGGAAAGACGCTTATTGTTTGTTTGTGTTTTTTAGAAAGCTTTTAGGAGTGTGTCATAAGGAAATGAACTCAAGCTCTTTTCAATGGAATGTGCATTCCAAGATGGAATAATAGAACAAGCACACTCAAGTAAGGAGAAGATCCCCAAAACTTGAACCCAAAGACTAGGGCTTAGGCTCACTAACTTGTTTGATTATTAAGTGTTTTGGTATTTACCAATGAAGAAGTGTTTTTTTAGCTTTTCTTTTATAAAGAAAATACCTTGATCAGACTTGTGCATCACAAGATAAGCTTGTACTATCCCAAGATGAGAAGACTACAAGCATACCTCATGGGATAAGGCTATGGATCAAGACATCACTTCAAACTTATTAAAGTGTTTTTTAGAGTTATGAGATGAGAAGAGAAGAAGAACCAAAAGGATCTCAAAGGAAAAATTCTAAAGGGGGACTAAAATAATCCTAAGTGTTAACATGCATGGATATCCTAAGGGTTGGTGAGGTTTCTATCCTAATGAAGAAGGAAGGAAGAAGAGAAGAAGAAGATAAAAGAGGGGATGAGAAAGGCCTAAGCCCAACAACAAATGGTTAGTGCACATAAACATAAAAGGAGAAGATGAGATTTGGAGATGTGGAACTCAATTCCCACACCTCACACTTACCATAGCCCCTGCAAGGTTAGCAAAATCCAGCAAATGCTCATTAATAAAATCATGGCAATGACATGCTCAAAGCTCACACCAATCAAGATCACATAACTAGGTCACACATGGCACAAACAAGCCTTTACGTTGAAAACACGGAAGCATGCATCAATCAGCAGGAAAATCACTCAAACAAACGTGTTCAATGATCATATAATGATCCATGGTATTTAGGACAAGTATGGAGATCAAACATGCCAAAAATAACTCAAAAGTAGCCTACTGCTTCAGTGTTAACCGGTTAACCAATCCGTTAACCGGTTAACCATGCCAAAACCTGCGTAAAACAGCAAAAAACCAAGTGCGTTAACCGGTTAACCAATCCGTTAACCGGTTAACACTGTTAAAACAGCAGCAAATCCTGCAAAAACAGCAACTCAAAATAGCTTATTCAAATAATCTCATACCAGTCCAGCAAGCATTTGAACATGAAAATAATGCATCAATTCACATTAAATGGCATTATGAAGCTTATGAACACTAACAATCGGATCCGGTTACAAATCAACCAATCAATTCATGCAACACAATCAAATACACAAGCACATGGTAGATTTAAAGCACAAACATGCAAATAAGCTAAAAACAGAGCTAGATCTGAAGTTAACCAACCTACAAAGCGGAGATATGCTTTGGTAATTGTTGATTAAGCTGAAAAAGAGAGATCTCGCGCAAAACCTTGAAGATCCGATGCTAAGCTCCACACTCCATGCAAAATAAATGCAAGAACAAGCTCTTGATGCAGAATTTTGGATCCAAAAGCACTTCTAGATCTCAAGCCAGATCTGAATCACCACTAAAGCCAGCAAATTGATGTAATGAAGTTATGAATGGAGGTCTAGTTCCAAGATCTACACACCTCAAGGCAAGGTTGTGTGATCTTCAAAGAGGAACTCTTGGTGAATTTGGAAAAATGGGAGAGAAAAGTTAGAGAATTGTGAGAGAAGAGAGTGAAAATTCAGAAATGAAGAGTCAAAAATGAGGGAGAGCCCCTTTGGTTTGGAAAGAAATGAATAAATATGGTTTAGGTTTGGGGCCCAAAAATTAGGATTGGGATCCAAAATTATGGCTTGGGTAATGTGATTAGGATGTAGCAATGGGATTAGGCTTGGACAAGAGCTCTAGATCTTTCCTTTAATTTCCAATTAATTCAAAAATGAATAAAAATCAGAAAAATGAAAAATGGAGCCAAAACACACATGCTGAACTTGCTGCTGGAAATTCAAATTTCGCAACCGTTAACCGGTTAACCAATCCGTTAACCGGTTAACGCATGGAAAATTTGAATTTCCCTCCCCTTGGTGGGAAACCTCAAAACTAAGCCAGCGCCTACCGCTTTGATCTGATCTTGATCCTTGATCTTACCAAATCATTATAAGAACATCCCTTGGCTAGAAAAAATGGGGTTGGACCCCTTGAAATCTCACGGTTGACTTTTTTAAGGCACAGTTGACCAATTACTTCGTCTGCAAGAAACCGAAGAATTGTCTGACTTCCATATGGAATTCTCTCATGAAATTTGACACATAGGATCCTCCCAACATATAGAAGACTTGGCCCACAAGAAATGGCCAAAGTTGTGAGGTCTTGGTGATTGAATCCCAAACCCTAATTTGGGTACACTGCATAGGAGCTTTGCCTTGTCCTGAGATCTCTGATGATCATGCAATCTTCTGAGCTTTTGTTAATGGACTTGATCTTGTAAATGGAGTGTAGACTCACCATAGAACTTGTACAAACTCATTGGGACCCTTGTCATGGCTTGAAAGGCTTCTAGGACCTCCACAGATGACCATATGCTTGATGCTAGGACATGAGGGATATTATGCTTCATCTTTCCATGATATGATGCTGACAACATGATATGAGTATGATGAATATGCTATGATATGATGTTTAAAAGAAGAGGGCAAATTTGGGGTGTTACAGCTGCCCCTATTCAATCATCAGTTAATCTGAAAAGGATGATAGTACGGGCTATCGACCATTCAAGATAAACTGTGATTGAATACCAAGAAGACCAAAAATTTGCACTCTGACGAAGAATGCAACGCTGGGAAATAAATCCAACCAGATGACGCTCTGGGGACTGCAGGGGAGAAAAGAGCAGACGAACTTCTTCCAGGTTGAAACTGATATCTGGAGTAAGAACAAGTTGACAGACGAGTCTTCAAACGATCCTGTGACGCCAGGAGCTGAACATACGAGTCCTCAAACACTTCAAACATAATCTGAGACAGACAAGTCTTCAAACAATCCTGTGACGCCAGGAGCTGAACATACGAGTCCTCAAACACATGAGACAGGCGAGTCTCCTTCGGATTTACCTGTTACGCCAAGACCGATAATGCACTTAAGTCTGTGGGATAGACATGCAATCAAGGTAGACAAACCTTCTTCATATATTATCCGCAGATATATGGTACAAGACAGACGAGTCTTTTATGAGCAAACCTGTGACGCCAGGTGCAGCAACAATAATTGGTGCCTGAAACAGACGAGCCTCCTTCGGATTTACCTGTTACGCCAGGACCGGTAACCATTTCGACATTAATTCCCACTGTCAGGATTTGAAACCTCTTCAATACAGACGAGTATTGGATGATCATCAAGATAACACAGACGAGTGTCATAAGTTAATGTTACAGACGAGTATCAGACGATGATCTGAGAAACACAGACGAGCGTTTCAGGCAATGATACAGACGAGTATCAGCCACTGGTATAGACGAATACCAGAAATTCAAACACAGACGAGCATTTGAAGCAGCAATAGAAGTATCAGGGTAAACAGCAAATCCTCACATACAGATGTAAGCTAGCACAGATGAGTGCTGGGGATGATACAGACGAGTATCCGAGCTTCAGAACACAGACGACTTCTGGGGAGTAAAAGCAGACGAGCTTCAAACAAGCACGAACGAGTGCTGGACAGTCGCGGACGAGCAACAACAGAAAATACATATCAAGGCACAGAAGAGTGCAGCGAATGATCCAATACCAAACACAGACGAGTGTTGGGAGGTTGCAGACGAGCAATAGCAAATATCATATCAGAACACAGAAGAGTGTTGAGGAATTGCGGACGAGCAACAACAACTATCATGACCAAACACAGACGAGTGTCGGAAAATTGCAAACGAGATATATCAAGGTAATCATAAGCCAATGCTGGGGGAAAGCAGGCGAGCAGTACCACAGAATCAACACAGGCGGGTGTTGAAAGATGCAGACGAGCAACAATAAAGCAGTAATACCAGTGTTGGGGAGACCTCCATTTAGGGATAACACAGACGAGTGTTGACAAACACAGACGAGTGTTGACAAACACAGACGAGCGATAGACAAATGCCTGATTGGCAGCAAGAGATACAACTCTGCAGGGGAAAAAAAGTTAAGAGGTCTGGACACTCAACTTTGACTGAGGTGATGAATACCTGGCTGTATCATCAAATACTCAGAAGTATGGCAACATCGCTGGGGAATATTTCACGGACAGAGGTGAAAATCAAATATGAACTCTGTGGGGGACAGGATCATCTCCAGACTTGGCTGGGAAAGTTGCCTGAATAATACTCTGGATGGGGAGGATTCTTGCTGAGGATAAGATACTGCCAATTCCAACTCTGATGATGTCAGGCTTTCAGGTACCTGCTGGGCATACTCCGCTGGGGAAGGAGAAAAATGCTTGGGCTACTACCAAGGATTATCTGGATAAAATCTGCTTGGGGATCCCAGGCTTCAGATACCTGTTGGAGGAAGAAATTTATGTTTGGGGAAATACTCTATTGGGGAAGAGTAAATCGCTTGAGAATGTGACACCATCCTTCAACATGCAACAAAGGAAAACACAAGTGTGCCCCGGGGATTTGCGTGGCATGATCTGTTCATCCATCATTACCCGACACTCAAAGAGGGTTATAGTTTCCCTGCATGTCAGTTTTCTTTTCAAAATTATCACATGTTTAGATGCAATGCTATTTTTGCTGAAAATTCAGGACATTTTGCAAACAAAAATAAACACACACAACTTTTTGACTGAATATTCTTTTTATTGAATGGCCTATGAATAGGCAAAGATTTACATCAGGAAGCAACCACCTGGAAAGAGGTAGCCACTATAAAATTGAGAAAAGAAACTATCCTAATGGCAATGTACACGGCATTCCAAGGAATTCCATTTCTGCTATGATCAGCATGTCTTCGAGACTCTCCATTCTGCTTTGGCTGTCTGAGAGGATGAGGGGGCCATTTCCTATCCTTCTGATATTGTCAAGTTGTACGAAACGATGATGTGGTTCAGATAACTCGGATCGCAGTTATTCGCTTATTCCCTTGTTTTGTGTGAATCTCCCTTTCGGGTTTTCAATCCACCGGGATACCCTTTTTTGCCTGAGCTGTCCAATGTGGCTTTTCAACTCAGCGGGTGTACATTTTTTTTATTTCCCTAATTTTTGCCCGAGCTTTTTATTCTGTTTTTAGCTCGCCGGGATGCCCTTTTCTTGCCTGGACTATAATTCAGTTTTTTGTGTCCAGCGGGTCTCTTTATGCGAAGTATTTTTTAACTGCGTCCGAGTTAACAGGGGATTGGAAGTCATCTCCATCCATAGTGGTGAGCATCAATGCTCCTCCTGAAAAGACCATCTTCACTATGAATGGTCCTTCGTAGTTCGGGGTCCACTTGCCCCTATGATCTGAACCTGGAGGAACGATCCTCTTCAATACAAGCTCTCACACTTGGTATTCTCGAGTACGGACTCGTTGGTCGAATGCACGCTTCATTCTCCTCTGATAAAGCTGACCATGACAGATAGCTGCTAATCTCTTTTCCTCAATTAGACATAGCTGATTATAACGAGCACGCACCCATTCAGCCTCATCCAGCTTGACATCCATCATCACGCGCAGTGAAGGAATCTCTACTTCAACAGGCATGACTGCTTCCATGCCATATACCAGAGAGAAGGGAGTTGCCCCTGTCGACGTCCTGACTGACGTTCGGTACCCATGCAAAGCAAAAGGTAGCATCTCATGCCAATCTTTGTAAGTGACAACCATTTTCTGCACAATCTTCTTGATATTCTTGTTAGCTGCCTCTACCGCACCATTCATCTTTGGTCGGTAAGGAGAAGAATTGTGATGTTGTATTTTGAAGTCCCGACACAAGTCTGCCATCATCTTGTTATTGAGATTAGAACCATTATCAATAATGATCCTTTCGGGCACTCCATATCTGCATATGATATCTCTTTTCAGAAATCTTGCCACCACTTGACGAGTGACGTTGGCATAAGACGCTGCTTCTACCCACTTGGTAAAGTAATCAATCGCGACCAAGATGAAGCGATGACCATTTGAAGCAGTTGGCTCAATCTTCCCGATCATGTCAATGCCCCACATAGAAAAGGGCCAAGGGGATGACATGATGTTGAGCGGGCTCGGAGGAACATGCACCTTGTCTGCATATATTTGGCACTTGTGGCACTTACGAGCGAATGAACAACAGTTTGCATCCATTGTTATCCAGTAATAACCTGATCTCAGCAATTTCTTTGCCATAGCATGCCCTCCTACATGGGTACCGAAAGATCCTTCGTGGACTTCCTACATCAACAGGCTTGCTTCGTGTCTATCCACGCATCTGAGCAAGACCATGTCAAAGTTTCTCTTGTACAAAACCCTGTCTGTATTCAAGAAGAAGCTAGCAGCAAGTCGCCTTAAGGTCTTTTTGTCGTTGGAAGATGCCCCAGTTGGGTATTCTTGCTTTTCCAGGAATAACTTGATGTCAAAATACCAAGGTTTCTCGTCAGACACGGCGTCTACCGAGAAGACATAAGCGGGAGCGTCAAGCCTGGATATGTCAATTCTGGGCACAAAATTCCAACACAAGACTTTAATCGACGAAGGGAGAGTGGCCAGTGCGTCGACAAACTGATTTTCGTCACGTGGTATGTATTTGAGCTCAACTGTCGTGAAGAACGTCAACAGTTTCTAGCATAATCCCTGTATGGGATTAGATGCTCTTGATGCGTATACCACTTGCCGGTAACCTGGTTAATGACGAGGGCTGAATCTCCGAATATGTCGAGGTTCTTAATCCGAAGATCAATTGCCTCCTCTATTCCCATTATACACGCCTCGTATTCCGCTTCATTGTTGGTGCAGCCAAAAGTAATTCTGGCAGCGAAGGGTAAGTGGACGCCTTCAGGAGTAATGAGTACGGCACCAACTCCACGACCATTGATATTGACGGCCCCATCAAACATCAACTTCCATTTGGATTCAGGGTCTGGCCCCTCCTCCAGAAGCGGTTCCTCATAATCGTTTGTTTTGAGGTACATGATGTCCTCATCAGGGAAATCAAACTTCATCGGCTGATAGTCATCCTCAAGAGGTTGCTGTGCAAGGTAATCTGACAATACACTTCCTTTGATGGCTTTCTGAGAAGTGTACTGGATGTCGTATTCAGTTAAAATCATCTGCCACCTAGCAACCCTTCCGGTCAACGCTGGTTTCTCAAAGATGTACTTGACAGGATCCATTTTGGAAATGAGCAATGTGGTATGAGTCAACATGTACTGCCTCAGTCGGCGAGCAACCCATACCAAAGCGCAGGAAGTTTTCTCGAGCAGTGAGTATCGGGATTCACAGTCGGTAAACTTTTTGCTAAGGTAATAAATGGCGTACTCTTTTCGACCAGACTCGTCATGTTGGCCTAGCACACACCCCATTGACCCTTCTAGCACGGTCAAGTACATGATTAACGGTCTTCCTTCCACTGGAGGCTCCTGCAAATATTCTTTTATTTTGTCGAAAGCTCTTTGGCAATCATCGTTCCACCTGACCGTTTGCTCTTTCCTTAGCAACTTGAATATTGGTTCGCACGTGGCAGTTAGATGAGATATGAACCGAGAAATGTAGTTCAACCTCCCTAAAAACCCGCGCACTTCCTTTTCTGTCCTCGGTGCAGGAATATCTTGAATAGCTTTTACTTTAACAGGATCTACCTCAATTCCCCTTTGACTAACAATGAAACCCAGCAATTTTCCAGAACGCACTCCGAAAGTGCACTTGTTCAGATTCAACCTCAGCTTGTATTTGATCAGTCTATCAAATAGCTTCTTCAGGTTAACCAAATTCTCCTCTTCGTCTCTAGACTTTTGCGATCATATCATCCACATAACATTCGATCTCCTTGTGGATCATGTCATGGAACAATGTGACCATCGCCCGTTGATAAGTTGCCCCGGCGTTCTTCAAACCAAAGGGCATGACCTTATAGTAGAATGTCCCCCACGGGGTAATAAACGTTGTCTTCTCCATGTCCTCCGGCGCCATTTTTATCTGATTATAACCGGAGAAGCCATCCATGAAGGAGAACACCGAGAATTGAGCAGTATTGTCCACCAACACATCAATGTGTGGCAACGGAAAATCATCTTTTGGGCTTGCTCTGTTCAAATCCTGATAGTCAACGCACATCTGGACCTTGTCGTCCTTCTTAGGTACAGGAACAATGTTAGCTACCCAAGGTGGGTAACTAGTCACAACAAGGAACCCGGCATCCCACTGCTTCTGAACCTCCTCTTTAATCTTCATCGGCATGTCAGGGCGAGTTCTTCTCAATTTTTGCTTTACGGGAGGAGAGTCTTCTCTCAGAGGTAGCTTATGCATCACGATGTCGGTATCTAAACCTGGCATATCTTGATATGACCAAGCAAAGATATCCACATACTCTTTCAGCATACTGATCAGCTCTTTCTTGACGTCGGCCTGCAGATTGGCCCCGATCTTGATTTCCTTCTTTGCATCTTCACTGCCAATGTTGATGGTCTCAATTTCCTCTTGATGAGGCTTAATAACTCGTTCCTCTTGTTTCAACAATCTAACCAATTCTTCAGGGAGGTCACAGTCTTCCTCAACCCCTTCATCAGCTTGGTAGACTAGATTATCAAAGTCATGCATAGTCATAGCAGGAACGTTATCTGTGGAATCCGGATGATCAACACTGCACAGATGACGTGCTTATTCAGAATCTGCTTATTTTGAAAAAGAGACTCTAACACAAAACAAAAAGGAAAACACATTGCCATTTTTATTTTTATTTTTTTGTGAAAAAGTTTAAAAACAAAGACAGGGAACACCGTTTGTCTGAAAATGTCCTTTTATTTCATAGCAAAATAACGATGCAATACAAAACATGGTGGCCCAATACAATGGATCCAAGCATCTTGGGCAGAATGCTGGATTTGACAATGCAGTATGCTAATAAAAGGAAACAAAACAATTACTCTGAGAGCCAGGTGACTTGTATGATGTCTTCAGCAAACCAATTTCCTAGCTCCTCGCCGGGCGCACACGGGAGGATCCAATTGTTGTCCCAATCTCCGTCACTATCCCCATCTTGGCTTGCCGTACAGATCTGATCGCGGTTGAGTAACCCAACACTTGTGAACGTGATAGCTTTACCACTCTGAGTAGAACCACCAGGCTAATACCCTAAGCCAAACTTATCGTCTTTCTTTTCTAGCTCCAACAACTTGCCCCAGCCCTGGGCACTGCCTGATTGAACAACCTCTTTTGCTTCCCTGTAGGAATGGATGGATGTGCCCTCATTGTTTTTCTTCACAGGAGTCAAGATACTGACATCTGCTTCAAAATCTTGGCATAAAGTCTCATGGATTTCTCCATCCATTTCTACGTACTTGAATGTTGACAGGTGGCTGACGAATATATCTTCTTCCCCATAAACTGTGATAACCTGGTCGTCCACCACGTACTTAAGCTTCTGATGCAGGGTTGAAGTGACGGCTCCAGCAGCATATATCCACGGCCTTCCCAACAAACAGCTATATGCGGGCTGGATGTCCATAACATAGAAAACACTTTTGAAGACTTGAGAGCCTATCTTGACGGGCAACTCAACCTCCCCGAAAACTGATCTTCTTGAACCATCGAAAGCTTTAACAACCAGATCACTTGGCGTCAGGACAATCCCATCAATATTAAGCTTCATCAGTGCCTTCTTCGGAAGCACATTCAAGGAAGAGCCTGTGTCTACAAGAACATGAGACAGCACAACGCCCTTGCACTCCATCGTGATGTGTAGTGCTTTGTTGTGGTTTATGCCCTCCGAAGTGAGGTCTCAGTCAGTAAAGCCTAGGCCATGGCTAGCATTGACACTTCCAACAACAGCCTCGAGTTGGTTGACAGTAATCTCCTGAGGAACGTAGGCCATTTGAAGTACCTTCAGTAAGGCTTCTCGGTGCGCGGGAGAGCACATCAGCAGTGACAAGATAGAAATCTTTGAAGGCGTCTGGTTTAGTTGATCAACCACCTTGTAGTCACTCCTTTTGATAATCCTCATGAACTCCTCTACCTCTTTTTCGAACGTCCCCTGCCCATCCACAGGGGTAGTTGACTCATCGTTCGCAGCCTGTTTTCCTTTGGCTTTGGACGAAGCCTCGACCTCAGGATCCCCTCTCAACGCAGGGGGAGCGAACAGACGTCCACTTCGAGTGAAACCCCCAACCCCGCCGACATTCTCTACAGTCGGGTCAGCACCATGTTTGCTCTCCATCTTCTGTCCAGCTACATAAACATCGGAGCCATAATGCCAGGGAATGGCTCTATCATCTGTGTACGGCTGGCCCAGGTACAGTAATAGTTACGGGACTAATCTGAGGAGCATGGATTGTAACTGACTCTCGTCTGACGGGCATATCAGCTTCATCGTAGAAAATAGTAATGGTTGACACATCATCAACCTCTTCATTACTAACTTTACTGAACTGCAAGGATCCAGCATCAATCAAACCCTGCAAACCCATCTTTAATTTCTCACAACCATTCACAACACTCATACAGTCTTCACAATCAAGACAGCAACCAGGAAATACTTGACCCTTCAACAGTTTCTCTTTCACCACCCTCAATGGAGTCTTCACTTCCTCAATACTCAGCACCAGACTCAACTTGTCACCACTCTCAACAGCATTGATTCTTGCCCCTCCATGATGCGGAATAGGGTTCAAATTAACATTCGGCGGTGGCGCAAAGTTGATTGCTTTAGAATCTATAAGATCTTGAACCTTATGATGCAAAGCCCTGCACTTCTCGGTCGGGTGCCCGGGTGCTCCAGAGTGGAAAGCGCATCGCGCATTGACATCATAACCAGCTGGAAGCTCTCCAGGAGGTGGTGGTGCCAAAGTCCTCAGTTGAATCAGGTTCAAATCTAACAGTCTTGGCAATAAAGCAGCATAAGTCATCGGGATAGCCTCAATCACCCTACTAGTCGGGCGAGTCTGCCTCGACTGATATGGTCTCTGCTGATAGTTGGTTCGAGGTTGTTGTTGTTGCTGATGTTGTTGTGGTGGAGGTAGCATCTGTTGTACGGGAGCTGCAAGAATGGTGACAGCAGCCACATGTTCATAAGGTCTTCTATAACCACGACCTTGGCCTCGACCGAATACAACATTCGTCTCACCCTCTCGTCTTCTAGGAGGTCCGCTAAAAGCTTTCCTCGCTCCATTTGAGTTGCTAGCACTTGGGTCTTGTATCTTCCCCATTTTCAGCAATGTTTCAACTCTTTCTCCTGCAATAACAATATCATTGAACTTAGTAGCAGAACTCGACGCCAGTCTCTCAAGAAATACCCCCTGGAGGGTACCCATAAACATGTCGGCCATTTCATTCTCTAACAGCAGTGCTTGTACCCTGGCAGCTGGCTGGCGCCACCTCTGGGCATATTCTTTGAAGCCTTCTTTTGCTGTCTGAGCCATATGCTGCAACTGCGTGCGGTTCGGAGCCATATCCATGTTGTATTGATACTGCCTCACAAAGGCTTCAGCTAGATCTTTCCAGCTCTTGACATTGACCCTACTGAGCTTCATGTACCATTCAAGAGAAGCTCCCATCAAGCTGTCTTGAAAATAATACATCCAAAGTTTCTCATCATCTGTGTGAGCGGCAATTCTCCCAACAAATGATTGAAGATGGGTCTTTGGGCAAGCAGTGCCATTATACTTCTCGAAGGTTGGAACTTTGAACTTATACGGAATCCTGACCCCAGGAACCAAACCCAAGTCGGTTATGTCGAATCCCAAAGAGCTCTGGGATTGAATAGCTTTGATTTGCTCAGCCATCTCTTCGAACCTCTTGTTCATCTCTGCTCCTTGACCTTCAGCTTCATCAAGTAGAGTGAACTGGTCGTCATGATTATCCATCTGAATGTTGTGCAACCCATCGTTGGTAATAGTCACTCTTGGCTGTGCAACAGGAGGTTCAACCTGACGTGCGCCCGCACCGGTACGATTGCCAGCAGTAGCAGCAACAGTAGTGTTCCTGTTCTGATTCTCAACCATCTCCCGTAGACGCTCTTGGTTCTGCCCCATGCCGGCCATTAATGTCATAAAGTTGTCCATTCTCTGTCTCAGATCTGCCAAGTCCGCTTGCATCTGGTCCATGGCTCGTTCTCTGTTAATCTTGGTTGGATATCTGTGCACTGCTGGTGGTCCCCGAACTTTACGAGGAGCTATAGTGCCTGAATATGACAAAACACGTTAGTAACTGAGACGACACCTGCAAAACAAACAAACAGGTTATATGCAATGCAATGTAACTGTTCATGTTCCCAATTTTAAGCATTTGGCATGCCCCAGTTCTGGCATCTATCTCAGACAATCACTTTCAGTGTTTAGCTTTCAAACTTTCTCTTTGATAAGTGTTCAGACATTAGCAGTATCCAGACAAACGAGTCTTGCACATTCAAAATGATAACTTGCACATTAATACTGAATATGAACAAACCACTGTAGGCCAAAAGTCAGAATACAACCAGAAATATTCCCCGAAGGGTTACATGCCAGTACATAAAGACAAAAGAAATAAAAGCAAGACTCCTACAACAAGCCTGTAGGTAGCCTGAACAATAAACAACTAAGCCAAGGATTCAGGATCTGCTATCTCTGCCCTGCTTTTCTTGACACCCGCTCTCAGCTTGAGCTCTTTGATCTCTTTCCTTGCTTCCTCCAGGGCTAATTGACTTTGGGCTAGCTGTTGGGTCTTCTCCCTCCGGATGACGTAAGCTTGCTCCACCTCCTCCTTCTTGAAAGCCATCTGAACTTCAAAGAACTATTCCTTCTCTTTGAATTTCTTTTGCTCTTCATCCCTTTGGCCTTGCAGCCAAACAATGGATTGACGGGCATCTTTGAGAGTCTTTAGAGTCTCCTTGCGCTTAGCTTCTCTTTAAGCTTTCAAAGGGTAGCCAAACTGCTTTCTGGCTAATGTTGGATAGTAACTGATGACACCTTTCCTTCCCAACAAAGGTACTCCAGCAAACCTACCGCAACTAACCATCAACTCCTTACCTAACAAATCCCTGTCATAACCCCAAGCAATATCTTCTACAGTCAATCCCATCAGTCTTCTGGACCATCTCCATTCGTCTCGCATCTCCTTGAAGGAACCTGACTTAGGCAACTGTCTAGCAAACCACTTAGCGAACAAAGGAGCACAGCAGACCACTGGACCACCTCTACCCTTCTCGTTTCTGTAATGGACACTGAAATAAAAGTCACCCAATAAAGTAGGCACTGGATTGCCTTTTGCAAATATTGAGATCACCTCTAAGTTGACAAACTCTTTCTCTCCAGGAAACAAACTGGACCCGTATACCATCAATGCAAGCAAAGCTCCAAAGTCGTTCCACTTAGCCTCTGTAGCATACTTCTCAACCTCTGGGATAAGCACACTCCAGGGTAGACCTCTGCCTTCACTCTCTTGCAGAGCCTTCCTGACTGAAGCGACTGGCAACCTACAAACCTTGGTTATGTCTTCATCTCTGAGCACAACCTCTGACCCGTAGAACGACAATGTCTCTTTGATCAGAACACTCAGCATGCTGGAGATCTCTTCTAATGTCGGAGCTAGAATGTAACCTGGAAAAACAAAGCAACGCAGCAGGGGATCATAAAATTGCAGCAAGGTATGCAAGCTATCTTTCTGGTCTGCAGTGGGCTTGTCTACAAACTTCAGTATCTGGCCATATCCTTTCTTGAAATTACCCAAGACTTGATCGTTCATCAGACCCGCTAACATCTGAACACTTTTAACTTCCGGCTGAAGAAAGGTATAATGCACATTCTTTTTTCTCGGATCTCTTCTGATTTCTGCCATGGAGATAAGAATACCAGAACTGGGAACAGATGTGAGCAATGACCTGAAAAATGGGAAACATAAACAGTTAATGCAAAGAATGATGCAAATGTAATGCAATGCAAACATATGATCAACTGGGACCGTCTGAACTGGATCACTGACAAAGGCCCATCTGAATAACTGGAAAACCCTAAAGTCCACTGAGTCACACTCTCTGATAATCACAACTCACTGAAGAAGACCTCAGGACCACAATATCAAGAAATTCAGAACCAAGAAAACCAGTATCAAGAAAACCAGAACTCCAGAACCAGAACTCCAGAACCATAGAATCATAGAACCATAGATCATAATCACAGGACCACAGATCATAACAAGAACCACTAAACAGATGAGTGTATGTTGAGGTCATGGGTTCCTGCACACCTGTAAACACCCCCCAATCTCACGGGTAAAAGGCTCCGGGTCAGACATCACGGACTCTCAAAGCCGAATAAAAATAATACTTTCACCATTTCCGAGAAATGGCTCATGACCAAATCAGGGAATCGGTTTGGCATTATATACTACGCAGGGAGGCCTCAGCTGAGTCCAGGAAACAAGGTCATCCTATGCGATCCCCAGGTGGGCCCTCGGATGCGAATGGGTTTGCCACAAAATGTGGTCTGCCACTGTCATCACTAAAGAGGGATGTTTCCACCAGGTTCTCAATGATCGGTCCCCAGCTGCACATAACTGTCAGGGTCATGTAATGAGAGAGGAAGATCCCCAAATCAAGACATTTCTAAGACAGTCGCAACCTGGGTGTGGAACTCACTACTACCCCCATGACAAGATCTCATGAGGCCAGAGTGGAACCACTCTAAGTCCTATGGTGCACTCGAGCCGGGTACTTGGCTCATATCTCTCAATAACAAGTAACACCCCTCCCACCAAAGAAAACCAGTCCAGACAGTCCAGTATATACATGATGCAGTAAATAAAGACTGAAAACTGTAAATAAAGCTGTAAATAAACAACAATAAAATACAACAAGCCACAACAAACAAACATCACCCAATGAAACGGCAACACACAAGCGCTAGGAGGGACTCACAGGGGAACCAGAGATCATCTGGTGTGCAGTCCCCAGCAGAGTCGCCAGCTGTCGCTCCCCGGGATTTCCATCCTGGTACAAACGCGAAAGTGGCGCGGAAAAGAATAGAGTCGCCAGCCAGGCATTTTTATCCCGAAGGAACGGGAATGGTAATGCTGCACAAACCGGAAGAAAAAAAGAGGAAGGACACGGGTCCTGCGAACCAAAGAGACTGAGTTCGGGAGTCGGTTACGACCTGGGAAGGTATTAGCACCCAGATCGTCCGCCGTACCCGACGGGATCCACGCTTGCAAAGAAAACTATTTCAAAGGGTGAGGGTATGAAAGCTGCTGCAAAGAAATGAAAATGAAAAGAAACTGGAACTGGAAAAGAACTGAAAATGAAAAATGTAGGGAAAATAAAGATTGTGCTTGAACGGGCCCTACCCCGCTGCATACGTACCTCATCAGGATAATGAGGATCAGAGACGCCGTAGTTCCCCTGACTAGGGGTACTAAAAGGAAATTGCTTGTGAATTAAGGCTTGAACTACCTATGCCATTGCTCAGGTGTTGCAGACTCGGACGACGAGTGCGTAACCGTCTTGCAAAATGACAAGTAGGAGCAAGTTCACGTACGGAGCGAATGAGATGAGAAAAAAATTCCCGAAGGAAAGACGCTTATTGTTTGTTTGTGTTTTTTAGAAAGCTTTTAGGAGTGTGTCACAAGGAAATGAACTCAAGCTCTTTTCAATGGAATGTGCACTTGTCACTACATTCCAAGATGGAATAATAGAACAAGCACACTCAAGTAAGGAGAAGATCCCCAAAACTTGAACCCAAAGACTAGGGCTTAGGCTCACTAACTTGTTTGATTATTAAGTGTTTTGGTATTTACCAATGAAGAAGTGTTTTTTTTAGCTTTTCTTTTATGAAGAAAATACCTTGATCAGACTTGTGCATCACAAGATAAGCTTGTACTATCCCAAGATGAGAAGACTACAAGCATACCTCATGGGATAAGGCTATGGATCAAGACATCACTTCAAACTTATTAAAGTGTTTTTTAGAGTTATGAGATGAGAAGAGAAGAAGAACCAAAAGGATCTCAAAGGAAAAATTCTAAAGGGGGACTAAAATAATCCTAAGTGTTAACATGCATGGATATCCTAAGGGTTAGTGAGGTTTCTATCCTAATGAAGAAGGAAGGAAGAAGAGAAGAAGAAGATAGAAGAGGGGATGAGAAAGGCCTAAGCCCAACAACAAAGGGTTAGTGCACATAAACATAAGAGGAGAAGATGACATTTGGAGATGTGGAACTCAATTCCCACACCTCACACTTACCATAGCCCCTGCAAGGTTAGCAAAATCCAGCAAATGCTCATTAATAAAATCAAGGCAATGACATGCTCAAAGTTCACACCAATCAAGATCACATAACTAGGTCACACATGGCACAAACAAGCCTTTACGTTGAAAACACGGAAGCATGCATTAATCAGCAGGAAAATCACTCAAACAAACGTGTTCAATGATCATATAATGATCCATGGTATTTAGGACAAGTATGGAGATCAAACATGCCAAAAATAACTCAAAAGTAGCCTACTGCTTCAGTGTTAACCGGTTAACCAATCTGTTAACCGGTTAACCATGCCAAAACATGCGTAAAACAGCAAAAAACCAAGTGCGTTAACCGGTTAACCAATCCGTTAACCGGTTAACACTGTTAAAACAACAGCAAATCCTGCAAAAACAGCAACTCAAAACAGCTTATTCAAATAATCTCATACCAGTCCAGCAAGCATTTGAACATGAAAATAATGCATCAATTCACATTAAATGGCATTATGAAGCTTATGAACACTAACAATCGGATCCAGTTACAAATCAACCAATCAATTCATGCAACACAATCAAATACACAAGCACATGGTAGATTTAAAGCACAAACATGCAAATAAGCTAAAAACAGAGCTAGATTTGAAGTTAACCAACCTACAAAGCGGAGGTATGCTTTGGTAATTGTTGATTAAGCTGAAAATGAGAGATCTCGCATAAAACCTTGAAGATCCGATGCTAAGCTCCACACTCCATGCAAAATAAATGCAAGAACAAGCTCTTGATGCAGAATTTTGGATCCAAAAGCACTTCTAGATCTCAAGCCAGATCTGAAGCACCACTAAAGCCAGCAAATTGATGTAATGAAGTTATGAATGGAGGTCTAGTTCCAAGATCTACACACCTCAAGGCAAGGTTGTGTGATCTTCAAAGAGGAACTCTTGGTGAATTTGGAAAAATGGGAGAGAAAGTGAGAGAATTGTGAGAGAAGAGAGTGAAAATTCAGAAATGAAGAGTCAAAAATGAGGGAGAGCCCTTTTGGTTTGGAAAGAAATGAATAAATATGGTTTAGGTTTGGGGCCCAAAAATTAGGATTGGGATCCAAAATTATGGCTTGGGTAATGTGATTAGGATGTAGCAATGGGATTAGGCTTGGACAAGAGCTCTAGATCTTTCCTTTAATTTCCAATTAATTCAAAAATGAATAAAAATCAGAAAAATGAAAAATGGAGCCAAAACACACATGCTGAACTTGTTGCTGGAAATTCAAATTTCGCAACCGTTAACCGGTTAACCAATCCGTTAACCGGTTAACGCATGGAAAATTTGAATTTCCCTCCCCTTGGTGGGAAACCTCAAAACTAAGCCAGCGCCTACCGCTTTAATCTGATCTTGATCCTTGATCTTACCAAATCATTATAAGAACATCCCTTGGCTAGAAAAAATAGGGTTGGACCCCTTGAAATCTCACAGTTGACTTTTTTAAGGCACAGTTGACCAATTACTTCGTCTGCAAGCAACCGAAGAATTGTTTGACTTCCACATGGAATTCTCTCATGAAATTTGACACATAGGATCCTCCCAACATATAGAAGACTTGGCCCACAAGAAATGGCCAAAGTTGTGAGGTCTTGGTGATTGAATCCCAAACCCTGATTTGGGTACACTGCATAGGAGCTTTGCCTTGTCCTGAGATCTCTGATGATCATGCAATCTTCTGAGCTTTTGTTAATGGACTTGATCTTGTAAATGGAGTGTAGATTCACCATAGAACTTGTACAAACTCATTGGGACCCTTGTCATGGCTTGAAAGGCTTCTAGGACCTCCACAGATGACCATATGCTTGATGCTAGGACATGAGGGATATTATGCTTCATCTTTCCATGATATGATGCTGACAACATGATATGAGTATGATGAACATGCTATGATATGATGCTTAAAAGAAGAGGGCAAATTTGGGGTGTTACAACTGGGACTACAAATGCCAGGAGGTAAACCGCGCCGAAGGAAATGCCCGACATTGGAAGGAGTAGTATGAGGCTTTACTTAAAGACCGAGATATCTGGGAGGCAGTAAGAACGGAGGTGCAAGGTCATTTCCAAGGTTACGAACGAGTTATACAGGTTCGGATCGAAGAGAGAGATATGTACCGTAATAAGCTTAATCGGCTTATTGAATGGTGCAACCTACAAATGGAGGAGCTACCTTTCCAGATTTCTATGGCAAGAGGAGAATTTGAAGATGACGGATCCTACCCGGCCGTGAGTTACTTTCTTTCGATCTACTATACCATGTTGAAGACTTTCAAGGAAGAAGTAAAGTAGTATGGTGCCCGAAGATCAAAGAATTAATCCTATTGTTGTAATTTTTCTTTATTTTTGTTTATCCAGTAAAGAATTGTTGATGTACTTTTGTAATAGTTAATGAACCAAAATCTTTGTACTTTATGTTTTTAAAACTTTGATGAATGAGAATGATTGAAGCTTGAAGTTTTCCTTTAATCCTTGACCTCTGTGATGTTCTGAATCCCGCAAATTTTGATACTTATGAATGTTCTCCTGGAAATAAAATATTTTTGTAACATTGCATTCATACATTCCCATCATTCGTTGCATTCGTTAAAACATAAAACTCACACGTGTCTTTTTAATCAGTCATCAAATTGTTTCGTCCGTACAAAACCGGAGTCGACCGTCGAAGGAGGATGGAGAGACTCGAACAAGAGAATCAAGAGCTTAGAGGAGAAGTGACCGCTTTGAAAGACAGTTTATAGAGACTCACTAATATGATGGAAACGATGGTGGCTGCTCAGAATCAGACGTCACAAAATTGTTTGGAGACTGGGCAGAGGACTGAGGCCATAGCTATCCCAACGACTGCAACACCTAGCAATGATTCCCAACACGTTGTGTCCACTGGTTTCCCTTGGGACATGCCCCGTGATTTTGTACCATAAGTTCATCAACCACATGTTTCACATGTCACGGCCGTGATGACCACTTCTCAGCCTGTGGTACATACCGCCCATTACAATGATGAACCCCTCTTTCATACTGCACCGAGCAAAAACGTAGGAGTGGACGAGAGATTGGATGAGTTCCAAGACCGCTTTTTGGAGATGCAAAACGAGATTAGGGCTCTTCGAGGCCAGGATTTGTTTGGAAGAAAGGCTTATGATCTTTGCTTAGTCCCTAATATCAGGGTCCCACACAAGTTCAGGGTGCCTGAATTTGAAAAGTATAAGGGGAATTCATACCCTCAAAGCCACTTAGTAATGTACGCCCGAAAGATGTCCACTTAGTAGGACAATGACCCATTATTGATTCACTACTTCCAAGACAGCTTGATAGGTGCCGCCCTGAAATGGTGCATGAGCTTAGACAGTGCAAAGATCTGAACCTTCAATGACCTTGGAGAAGCTTTCGTCAGACAGTACAAGTACAATCTTGACATGGCTCCGGACAGATATCAACTCCGGAGCATGTCTCAGAAGGACAAGGAAAGTTTTAAAGAGTATGCTCAAAGATGGCGTGAGGTTGTTGCCCAAATATTTACCCCTCTGGAAGAAAAGGAAATGACCAATATTTATTTAAAGACTTTGAGCACGTTCTATTATGGCCGCATGATTGCAAGTGCACCCAGTGATTTTACTAAAATGGTAAATATGGGAATGCGACTTGAAGAAGCCGTCAGAGAAGGACGCTTAGTAAAAGAAGCGGGGTCGTCCAGCGGCATCAGAAAGTTCGGAAACGGTTTCCATAAGAAGAAAGAGCAAGACGTCAGCGCCATTTATCAGAAAAGAAGTTATCAACAACAAGTAGTTGCAGTGACCCCAGTTGTTAATACAATTCCAAGCCCCATTTATCGACCCCATTTTCCTCAGAATCAACAGACTACTACACAACATCAACATCAACCCCCACAATTTCAACAACAGCAGCAACAACCTCCACAACAGACTCGCCCTCAGTACAACAACGACTGTGTTTCGAGAACATACGTTTATGATCCTATACCAATGACCTATGCAGAGTTGTTCCCAACTTTGCTACAAAAGGGGCACATTCAGATAAGACCTCCCCTTCCTCCTCCCAGGAACCATACTTATGGGTTAAAAGCCGACCAATTATGCGCTTATCACCAAGGAGGACCCGGCCACAACATTGAGAACTGCTATGGCCTGAAGGCTGATGTCCAAAGGTTAATCAAGATTGGTGTCTTGACTTTCAAAGATACCAATCTGAATGTTCAAGCAAATCCTTTGCCTCCGCACGAAGGAGCTTCAGTAAATATGGTGCAAGGTTGTCCGGGAGAGTATGTTGTTTATGACATCAGATTGATCAGGGATTCCTTAGTAAGAATGCACGCAGAATTGGCAGAACTTATCTATTTTGATAATGGGATAAATGATTATAATGCATGTAGAATCTATTTCGTTAATCCGCGGGGGTGTCATTTGGTATGAGAAGATCTCCAGAAGATGTTGGATCAAAGGTCTATTAGGGTAATGTACAACAGAAACCCTAATGGAGCTGAAGATGATGAGGAAGTGTTTGTCATAATACCGCAATTCAATGAACCCAGACCCATAGAGATCGCATACGGTAGTAGAAGGACCACTACAACTCCAGTGGTCATTTCCTTACCAGGACCGGTGCCATACAAGTCTGAGAAGGCCGTACCATACAAATATAGCGCAACCTTGATTGAAAATGGAAGGGAGGTTCCATTGCCATCCATCGTCAACATTGCTGACGTCAGCCGGGTCACTAGAAGCGGGATGGTATTCCCCAACAAAGCTAAAGAGACTGTTACACATAAAGAAACCCCAATGGAGAGTACTTTTAAGTAGACAGGCCAGTCGAGTAATGCAAGTCAAAGCAAGGGTGATGATGAAGTGTTAAAATTGATCAGGAAAAGCGAGTACAAAGTAGTGGATCAACTTTTGAGCACGCTCTCAAGAATTTCAATTTTATCTCTTCTGATGAGCTCTGAGGCACATCGGGAAGCCTTACAGAATGTCTTAGAGCAAGCATTCGTGGACCACGATGTCACCATAGGCCAATTTGACAACATTGTTGCAAACATAACTGTTTGTAACAATCTTAGCTTTTGTGACGAAGAGCTTCCGGAGCAAGGAAGAAATCATAACATGGCGCTGAATATCTCTGTCAACTGCAAGAACGATGCTTTGTCCAGTGTGCTGATAGACATTGGCTCTTCACTAAATGTCATGCCGAAGTCAACTCTCTCTATGTTAGCCTTTCAAGGCACTCCTATGAGAGTCAGTGGGGTTATTGTCAAAGCCTTTGATGGATCCCCGAAAACTGTTATCGGGGAAGTAAATTTTCCTATAACGACCTCATACTTTCCAGATCACATTTTAGGTAATGGATATCAAGGCTGCATATAGTTGTTTATTGGGTCGCCCTTGGATCAATGAAGCAGGGGCAGTGACTTCAACTCTCCATCAAAAACTCAAGTTTGTAAAGCAAGGGAAGTTGGTGACAGTTTTTGGGGAGCAGACTATGGTTGTGAGCCATCTTTCCTCTTTCTCTTATGTGGAACCAGAAGATGCTGTTGGAACTTGTTTCCAAGCCTTAACCATTGTTGATAAAGGAGTGAAGAATAGAGGGGCGTCCATTTCTTATTTCAAAGATGCTCAGCAAGTTGTTGAGAGTGGTTCGGCCGAAGTATGGGGAAAGATCGTGGTTTTAAGTGAGAATAAGGCCCGTGAAGGAGTTGGTTTTTCACCCGTATCTGCAAGATTTGCAAGGGATGAAGTGGTCATTCGCCCAATACAGGAAAGTTTCTGCAGTGGATGTTTCATGAGTCCAACTCCACCAGAAGTCGACGCGATTACTGAAGATGGTCCTGAAGAGGATTTACCAGACTTTGTTGTGCATGGAGCGTTGTGCCAGAATTGGACTGCTGTTGACGTCCCATTTATTGTTCATCTTTCTAAGTAACGTCTTTGTGTTAACCTCTCGCTCTGCCCAAGGCGAGAGGGTATTTTGTAGGGCTCTCTCTCTCTTTTATGCGTTTTAGAAAATTTTGTCTCCTCTTTGCTCTGCCCAAGGCAAGAGAGTTATTTGTTGGGCCATTTTGTTTCGAAATTAAACAGTCATTAATAAAAGTGTTATTTTTCTATTTCCTTTGTCTTTTTGTTATTTTTACTTTTTGCTTTTCGGAAAAATGGTAATCCTAAAAAAAAACCATCTACATACTTGCATATAAAAAAAATATTTACTTTCAAATATCTGCATACACTCTTCGTTTGTCTATTTCTAAAATAAAACATCAATCACATGTGCAGATTAATCATAAAAAAAAAACTCCATTGAAAAGCATGACCCATTGCCTACTCCCAACTTTGAGTTCCCAGTATTTGAAGTTGAAGAGGAGGATGACGAAGAGGTCCCTGATGAGATTTCACGGCTACTTGAGAATGAAGAAGAGACCATTCAACCATATAAAGAGACGATGAAGGTGATTAATTTGGGGACAGAAGAAGATAGGAAGGAAGTCAAGATTGGCGCACTACTCATCCTTGACGTCAAAAAAAGAATGATAAAACTTCTAAAAGAATGTGTAGATGTGTTCTCTTGATCTTACCGGGATATGTCAGGATTGGATACCTATATCGTGGAACATCGTCTTCCTTTGAAACCAGAATGTCCGCCGGTCAAACAGAAGTTAAGAAGATCACGCCCAAACATGGCTATCAAGATCAAGGAAGAAGTTCAGAAGCAGATTGACGCAGGTTTCCTTGTCACCTCAGAATATCCCCAATGGTTAGTCAATATAGTACCAGTGCCGAAGAAAGATGGGAAAGTCAGAATGTGTGTCGATTATAGGGATTTGAACAAGGCAAGTCCTAAGGATGATTTCCCGCTACCGCACATTGACATGTTGGTCGACAGTACAACTAAGTTTAAAGTTTTCTCCTTCATGGATGATTTCTCTGGATATAATCAAATTCGAATGGCTCCAGAGGATATGGAGAATACCTCGTTCATTACACCTTGGGGAACATTTTGCTACCAAGTGAAGCCTTCGGCTTGAAGAATGCGGATGCAACTTATCAGAGAGTAATGACGACGCTTTTCCACGATATGATGCACAAGGAAATCGAAGTATATGTCAACGACATGATTGCTAAATCTAGAACCGAGGAAGAACACATGGATTACCTTTTGAAACTATTTCAACGTTTGAGAAGGTACAAGCTTCGCCTGAATCCCAACAAATGCACCTTCGGTGTTTGTTCAGGAAAGCTATTGGGTTTCATTGTTAGTCAGAAAGGTATCGAAGTAGATCCTGACAAAGTTAAATCCATCCGGGAGATGCCTGTGCCAAAGACAGAGAAATAAGTGAGAGGATTTTTAGGTCGTTTGAATTACATCTCTAGATTTATTTCCAATATGACTGCTACCTGTGGGTCGATATTCAAACTTCTGCGAAAGAACTAAAGCTACGAGTGGACTGCAGATTTCTAAGTAGCTTTTGATAACATCAAAGATTACTTACTTGATCCACCTATCTTAATCCCTCCGGTTGAAGGAAGGCCTTTGATCATGTACCTGACGATATTATAAGATTCCATGGGTTGTGTGCTCGGACAACAAGACGAAACAAGACGGAAGGAGTATGCCATTTATTACCTAAGTAAGAAATTCACGGATTATGAGTCTCGATACTCCATGCTTGAGAAGACCTGTTGTGCTTTAGCTTGGGCATCTCGTCATCTCCGACAGTATTTGATTAATCATACTACTTGGTTGATTTCGAGGATGGACCCGATCAAGTATATTTTCGAGAAGCCTGTCCTGACGGGAAGAATTGCTCGTTGGCAAATGTTATTGTCAGAATATGATATTGAATATCACACTCAGAAAGCTATCAAGGGGAGTGTTTTAGCTGACCACCTGGCTCACCAACCCATTGACGATTATGAACCCGTAAAGTTCGATTTTCCCGACGAAGTTGTCATGTAATTGAAGATGAAAGATTGTGATGAGCCTCCACTTGATGAAGGGCCATAACTAGGATCCCGTTGGGGATTGATATTTTATGGAGCTGTGAATTTGTATGGAAAAGGAATTGGGGCAATGATTATAACTCCCCAGGGTTCTCATATTCCTTTCGCTGCGAGAGTGACATTCAATTGTACCAACAATGAGGTTGAATACGAAGCTTACATCATGGGTCTGGAAGAGGCTATTAATTTGAGAATCAAGAACCTAGATGTATATGGAGACTTAGCTCTATTAATCAATCAGATCAAAGGGAAGTGGGAAGTTCTACAACCTCACTTGATCCCGTACAGGGACTATGCAAGAAGGATCTCGACGTTCTTTGACAAAGTTGAGTTTCACCAGGTACCCCGTAACGAGAACAGAATGGCCGATGCTCTGGCTACCATATCCTCCATGATTGTCGTAAATCAGCAGAACGACGTGCCGAAGATTGAAATCATGCGCCTTGATAGACCTGCTTATGTGTTCACACTAGAAGAAGTTGTTGATGATAAACCATGGTACTACGACATCGAGTGTTTCTTACGACAACAGGAATATCCGCTCGGGGCATCAAATAAGGATAAGAAGACTTTATGAAGATTGGCCGGTAATTTCTTTTTGAATCATGACGTATTATACAAGAGAAATTTTGACATGATCTTACTTAGATGCATGGATAAACATGAAGCAGAAATGTTAATGAGGGAAATTTATGAAGGTTCATTTGGAACTCACGCTAATGGACATGCTATGGCTAAAAGGATGTTGAGAGCAGGTTACTATTGGTTGACGATGGAATCCGACTGTTGCAAATATGTGAAGAAATGTCACAAATGTCAGGTTTATGCTGATAAAGTTCATGTTCCTCCGACTCTCCTCAACGTTCTTTCTTCTCCGTGGCCTTTCTCTATGTGGGGCATCGATATGATTGGTATGATCGAGCCAAAAGCTTCCAATGGACACCGCTTCATCCTGGTGGCCATTGACTACTTCACAAAATGGGTAGAAGCAGCTTCCTACGCTAACGTGACTAGGCAGGTAGCAGACCGATTCATTAAGAATAATCTCATTTCCCGATACGGTATCCCGAACAGGATCATTACTAACAACAGATCGAAACTGAACAATAAAATGATGAAGGAAATGTGTGCAGAATTCAAGATTGAACACCATAACTCCTCTCCCTACAGGCCCAAAATGAATGGTGCGGTGGAAGCTGCCAACAAAAATATTAAGAAGATCATTCAAAAGATGGTTATTACTTATAAGGATTGGCACAAGATGCTTCCCTTTGCTCTACACGGATATCGCACTTATGTTCGCACATCAACTGGGGCAACTCCTTTCTCGCTCATATATGGTATGGAGGCAGTGCTCCCTATGGAGGTTGAAATCCCGTCAATGAGAGTCTTGATGGAAGCCAAGTTAACGGAGGCTGAATGGTGCCAAAGCAGGTATGATGACTTGAATCTGATCGAAGAGAAGAGGATGACAACTTTATGCCATGGGCAGTTATTGTTGCACCCCAAAATTTGCCCTCACAAGACAAGACTTTGGGTACTGAGAGGTTCACAAAGTTCACAAGACATCTTATGAAGTTCACAAAGTTCACAAGACATCTTATGAAGTTCACAAGGTTCACAAGACATCTTATGAGGTTCACAAGAAATTTCATGAGGTTCACAAGACATTTCATGAGGTTCACAAGGTTCACAAAGTTCACCAATAGTCAGAAAGTTTGACAATTCTCTCAGACAATGCCTCCTCCTAAGCAGGGCATCCAAAATTAGGGTTTTGACTTTAATCAGGCTAAATGGACTTCCAAGACTTCAAGTGAGCTTCATAACATCTTATGTGTGTTTAAGAACCCCCATGACAAGTTTCAAGACTTTCCCAAAAGATTTGCTCAGTCAGATGATCAGATAGGTTAAAATCAGTTAAAGCAGTTGAAAAGTCAAACTGAGGTCAACTGTAGTCAAACCAAAGTCAAACTTCATGATTTTTTGCCAACATCAAGTATATGAAGTAAAATTCATCATTTGATCAAGGGTTGATCATGATTCATCAAGGATATTTCAGATCATCAAGAATTAGAGGTTTCTAAATTAGGATTTCCTCAGGAAAAGTCAACTAAACTTTGACCAGCCATAAATTTCACATGCTTCATCAAATGTTTCCCATCCAAATCTCATTTTGAAGGAAATTGAATTCTCTACAACTTTGTGTCTCACAAGCCAAGCCCAAAAATGCTTCATTTGGAAGGTATGAGTTAAGACATTATAGGTCCTTTTAAAAGTCAACAAAAAGTCAACAACTTCAAAAGAGCATAACTTGAGAATGGTAAAAGATATGGACATTAAACCAATGGTGTTGGTTATAGGACTCTTTAAGCTTTCCAAAATGTCCAATAACACCCTCATAGCATTAAAATTGAAGGATTTGTGCCCTTGCAAAGTTGGGAAATTTTTGGGAGGTTTATGAAGCAAATAGGGCTTTAAAACCAAATTCTTCCAAATGGGCTTGCAATTTAGTGATCCAAACTTCAACATGACATCATGCACGACCCAATCCTCATTTATTCAGATTTTTATTATTTTTTATTTTATTTATTTTGATTTTATTCATTTAAAACCATTTTAAATCAAAATAAAATATGAAAATTGAATATTTAAAAGTGATTCTTCTTCTAGAAACTCTTAATGACCATTTAAGTTGATTTGATGCTATACAAATTCGTGCTAAGGCATTATAGCATGAAAATATTTGATTTTTTGACTAATTTGGCAAGGAGATTTCTTCACACTCAAGGTATCCATTAAGCCCACAAATCCACCACTTTTCTGACCTAATTCCATTCCTCTATAAGTATACAAACTACACAAATGCATAGGACGATTTTTTGCAGCCTCAAACCACAATTTCAAATTTTCAAAACTCACCAAAAAACTTCAATTCAGATTCTTGCATAGAGGCCATATCAAAAGATTCTGAAGGTTGCACTATGTTCCTAGATGATCATTGAACCTATTTGAACCATTTGCAACATCCAAATCATGTCATAATGCATAAACCGAATTCACATTTGAGCTTGAAACTTTGATTTTCGATTCTTCTTGTATAAGCTGTATAAATGGAATTCGATTATATATTGTTGTTTATATTGATGTTTGCAATGTTTCTGGTTGGTTTAATTTGAAGTTTGATGCAGGAATGGCCGAACTCCATTTTTAGGGTTCATGAAACCATGAATTAGGGCTTCAAGAAATAACTAATTTCAGATCAAATTGTGGACATATTTGGACTTAGAGGACATACTTTAATTGGTTTGAACCCTTAGAATGAATTTATGTTGTGTATGTTGTGTTTTTGAAATTTCAGGACCTATAGCTACGAAGGAAATCCGTCACTATAGGCTTTAGTGACGGAAGGGTGTCACTAAAAGTCTAAGACGACGGACAGAGGTTGAAGAAAGCTCATGGCGCAAAAATTGATTTTAAACATTTGACTTATTTTATTATGTTTTATTTGTGTTAAAATATCAGAAACGCTGCTTGGCTCAATTGGTAAGGGAGCGCATATGTGAAGCAAAGGTCAGGGGATCGAATCTGGTCTCCAGCATTTTTTTGGCCTCAAATTCATTTATCTCATGATTTCATCATATAATGATCAGCTTGCCATTAAACATCACATGCGCGCAGCAGCCCAGGTAGTTTTGAGAGTCCTTCAACCAGGTAAAGGACCTGGGTTCAAATCCCAGGTCCTGTTTTTTTTAGTACTTTATTTATTTTTCATATATTTTTAATATAATTCAATTAAAATAACTTCTAACATAAATAATTAATAAGATTTCTTAAAATCTCATATTTCAAAAAAACATATAATTTATTTTTCAAACTTTTCTTTATGTTCATATTTATTAGTATATATATATTATTATATTTATTTTTTTTAAAAAAAGAAAAACAATAAACCAATTAATTCAATATGTAAACCCTAGTTTTCATAATTTTTTCTCTAACCCTAATTTATTTTGATTAACCCTAATATTTTTATAAACCCTAATTGTAAATATTAATTAATTTGTTTATTTTAATTTCATAATTTTGTTTATATTTTAATTAAGTAGTAAACCCTAATATATTTTTCTAAATAATTAAACCCTAATTTATTTTTCTAAATAGTTAAAAAACCTAATTTTATTTTGTAAATTTAATTTATTATTGTGTATGCTTATAATCAAATATTTTTATAACATATATATAAAATTAAATAATTATACAATTAATCATATTTTTTTTATTATTTATTTCTTTTATAAAAAAAATCTAAAAATAATTATTTATTTAAAATTGAACTTTTTATATTATTATGCTAATTTCTTCTTCTTATATTTATTTTGTTTATTATTATTAACTTCCTTATTTATTTATCTCTTATGTGATTATTTATTTTATTATTATTATTACTAACCCAATTATTTATTCATTTACTTATTTATTTTAATTATTTTAATTATTATAATGTAATTGTATCCCTTATGTAATAGTTGTAGTAATTGTTATTATTTATTTTTAATTGTTATGGTTAGTAAAATAGGGAGTGCAAGACATGTTTGTATTTAAAATTGAAATTAGATCATTAAATCTCAAGATAAATATTTGAATTGGTACACTCACACACGTAAGTCGATCTTTGATCGCCATCTCACCTTCTTAAGGATACCTCTCATGTTGCCTAAACAAAAAGGTCAAGTAAGGTGTAAAGCAAAGTCCCTTCTATCATATCATCTAGTCCCTTAACAGATAAAAAGATCAAGTCCCTTCGTGGTTGCCTTCGTAATGATCTTGTCCCTTTCGAATAAAGATGATAAGTCCCTTCGAATTGCTTATACACCTTACAGTTGCCTAAATAACAGATGTCCCTTCACTTGTCCCTTACATCCAAGGTAATAACTACATATTCCTTAATAATAGGGATAGTCTTACCATTGAAAGAACATTTAAGAACAGAAAAGATTCAAATTAGGGTAGGTTCCTCTTAAGTACTTGCTCACTCCTTCAAAAACATTTCATAACACTTCACATTTTTAAACAATTTTCAAAACAAAGTCTTTATATATATCCGTACAAGGATCATTATAAAGTACTTAAGAAATTTTTTAATCACACACTACACTTCTCAAAAACATTTTAAAGTGAGCTAAGTAACTAAGAGCTCATGGATAACCATGGATGTAAAGGGTGCTAACACCTTCCCTTTACATAACCTACCCCCCGAACCCAAAAATCTTTTAAGGTCTTTCCTGTTCTTTTATGCCCTTTCCTTTGGATAAAATAAAAGTCGGTGGCGACTCTTGCTATCCGCAACATTTAACTAAAGTCAGTTCTCCCACCGTGTTACAGAACTGGCGACTCTGCTGGGGATTTAATAAAAGAGGGGTACCCTTAGGAATTAGATCACTTTAAAATTGTTTGCCTTGTTTGCTTTATACTTATCTGTTGGGGTGCTCTTATGTGTGAAAGATCCTAACCCGTATCTAGTGTACCTTAGGTAAATGGCAATAAACCAAGGAAACTGTACGGCGTATACTGATATGGTTGATCTGGTGGCCATAGTTAGTGTGACTTCTTGGTTGGTGCTTATGTTCCTTAAGTCAAGTTGAGGATAATATGAGGCTGCCATATGTTGTCAATGCACTAACTAACTTTTAGAACCCTAGTTATCCCATCTTGGCCTTTAGAAAATTAGTGAGATAATCGGCTTTGGTGAAGACTGAAGTTGGTTGATACTCGATACTACGCTCATTGAGATTCTAAACTTGGAGGGTTTTGGTTGGCAAGTAAGTTGCCTACTGAACAACCACCCTTGTGAAGGATCAATGATATTGAGATCCCTTAGAACCTGGTTACTTTATAGGACAGGATGAACCAACTAAACTTCAGGGGAGGGTACTTACCTTTAAACCTCATGCAAGCCTTTAAACCTTGGGCTATTGTGTGACTTGTTTGTGTGTGCCACATGTTTGTGATTGAGCATAACATCATAGCATCATCATGCATCATAAGCATAGCATTTTCACTAACCATTTCAAGGACCAAAGGATTTATCTTTGTTCTTTGTTGTAGGTCATGGCTTCTGCTCGTAGGAATACTATCAGGACCAGCTTTGTAAGAGACTCATTACAAAGTAAGTCAAGAAAGAATTCTGGAATTAACAAAGCAACTTCACGAGGAGCGGAATCTCAACTCATACCTCAACGCAGAGAGGAAACGTCCATGGGAGACTTAAAACCCCATCTTTTGTATTTATTTCATTTTTATTGTAAGCCCAAGGGGCAAACAAATTTGTTACTAATAAAAGTTTACTTTCTTAATTGTTTAAGCAAATTTAAATCTTGCGGTCCTTGAAAACATTGCATACGCATTTACATATCATATCACTGCATCACAAGTTTATTGTGCGCAGGTTTCTTATCTTCTCGCTGTTTATTTCAGCAATGGCTCTTGAACAAACAGTTAAAGATATCCAGGCACAAAATGCACAATTCCAAGAACTGATCCTGAACTTCTCCAAGGGGCAGGATGAATTGAAGACACTGCTGGCCAAAAAGACTAAGAGGACTAGAAGGTCAGGAGGCCTGATCAACATGGGAAGAAGGTTTAGAGGTCCTGTCAAGACCAAAGAACAGGTTGAAGATTATGAGTCAGAAGAGTCTGAGAAAGAGGGAGGCAGTCTCCACAACACAATGGGGGACTCTGATTCTGAAGCTAACTACTATCATGAGCCTAATGAAGATAAGTTCAAGATGCTGGTGGATAGAATGGATGCTATGGAACTGCAAAAGTCTTCTGGGCTGGATTTTGAAGACCTGAGTTTGATATCTGGGGTGGTCATACCCATTGGTTTCAAGGTTCCTACTTTCGTAGTGTATGATGGTGTTTCTTGTCCCAAGCTGCATCTGAGGTCTTATGTCCAGAGAATCCAACCCCATACTGCTGATAAGAAGTTGTGGATCCATTTCTTCCAAGAGAGCTTATCTGGAGCTCAATTGGAATGGTACTATCAGTTGGAAAGTGTCAACATCCGTGATTGGAATGATCTTGCTGAAGCCTTTTATAAGCAATATCAATACAATGCTGATCTAGCCCCTACTCGCATGCAACTACAAAGCATGTCCATGGGTGCTAAAGAAAATTTCAAGGAGTATGCCCAGAAGTGGAGAGACTTGGCTGGAAGAGTACAACCCCCTCTAACTGATAGAGAGTTAGTGGATATGTTCATGTGCACGTTGAATGGTCCTTTTTACAGTCATCTTATTGGAAGCTCATCATTTGGCTTCACTGAGTTGATAATGACAGGAGAGCGCGTAGAAAGTGGTATAAGGAGTGGCAAGATCCAAATGGGTGCTTCTTCATCCAGTACTACAAAGAAGCCCCCTAGTGGGAAGAAAGAGTCAAATGCTGTTTATGATCAACCTGATCGTAATATGAGGCATCAGTCTGTGAGTGCAGTTCATATCTCCAATCCTACTCCTGCAACACCAGAGCCATCACAGGGCAATCAACAGAGGCCTAGAAGACAGTTCACCAAGATCAACATGTCACTGGCCCAAGCCTTGCAACACTTGTTGAAGGGTGAACTTATCACTTTGAGGGACCCTCCTCAGAATCCCAATGTTACCTCTCCCAGGTACAATCCTAATGCACAATGTGCATATCATTCAAATTGTCAGGGACTGAAGGAAAATTGCGATCTAAACGCAGCGGAAAACAAAAATTTCCTTTAGTGATCCTTACGAATGAGCATGGTCAGTGATAGAATCGTTACCTCTTTGTGGCGATTCAGATCTTTGATGCAGCGATCACAAGCGTTGATGAAGTGCAACGCCTCTACTCAGTCCACACGAACAGCTTCCGGTCACAGTGCTAGCTGCTTACGAACGGAATTATTTGAGTGAGAAAAGAGAATCAAAAACGAAATTGCATCAAGTGAAAGCTTCATCACAAGGGTTCCTTTTATAGACTCTCTTGTGGGCTGCGGGCTAAAAGCCCGATTCACATGATCCATAATAATATTATATATTATTATAATAACTATTATTATAATAAATATATTTATTTTATTATTATTTTATAACCATTATAAAATAACAATAATTATTATTATATTATCCGAATTTCTATTTTCACTTAAGTGCACCGTACCTTACGGTGTTCCTTTGATTTCTCTATCTCTCATCAAACTGTCCTTATGTGTGTGACCCTGTAGGATTTTGTAACGTTGGTAATTATATTAAATTATATATTTAACATAATAAACAGTGAGCGGTATCTAGCAACACATCACTGCTACCCAAGTCACGAAAATGTCATGTGATCTGACAAAACCTTTTCGTGATAATATATGTTTGTACAATTACCCTTTTGCCCCTATGTCTATATTGAACACAAGGCATACACTATGTCATCCTTGTCCAGTTCAATATTGGGCCCTTAGACATTTCTCCTGTTATGCAGGATTGGCAAATTCCATCTAGGACACTCATGTCCCTCAGCATGCTTCGTGGAGTGCCCATCAACTGTCTTTATGATCATCCAGTTACGGATAATGTTTGATCAGCAATAAAGCACCCGACTCTACATCTAGGGTCCATAGTGGTTTCAGGTCGAAGGGTGGTAATACACCATTATCACCATGAGAATAACTTATGACACTTTGCATAACATACTATGTAGTATTCTCATAGCGGGTCAATCCGGTATAAATATTACTCCTAATATTTATACCTATGTCAAGACTTGATAACTCTTTATCCATGATCCATGAGATGTGATCATCAGTCTATCTTCATAATAGTCTCAATGCTTTAATGTTATCCCACTTTGCAATAAAGCTTGACTACGGATATTTTAAGAATAATGTCTTTATGTTTAATGGGATCTCATGATTAAGTCACACTTAACATTTCATTAAACAGACTAACTATTCTAGGGACTTTATTATTCTGAAAGACAAACATAATAAAGAAATGCCTTTTATTATTAAACGAATAATCCGATACAAGTACCAAAAAGTATTGGCCTCTAGGGCTTACACCAACAGGGACATGATACCAATAGTTGCTGGGTATTGAAGAATAAGATTCAGGATATGATTGATGCTGGAGAAATTGAGTTCGACCCTCCGGGTACTCCAAATGTGATTACTGCTCCCATGCCAAATCATGAAAAGACTGTCAATACCATTGATGAAGTCTCACATATTTCCTCAGTTGCAGATTTGACTACACCATTGTCTGTTATTAAGAAGAAGTTAGTACAAGCTGGGTTCTTTCCAGGTTGTCATGAAGATTGTGTCTATTGTGCTTATAAGCCGGATAGTTGTTGGAGATTGAAGGACGGAATTCAACGCCTCATGAATAATTACACCATAGTGTTTGAGAGGACCCCACCTTCTGTGGAGAGTATGGTTGATCATATAACTAAAGGTGCGAAGGTTGAAGAGGTGGATATGGTTGATAAAGTGCCGGTGAGGATTACTTCCAAGGGCCCTGTCAAAATCACTCATAAGGGTCCAATTAAGATTACTGCTGAAGGCCCTGTGAAGATTGTTGCTGAAGCTAGAATGGCTCCTATGATCATTACCACTCCTGGTCCTATTCCGTACACTTCTGATAAAGTTGTGCCTTGGCATTATGGTTCTGATGTTTATATCCATGGTGTTAAGCAGGAACCCTTAGCTGATACGCCTGTTGCTGATGAAAACCTTGATGTTGATAATATTGCTGGATCTAGTAATATCACGAGAAGTGGAAGAGTTTTCTCTCCTCCAGTTACCTCCAAGAATGCAGTCACTCCAGCTACTACCTCCACTACTGATGCTCAGGGCAAAGGTCCTGTTATTGAACCTATACAAACTGATGTGCCAGCTGCTGATGATCTTGCTAAGCAGATGGAAGAATTATTGAAGATTATTCGCAAGAGTGATTATGACATTGTTGATCAATTGGGGCATACTCCTTCCAAGATTTCTATGTTGTCTTTGTTGTTGTGTTCTGAGGCTCATGCCAAAGCCTTGATTAAAATTTTGAAGACTGCTCACGTGCCAAATGAGATTTCTGTAGACCAGTTTGAAAATTGTGTTGCACACTTGACCTATGATAATGGGATAGGTTTCTCCGATGCTGATTTGACTCCGGCCAAAAGGGATCATAACAGGGCTCTACATATCTCTATTGAGTGTAGGGGCACTACCCTGTCACATGTATTAATAGACAATGGTTCTTCGTTGAATGTGTTGCCAAAAGAAGTTCTGAATAAGCTTAGTCCTGAAGATGCTGTGTTGAAGCCCAGTAATATAGTGGTAAAGGCTTTTGATGGCTCGAGAAGAGTGGTGCACGGAGAAATTGATCTCCCGATAAAAGTGGGTTCTCAAGTTTTCAATGCTACTTTTTATGTAATGGATATCCGTCCTTCGTACTCTTGTTTGCTTGGGCGTCCCTGGATCCATGGGGCAGGTGCTATAACCTCCACCTTACATCAGAAGCTGAGATATCCAGTAGAAGGAAAAGTTGTCACTGTTTACGGAGAGGAAGGATATATAGTTAGCCATGTGAACACCTTTAAATATCTTGAAGTGGAAGGTGAATATGTTGAAACTCTGTGCCAAACGTTCGAAGTAGTTCCTTGGGTTGTTAATAATTATGAAGCTCATCCTGTTGTCAAGAAAGTTCCTGTGGTCACCAGAGTACCTCCTACAATGGTCTCCCTCAAGGATGCTAGAGCTGTGGTGGATAAAGGTGGTTGTACTATTTGGGGTCAGCTTCCTGACATCCCTTACAAGTCTGACAAATTTGGTTTGGGTTTCACAGCAGAGTCCCAGAAGGCCGTTCGTCGTGCTCGTGCTGTTCGTATCACCAATCAGGGGATTATGAAAGATCAAATCAATGCTGTGGGTGACTATGACGAAGACTACAACTTGGATGCTTGGATTTTTCCTACTGTGGGTGTCGGGCTCAATAATTGGAAAGCCGAAGATGTTATTCCTATCTCCTTTAGTCAGGAGTAAATACTATTACTGTGTTGTTACTTTTAAAGTTTGTAATTTTTGAACAATTAAAACTCTTAAGCCTTGTGCCTTACCCGGGGCACAATGGTGTGCTTGTTACGGGATGTCATTTCATTTGCATACTTCATTCAATAAAAATCAGTGGACGTTTCGTTTTCGTAAAAATTGTGTTCCTTGTCTTTCTTTTCTTTTATTTTTGTTTTATCAGCTATGTGTTCTTACACACACCCACATCACTAAAATGCAGATCCTCATCCACTCTAGATCCTGTTGATAACAGTTCTACTATTGCCAATTATAATTTCGAGAATCCGATCTATCAAGCTGAAGATGGAAAGGAGGACGATTGTGAAGTACCTGTAGAGCTTTCTAGGTTGTTGCAACAAGAAGAGAAAGCTATACAGCCACATGAAGAGCCAATCGAAGTTGTGAATCTGGGAACTGAAGAAAACAAGAAAAAGGTCAAGATAGGGGCTGAATTAGAGGATAGTGTCAAGAGCAGATTGATTCAGATGTTACATGACTATGTGGAGATCTTTGCTTGGTCCTATGAAGATATGCCAGGGTTGGATACAGACATTGTGGTTCACCGATTACCGGTAAAAGAAGATTGTCATCCAAAGAAGCAGAAGGTTCGTCGCATGCGTCCTGAGATGTCAGAGAAGATTAAGGCAGAGGTAATGAAACAATTTGATGCAGGGTTCTTAGCTGTGACTTCTTATCCTCAATGGGTTGCAAATGTGGTACCGATACCTAAGAAAGATGGTAAGGTACGTATGTGTGTAGACTATAGGGATTTGAACATGGCCAGCCCCAAAGATGACTTTCCACTTCCTCATATTGATGTTCTGGTAGACAACACTGCTCAGTGTTAGACAACTCAATGGGGTGTGTATTGGGGCAACATGACGAGTCTGGTCGAAAAGAGCAGGCAATATACTACCTTAGCAAAAAGTTTACCGACTGTGAAACAAGATACTCACTGCTCGAGAAAACTTGCTGCGCTTTGGCATGGGCTGCTCGCCGACTAAGACAGTATATGTTGACCCATACTACCTTGTTGATTTCGAAGATGGACCCAATCAAATACATATTCGAGAAACCTGCTCTCTCCGGAAGAATTGCAAGATGGTAAATGATCTTAACAGAATATGATATACAGTACACTACTCAGAAGGCCATTAAGGGAAGTGTTGTAGCTGATCATTTGGCTCATCAAGTAGTGGATGATTATCAATCAATGAGTTTTGAGTTCCCTGATGAAGATATTATGATTATTACCAAAGAACCTGGACAATATGACGGACCTGAACAAGGATCCCGATGGACTATGGTTTTTGATGGTGCTTCTAATGCACTTGGTAATGGTGTTGGTGTTATGATCAGTTCCCCTGAAGGTTGTCATACCCCAATTACTGCCAGACTTTGTTTCTACTGTACCAATAACATGGCCGAGTATGAAGCATGTATCCTGAGTATTAAAGCTGCCATTGATATGAAGATTCAGTTTCTTGATGTGTATGGAGATTCAGCCCTGGTAGTAAGTCAGATCAAAGGAGATTGGGATACCAAGCATGATAATCTCATTCCTTACAGAGAGCATGTGTTGTCTTTGATCCCACATTTCAAAGAGATTACTTTTGGACATATCCCACGAAGAGAGAATCAGTTGGCAGATGCACTAGCCACCATGGCATCTATGTTTGAGATTAGCTGGGATGATGAAGCTCCCAAGATTACTATTGATAGATTTGAGAAACCTGCATACTGCAATGAGATTGACACTGAAGAAGCAGAGGAGAAGCCTTGGTTTTATGAATTGAAAAGATATCTTGAAGCCCAGGAGCTCCCTGAAGGGGCATCTGTCAAAGATAGGAAGTTTCTGAGGAGGTTTTCTGCTAAGTTCTTTTTGAGTAATGGGATTTTGTACAAGCGCAATCATGATTCAACTATGCTTCGTTGTGTGGATAAGAAGGAAGCAACAGAGATTATGGAAGATATGCATGATGGGATCTTTGGCACTCATTCTAGTGGTCATACTATGGCAAAGAAGATATTGAGAGCAGGTTACTATTGGTCTACCATGGAAGCTGAGTGCTATCAACATTCCAGAACATGTCACAAGTGTCAAATTTATGCTGATAAAGTCCATATACCTCCATCACCATTGAATGTGTTGACTGCTCCTTGGCCTTTTGCCATGTGGGGCATTGATATGATTGGTGAGATCAAGCCTACTGCTTCTAATGGACATCGTTTCATCCTGGTTGCTATTGATTATTTCACGAAGTGGGTAGAGGCAACTTCATTTGCATCTGTTACCAAGAATGTTGTGGCTCGATTCATTAAGAATAATCTCATATGTAGGTATGGCATCCCTGAAAGGATTATTACTGACAATGGCTCTAATCTGAACAACACTATGATTACTGATCTCTGCACGCAGTTCAAGATTAAGCATCACAACTCCTCTCCGTATCGTTCGAAGATGAATGGGGCAGTTGAAGCTGCAAATAAGAATATTAAGAAGATTATACAGAAGATGACAGTTACTTATAAGGATTGGCATGAGATGTTACCATTTGCTCTTCATGGTTATCGTACTACAATACGTACTTCAACAGGGGCAACCCCATTCTCCTTAGTCTATGGTATGGAAGCAGTTTTGCCCATTGAAGTTCAGATCCCCTCCTTAAGAATTATGAAGGATGCAGGCTTGGATGAAGATGAGTGGATTCAGACTCGACTTGACCAGATAAATTTGATTGATGAGAAGAGGTTAGCAACAGTTTGTCATGGCCAGATGTACCAGAAACGGATGATCAAAGCTTTTAATAAGAAGGTTAAGCCAAAGGTATATCAGGCTGGTGACTTGGTAATCAAGCGTATCATATTACCACAGGGTGATCCTAGGGGCACGTGGACTCCTACATATGAAGGGCCATTTGTGGTCAAAACAGTATTCTCAGAAGGTGCCATGATACTTACTACTATGGATGGTGAAGACTTCCCGCATCCTGTAAACGCAGACATAGTTAAAAAATACTACGCATGAAAAGAGACCCGCTAGGTTGACTGGCCTAGGCAAAAACAAGGGCATCTCGGCGAACCAAAAGGGTACGGGCAAAAATTAGGGATATATATAAAAAAATGTACACCCGGCAAGTCGAAAACCTGAAAAGGCGGCTTGGGCAAAAAAGGGTATCCTGGTGGATTGAAAACCTGAAAAGGCAATCCAGGAAAAAGTTAGGGATTAAAGCGTATGACTATGTCTCGTTGGGATCACCCATGAAACTACAACCAGTTGTGCTACTTACTCAAGCTCGAACAGATAAAAATCAATCCAATCGTTTCCGTCTCAACAACAGAAGATGAGATACTTGAAGATAATGGCAATAGTAGAATTGAAACTCAATAGGATTATTTCCCACACAGCTGATTTTCCTTGTTTTGTAAAAACTTGTTATGACAAATTCCTCTTACTAGGATTTCTGTCTCCTTGTACAAACTTGCCTATGTATAGGTCACTTTGTGATATAAATAAAATTCCATCTTTGAATCCAGATTTACTTTTACCCTATTTACATAAGCGAAACGTCCATTGGTTGTGTTTGAATGTATGTATGCTTTTGAATATGATTGATGTTTACCAGAAATGCATAAATGCTTAATATGATTAATGTTTACCATAAATGCATGAAAATGCATTAATAGTATTTACTAAGGACGAACGAGGGAAGGAATCCAACGAAGCTTCGCCAGTTCATCCCCACCAGACAGCTACAAGTCCCCCAGTAGGGCAAATCCATCTTCATAAAAACTTCGAGTCACATCTCCCTTGGAATTTATATCCATCTCTTTTATCCTCAAAAGGATAATCGGGAATTTATTCTTTCAATAGGAGTACGACGAACGAAGACGGGAGGTTATGGATACCTTACTATCGAACGAAGACGGGAGGTTATGGATACCTTACTATCAAACGAAGACGGGAGGTTATGAATACTATATTATCAAACGAGACGGGAACAAGTTCCTCATATTCTTCAGCTACAAATCGGGATTTATTTTCCCTGGCCAGCAGTTGTTATATGAAAATATCTAGACGCTTCAGGCTGCATGATTCATACATACATCATTTACATCATACATATCCATAAATGCATAATACATTTCTTAAGTACATCATACTATACATGCATACATAATGCATAAACTAATATTATCTTGCAAAATGTTATATACATCATGATATTTGCATCAAACTAATCTTATTTTACAGATTAATTCTCCAGCAGACAAACTTCATCAACAACTTATAACCTTGGGCCGTTGTTTATCTTCCCAAAGGTTATCTCATTATATCGGGACGTCGATTATCTTCCCGAAGGCTATCTTGAGACGTCGTTTATCTTCTCAAAAGCCATATTATCAAGCCTTGGGCCGTTGTTTATCTTCCCAAGAGCCATATCATTACTTTGGGCCGTTGTTTATCTTCCCAAAAGTATTATCATAACCTTGGGCCGTTGTTTATCTTCCCAAAGGTTATCTCATTATATCGGGACGTCGATTATCTTCCCGAAGGCTATCTTGAGACGTCGTTTATCTTCTCAAAAGCCATATTATCAAGCCTTGGGCCGTTGTTTATCTTCCTAAGAGCCATATCATTACTTTGGGTCGTTGTTTATCTTCCCAAAAGTATTATCATAACCTTGGGCCGTTGTTTATCTTCCCAAGAATCATATCATTACTTTGGGCCGTTGTTTATCTTCCCAAAAGTATTATCATAACCTTGGGCCGTTGTTTATCTTCCCAAAGGTTATCTCATTATATCGGGACGTCGATTATCTTCCCGAAGGCTATCTTGAAACGTCGTTTATCTTCTCAAAAGCCATATTATCAAGCCTTGGGCCGTTGTTTATCTTCCTAAGAGCCATATCATTACTTTGGGCCGTTGTTTATCTTCCCAAAAGTATTATCATAACCTTGGGCCGTTGTTTATCTTCCCAAGAATCATATCACTACTTTGGGCCGTTTTTTATCTTCCCAAAAAGTATTATCATCACAACTTGGCTTTTATTTTCCCAAAATCTATATTTTCACGCTTCGGACTACTTTATTCTCCAAGAAGTATATTTGAAGAACTTTTCTCTAGATGGTATCTCTAAGCTCATCTCCAGTTCTTCCAAGTGGCATCTTCAAGCCCACTCAAGCATACACAGTTAATCATCAGTATTACTCTACGCACCGGTGAGTGCAAATTTTTGGGTTTTTATGTTCAATCCCCTTCAACCTTCCAGGTCACGACTGGCACATATACCAATCTAAACCCTCAGGTTTCAAAAAATTGAACATGGGCAGCTGTTGCACCCCAAAATTTGCCCTCACAAGAGAAGACTTTGGGTACTGAGAGGTTCACAAAGTTCACAAGACATCTTATGAAGTTCACAAAGTTCACAAGACATCTTATGAAGTTCACAAGGTTCACAAGACATCTTATGAGGTTCACAAGACATTTCATGAGGTTCACAAGACATTTCATGAGGTTCACAAGGTTCACAAAGTTCACCAATAGTCAGAAAGTTTGACAATTCTCTCAGACAATGCCTCCTCCTAAGCAGGGCATCCAAAACTAGGGTTTTGACTTTAATCAGGATAAATGGACTTCCAAGACTTCAAGTGAGCTTAATAACATCTTATGTGTGTTTAAGAACCCCCATGACAAGTTTCAAGACTTTCCCAAAAGATTTGCTCAGTCAGATGATCAGATAGGTTAAAATCAGTTAAAGCAGTTGAAACGTCAAACTGAGGTCAACTGTAGTCAAACCAAAGTCAAACTTCATGATTTTTTTGCCAAAATCAAGTATATGAAGTAAAATTCATCATTTGATCAAGGGTTGATCATGATTCATCAAGGATATTTCAGATCATCAAGAATCAGAGGTTTCTAAATTAGGGTTTCCTCAGGAAAAGTCAACTAAACTTTGACCAGCCATAACTTTCACATGCTTCATCAAATGTTTCCCATCCAAAGCTCATTTTGAAGGAAATTGAATTATATACAACTTTGTCTCACAGGCCAAGCCCAAAAATGCTTCATTTGGAAGGTATGAGTTAAGACATTATAGGTCCTTTTAAAAGTCAACAAAAAGTCAACAACTTCAAAAGAGCATAACTTTAGAATGGTAAATGATATGGACATGAAACCAATGGGGTTGGTTAGAGGACTCTTTAAGCTTTCCAAAATGTCCAAGAAAACCCTCATATCATTAAAATTGAAGGATTTGTGCCCTTGCAAAGTTGGAAAAATTTTGGGAGGTTTATGAAGCAAATAGGGCTTTAAAACCAAATTCTTCCAAATGGGCTTGCAATTTAGTGATCCAAACTTCAACATGACATCATGCACGGCCCAATCCTCATTTATTCATATTTTTATTATTTTTTATTTTATTTATTTTGATTTTATTCATTTAAAACCATTTTAAATCAAAATAAAATATGAAAATTGAATATTTAAAAGTGATTCTTCTTCTAGAAACTCTTAATGACCATTTAAGTTGATTTGATGCTATACAAATTCGTGCTAAGGCATTATAGCATGAAAATATTTGATTTTTTGACTAATTTGGCAAGGAGATTTCTTCACACTCAAGGTATCCATTAAGCCCATAAATCCACCACTTTTCTGACCTAATTCCATTCCTCTATAAGTATACAAACTACACAAATGCATAGGACGGTTTTTTGCAGCCTCAAACCACAATTTCAAATTTTCAAAACTCACCAAAAAACTTCAATTCAGATTCTTGCATAGAGGCCATATCAAAAGATTCTGAAGGTTGCACTATGTTCCTAGATGATCATTGAACCTATTTGAACCATTTGCAACATCCAAATCATGTCATAATGCATAAACCGAATTCACATTTGAGCTTGAAACTTTGATTTTCGATTCTTCTTGTATAAGTTGTATAAATGGAATTCGATTATATATTGTTATTTATATTGATGTTTGCAATGTTTCTGGTTGGTTTAATTTGAAGTTTGATGCAGGAATGGCCGAACTCCATTTTTAGGGTTCATGAAACCATGAATTAGGGCTTCAAGAAATAACTAATTTCAGATCAAATTGTGGACATATTTGGACTTAGAGGACATACTTTAATTGGTTTGAACCCTTAGAATGAATTTATGTTGTGTATGTTGTGTTTTTGAAATTTCAGGACCTATAGCTACGAAGGAAATCCGTCACTATAGGCTTTAGTGACGGAAGGGTGTCACTAAAAGTCTAAGACGACGGACAGAGGTTGAAGAAAGCTCATGGCGCGAAAATTGATTTTAAACATTTGACTTATTTTATTATGTTTTGTTTGTGTTAAAATATCAGAAACGCTGCTTGGCTCAATTGGTAAGGGAGCGCATATGTGAAGAAAAGGTCAGGGGATCGAATCTGGTCTCCAGCATTTTTTTGGCTTCAAATTCATTTATCTCATGATTTCATCATATAATGATCAGCTTGCCATTATACATCACATGCGCGCAGCAGCCCAGGTGGTTTTGAGAGTCCTTCAACCAGGTAAAGGACCTGGGTTCAAATCCCAGGTCCTGTTTTTTTTAGTACTTTATTTATTTTTCATATATTTTTAATATAATTCAATTAAAATAACTTCTAACATAAATAATTAATAAGATTTCTTAAAATCTCATATTTCAAAAAAACATATAATTTATTTTTCAAACTTTTCTTTATGTTCATATTTATTAGTATATATATATATTATTATTATATTTATTTTTTTAAAAAAAAAGAAAAACAATAAACCATATTAATTCAATATGTAAACCCTAGTTTTCATAATTTTTTCTCTAACCCTAATTTATTTTGATTAACCCTAATATTTTTATAAACCCTAATTGTAAATATTAATAGGATAATTATACGAAACCCCCTTGCCATTAGGGCGAGATTCGGTTTTGCCCCCCTGAAGTTTTTTTTTTATCAACTCCCCCTTATAAAATCAAAAACCATATTTCACCACCCCCTTTTACTTATCTACTGTTCATCATCTTCCCCAACCACTCTCCTTCATCCTCTCCTTCATCACCAAATTAGGGTTCTTGAACATTGAAATTAAATTAAACCAGATCCAAATTTTTATTTTAATATTTTTATTTTCCATTTGTGGATGGTTTGTGCTAAAGTAAGACTCATGGGACCCAAAAACAGATTGTTGTGACTGGTACTGTGTCGAGTGCGACATCAAATCTCACCGCATCACCGCCTTAATCCTACAATCCTCCGTCCCAGACATAAATCTCTCCGGCCATATCCCTCCTTCCGTCGGTGACCTCCCTTATCACCGGCCCAATCCAACCCACCATAGCCAAGCTCAAAAACCTCAAATATCTTTTCATCGAATACACCAATGTCTCAGGCTCCATACCCTCTTTCTTGTCCCAACTCACAAACCTCCAGCTTCTTCATCTTTCCACCAATAATCTCACCGGCTCCATCCCCAGTTCACTCTCCCAGCTACCTAACCTCGAGTCATTACACTTAGACAGAAACAAGCTCACAGGCCCAATTCCGGAATCATTCGGTTCGTTCAAAAAGCCCGGGCCAGATCTCATCCTGTCTCACAACTAGCTATCTAGGCCTATTCCAGCTTCATTAGGCCAAATAGATCCGGAGAGGATAGACTTATCCAAAAACAAGCTTGAAGGTGATGCTTCGGTGCTTTTCGGGAGCAAGAAAAGGACACAGATACTTGATGTTTCAAGGAACTTGCTGTCGTTTGATTTGTCCAAGGTTGATTTTCCGAAACAGAGTTTGATATGGTTGGATCTGAATCATAATAAGATATATGGAAAAATTCCAGTGGCATTGACTAAAGTTGAAAATTTGCAGCAGTTTAATGTGAGTTATAATAAGTTGTCTGGTGAGATACCACAGGGTGGTGAATTGCAGAAGAGGTTTGATATTTATGCTTATTTTCACAACAAGGGTTTGTGTGGGTTGCCGCTTCCAGCATGCAAAAAGTGATAAAAGAGATGGCTTATCTAAGTTCTAAGTGAAGTGAGTTTCTTGACTCTGTTTTGCTTCGATTCAGTTCCGAAGTTGTTTCGATTTGTTTCAGATTGTTGATTCATAAGTTATCCCAATTTATTTTTGGATCTGGTTTAATTTAATTTCAATGTTCATGAACCCTAATTTGGTGATGAAGGAGAGGATGAAGGAGAGTGGTTGGGGAAAATGATGAACAGTAGATAAGTAAAAGGGGGTGGTGAAATATGATTTTTGATTTTATAAGGGGGAGTTGATAAAAAAAAACTTCAGGGGGGCAAAACCGAATCTCGCCCTAATGGCAAGGGGGTTTCGTATAATTATCCCAATATTAATTTATTTGTTTATTTTAATTTCATAATTTTGTTTATATTTTAATTAAGTAGTAAACCCTAATATATTTTTCTAAATAATTAAACCCTAATTTATTTTTCTAAATAGTTAAAAAACCTAATTTTATTTTGTAAATTTAATTTATTATTGTGTATGCTTATAATCAAATATTTTTATAACATATATATAAAATTAAATAATTATACAATTAATCATATTTTTTTTATTTATTATTTATTTATTTTATAAAAAAAATCTAAAAATAATTATTTATTTAAAATTGAACTTTTTATATTATTATGCTAATTTCTTCTTCTTATATTTATTTTGTTTATTATTATTAACTTCCTTATTTATTTATCTCTTATGTGATTATTTATTTTATTATTATTATTACTAACCCAATTATTTATTCATTTACTTATTTATTTTAATTATTTTAATTATTATAATGTAATTGTATCCCTTATGTAATAGTTGTAGTAATTGTTATTATTTATTTTTAATTGTTATGGTTAGTAAAATAGGGAGTGCAATACATGTTTGTATTTAAAATTGAAATTAGATCATTAAATCTCAAGATAAATATTTGAATTGGTACACTCACACACGTAAGTCGATCTTTGATCGCCATCTCACCTTCTTAAGGATACCTCTCATGTTGCCTAAACAAAAAGGTCAAGTAAGGTGTAAAGCAAAGTCCCTTCTATCATATCATCTAGTCCCTTAACAGATAAAAAGATCAAGTCCCTTCGTGGTTGCCTTCGTAATGATCTTGTCCCTTTCGAATAAAGATGATAAGTCCCTTCGAATTGCTTATACACCTTACAGTTGCCTAAATAACAGATGTCCCTTCACTTGTCCCTTACATCCAAGGTAATGACTACCTATTCCTTAATAATAGGGATAGTCTTACCATTGAAAGAACATTTAAGAACAGAAAAGATTCAAATTAGGGTAGGTTCCTCTTAAGTACTTGCTCACTCCTTCAAAAACATTTCATAACACTTCACATTTTAAAACAATTTTCAAAACAAAGTCTTTATATATATCCGTACAAGGATCATTATAAAGTACTTAAGAAAATTTTTAATCACACACTACACTTCTCAAAAACATTTTAAAGTGAGCTAAGTAAATAAGATCCCATGGATAACCATGGATGTAAAGGGTGCTAACACCTTCCCTTTACATAACCTACCCCCCGAACCCAAAAATCTTTTAAGGTCTTTCCTGTTCTTTTATGCCCTTTCCTTTGGATAAAATAAAAGTCGGTGGCGACTCTTGCTATCCGCAACATTTAACTAAAGTCAGTTCTCCCACCGTGTTACAGTTATATCATCAAAGAATGAAGAAGGCTTTTGATAAGAAGGTTCATCCTCGTGTGCTCAGGGAAGGCGACCTCATGATCAAGAAACTCCAACCTTTCATATCAGATTCCATGGGCAAGTGGGCTCCTAATTATGATGGCCCATATGTTGTCAAGAGAGTCTTTTCGGGCGGCGCATTAATCCTTGCAACGATGGATGACGAAGAGTTCACCCGTCCTACAAATGCAGATACAATCAAGAAATACTTCGCCTAATAGAAATAAAAGAACGACTCGCTAAGTCGAAAACCCGAAAGGGCGACTTAGGGAAATAAAAAGAGCGTCTCGGTGGGTCGAAAACCCGAAAGGGCGTCTCAGGCAAAAATTAGAGACATAAACAGAAATTAATCATCCCGCTAGATTGAAAACCTGAAAGGGAAATCTAGGCAAAATTTAGGGATAATGGCAAGTAACTGTATTGAAACTTGATGACAACATCATCTACCAATAACTTCTCAAATCTGATTTAAGCTCAAGAATACTGGGAATTCAAAGTTGTTAGAAAAGTAATGATCATTGTAATTTTTATGTAGCCTTTTCCATTTAATTACCATTTATTCCAATTTTTGTAAAGATCTATGGAATCCCGCTATTGGCGGATTACCATTCTATTAATGAAATTTGAGCCTTTGCCTTTGCTTACAGTTCTTATTCTTTCTTCATTTTGAAAATGACATTGTTATCAATGATAATGATTTTCGAAACAAAAAAAACTTTTTACTGTATTTGTTTTAATATGTGCGTGTGCTTACTGAATTGGTGAACCAAAAGATGGATGTTGATGGTTGTTCCAAGAATGGTTTGGCTGCAAAATGTGAAACGATTGTCTCACTGAGTGAAGTATGCTCATGATTCTTTAATATGGGTCGCGGAAGTGTTATGTGCGTGACTCGTTATTCTACGATAGAGTCCTTTTATTACTCGGTGCCTTTGGTAAGATACTAAGCATGATATTCCTAGTTGATCCTGGATTCAAGCCACTCTAGTGGACTGTGGACATCTTCCCCCAGAGAACAAGCTATTTAATCCACGATAAAGCAAGTTGTATTTTTGTTTCCTTATGACTAAAAGGATTTGTATGGGTTTATTTCCCGATTTAAGTATCTTTCTCTCCTCGAAGAGATTTGAGCTTTTGTAGTAAGGCTTTATTCCATGGATGGCTCTCCATCCTATCTCCAGTAATGCTTCCACTTTGACAAGATTGGTCGAGTATCCGTTTGTTGTGATGTTTATTTCGTCACTAGTTTATCTCTTGTGTCTATTTTGTCTGCTTGTCAGCATAAACATAACGCATATACATACATGTACATCATATTTGAGTTCATATTCATATTCATATTGCATTCGTGATGCATACTTCCTTCACCTTGGTCGTGTTTATCCCCAAGTGATGTGTCTCTCTCAAAATAGAGTTGTCAGCCTTAGGCAGAAAATATACGATCTTTCTAATTCCCCATCGAGATTCTACCCTCGTGGAAGATTTTGCTTTAGTTCTCCTTTCCACGCTTAGATAGGATAAATCCCCAGTTGAGTTCATCCCTCATGGGTTAGCGTCTTGCTTGACAGTTTCTTTCCAGATCGTTCTTGGATTGAATTTGGTCTTTGACAATTTCGATAATTGGATTTCCAGATGGAAAGTGCATTTATTTTGCACCTTTGAATACTTTGTCTCCTAGAAGGAATTTATTGAAGATTCCCCCCATTGAAGACAAATTTTGTTCTCCAGCAGTGTTGTTGCAACATTATCTTCGAATACCTATACCTGACAACAAGTGGCATTCTCTTTATTCGAGAAGCTTGTTTCGTCCTTGAACTTCTAAGTGGAATCAACAAGTGACAACCTCTTTATTTGAGAAGCTTGTTCTTATCCATGGATTTCCCAGTAAATTAGCGGATGGCAGACTCTTTTCGAGTAGTTTGTTCATCCCCAACAAGGTTATTGTTCTATCAAATGGCGTCTCTCCAATACACGTTGAGAAGTTTGGTACGAATCTCCTTTTTCCAGCAAATGGCATCTCTCCCAGACAAGGTGAGAAGTTTGTTGTGAATTTTCAATTTCCGTCAAATGGCATCTCTTCCAGACAAGCTGAGAAGTTTGAGTGTGAAGTTGTTTCTCCATCATATGGCATCTCTTTTAGAGGAAGGGAAGTATGATGAGGGTTCTATCAAATGGCATCTCTCTAATACACATTGAGAAGTTTGATATGAATCTCTTTTGTTCTCCAACAAATGGCATCTCTCCCAGACAAGGTGAGAAGTTTGTTGTGAATTTTCCAATTTCCGTCAAATGGCATCTCTTCCAGACAAGTTGAGAAGTTTGAGCGTGAAGTTGTTCTCCATCATATGGATGTCTCTTTCAGAAGAAGGGAAGTATGGTGAGGGTTCTATCAAATGGCATCTTTTCAATACACGTTGAGAAGTTTGATATGAATCTCTTTGTTTTCCAACAAATGGCATCTCTCCCAGACAAGTTGAGAAGTTTGTTGTGAATTTTCCAATTTCCGTCAAATGGCATATCTTCTAGACAAGTTGAGAAGTTTGAGCGTGAAGTTGTTCTCCATCATATGGCTATCTCTTTCAGAAGAAGGGAAGTATGGTGTGTCGCTCCCACCAAATGACACAGGGCCAAGAGGGGTACAGACGCGAAAGGTCGGCGAAAGAGGAGAGAACACACAGGGGTGAACTCAGAAAGACAAGAGTCGCCAGCTAGGCATTTTTATCCCGGAGGAAAGGTAATGCTGCATAGACCTAGAAAAGATATGGATAAGACGGTTGCGAACCAGAGTGACTGAGAAAGGGGGTTGATTACAACCTGGGAAGGTATTAGCACCCAAATTGTCCGCCGTACTCGGCGGGATCCACGCTTAAAATATTTGTGTTTAAAAGGGGTAGTGTCAGTGCTAAAATGTGTATCAAAGCTGGAAAAGAATGCAAGTGTCAGTGTAAAAGAAATGTGAAGCGTATAAGAGAAGTGCCAGTGAGAACAAGAGTGGAATGCTCAAGACTATGAGGCTAAAAGAATAATACTGAAAGGAGGGGGAATATACAGAGACTTTTGTTCGATAACTGTTAAGTTATGCCTACGTATCCTCTCGTGCAATGAGGAAGTCAGAACACCGTAGTTCGACCCAAAGAGACTGAAAGATAAATTGGCTTGTGAACTGCTTGCTTGTCTATGCTCAAGTGTATGACTGTAAACACCCCAAATTTGCCCTCACCCATTCACACATGACTTGTGATCATCTCATATGCATAAACACAATCATATCATCTCATATCCCATTTTTGATTCACTGGATAGTTTCTAAGGCATCTGCACCTAGGGTTTGTGATCTGAGCAACCTCAAGGCATCTTGAGCCATTCCAAAGGCCACCATTCAATTCAAAGGGATCCATGTATGCCCAATCATCATAATACATCTCCTCAAAGTCAAAAATGCAGAGGAATCACAAGAACTAGGGTTTGAGTGGATGCAGAGCCAGGATGAACTGCACAGTTGACTGAAAATTAGGGTTTTGGTTTCAGAGGCCATAACTCCAAATTTTTTGGTCATTCTTGTTTCCATTGGTCTCTATATGGTATAGGGAGTATGCATATCAATTTTCATGAAGAAATTCCATGGGGAAGTCATCTGATCAAGAGTTGACTTTTCAGACAAGTCAGTGTAAAATCAGGGCATCTGAGGCCCCCAATGACCCAACCAATGGGTGATCTTCATCATTTTGAGTGTATATGATCTTTATTTGATCATGGAAGAAGTTTGAAGTTCATGGAAATCAAGAGTTTAGGGTTTTTGCAAAAGTTGACTTTTTGGGTTTTGTTGACTTTTCAAGAATGCATCCTTTTAGGTCAATTTTCAAGCTTTGATTTATGATCCAAAAAGGCTTCAAATGGAAAAATTTTGGTCATGAAAGTTGTAGATCTCATCTTTCCCTTTTCAAAAAGTACAAGAACATGATCTAACTCTTCATGGATCAAAAGTTATGGCCATGCAAAGTTGCCAAAAATCATTGTTTTTCAAGTTATGCACCAAGTGGAAATTTTGCTAAGTCTTGAATCAATGCATGATTGCTGCCTCAAATTCATGTCAAACCAGCATGTGAACATCCTCTAAGTCACAAAAATCAGAAATGGACCAAGTTTGCTCATGGTTTGGTTCATGGGACAAGGCATTTCCATGGAAAACCATAAAGCTAGCCAACTTGCATTTTCACTCATGACTACTTCACCAACTTATGACATTGGCTGCTGACTTTGGGCTAGCCTCTCCCTCACCTTTTGCTGCACCAGCACCCAACTTGTACTTGCCTAGTATCATGCCATGCCCTATCTTACACAAAAGTGGATTTTTGGCAAAAGTAGCCTCACCTATCCCTGCAGGCCAGGTCACATCTCACAGCCACTTGCATTTGTTTATTCATTCATTTTGCTGGCCATATCACATAGAAACCAAGGCTGAAGCATCAACATTCACAACTTACACAAAAACCTTCCATCTTGCAAGTTCATTCGAATTTCATTACACAGCCTGCAAACACCCAAACTTTTGCCTCCCTTCATCTCACCTTGATCTATAGAACACAAAGCATCAAGAAACAAAGCCAAAAGCAGCCAGAAACCCTCACTGCCATTGCTCACCTTCCTTTTGCAGTTTCATTCGAATCCCTCATTCTAGCCCACAAACACTTCAACCAACACCATAAACCTTCTCAACACACCTCATAAGTCATAAACAACCCCTCTTCACAGCCTGAAAGTGCCAAGAACTCATCCACCATTGTTGACTGAACTGAAGCAGTTCTCTTCGAAACTCATCATCCAACAAATATAAACTCCATTTGAGCATTCAAGCAACTTTGGGGGACCAAGAGGAGCAGATTGAGCAAGGAGAAGAGGCTTGAAAGTTCCAAAATCAAAGGTTGCAAATCTCAGGTAACTCCAAATTAATTTTTCCAGAAATCAATTTGATTGTTACAAACTTGCTCTACATGCTTTGCTGATCATTCTGGCACCATTGGTTTTGAAAATGGTTGCGTTTTGAGAGTTTAATTGCTGTTTGAAGCTCACGAACCCTAGAACTTTCCCTCTTCGATTCAGCTTGTCTAGGTTAAATAAATTTGTTTTAGGATAGGGCTTTGATTCGTGAGGATGAGAGGAACGTTTCCATGATCTTAGTTTTCATTTATTTTACGTTTTGAGAGGTTTTGAGATTTTTCAGGTGACCCCCTGGCCGGAGAAGACGACCGGAGGTCTTCTCCGGCCACCTGAAAGTGATTTGCCCTAATTGTCATTAATTATGTTAGTTTGAATTCTGGCCGTTGATGTGCGTTGACCCATTGACTTCCCTCCAGATTGAGTGGTCAGGATGTGTTTGATTAGCCCTAATTCTCCATTAATTTTTAATTAATTATAATTAGCCCAGGACAAATCCCAGCCACAGGATTGCGCGCCAGTCAACTCATTTAAACTCTGGAGCAATCCTGGCCATCCACCTTGTTTACTTTGCATTTTATTTAATTTTAATTCATTTTTCTTGCATTTAATTTGTACAATTTATTAAAAATAGTTAAAAAATCATAAAAATTATGAAATTTTTTCTTTAAGGTTTCATTAATTTTTATGACACAAAAATATTTTTTTATTTTATTTTTATCATCAAAAAAGTATTTTTAAATATTTAAAAGATTATTTTTAATTGATTAATGAGAATTAATTAATTAAAAATACTTTTAGGTATTTAAAAATCACAAAAAAATTCATGAAATGTTCTAAGACATTTAGAAACATTGTCCAACCTTCAAACCAAATTTCTCTTTGATCTTGATGCATTTTAAGAATTTTTCATTGAATTAAACCATTTTTGATGCATTATTTTGGTCATATGTTTGAAAATTCATTTCTGTCTTTTGGTAAAGGTTGAGACATTGATTCTTTTTGTATTGTTTTCCATTTGACATGTACTTTCAAGGATAAAAAGGCCAAGATTTGATCTTGCATTTTCTAATTGATTGGCATTTCTTTTGTTACAAACCCTAAAAAACCCTAATAACTTGTAAAATTCATAACTTGAGTTTGGTTGAGAGTTGAGAGCTCCCCTTTGGGCAGTGGTTCATTATAGGTCTAGGGTTTCTTTAGGTACCATTTTCCATTTTTCATATTAGGGTTTGCTTCTGTTTTTGGTTTGTGTTTGATGTTTGTTTCATGAACCCTAATTTGGGCTTTCCTTTTGCATCATTCTTGCATTTCCTTGCATGACTTGACTTGTCATTGCATTTTGTGCATTCCTATGTTCCATTTGACATCTTAAGACATGTATGAAGCATCATTGATCATTGCATTGCATGTTTGCCTTGTCATTTGTCTTGTATGTTTCATAACATCTCATGCTTGTCCATGCTCCTCAACTTGCACCATTTGCATCCATGGCTTTGTATGAACATCTCATTGTCTTGTCTCATGTTCATAGCACTCCACAGCATCATCATCATCATCAACATGCTTCTGGTTTTTGCTTATCATATCATTTCATTTCATTTAGCATTGTATTGCATTTGCTTCTAACATTTCAGGTGGTAAGTAAATTTGGGAAGTGAATTTGCCTTCACTTCTCATAACTTTTCTTCTCATTTTCTTTTGCATACCTTGCTGCATTCTTACTTGTGTTTGAGTTTGAGCTTGCTCATTCTTCCTTCTCCCACTTTCTTTCTTCAAGTGACTTGACTTCTTGAATGAAGCAAGTCACTTTGCTTCTCTTGATCTTGTTCATCTGCTACCTGGTGGTTCATCTGAAGATTGTTTCTTGCAAACCTCACAAACCTTAGGGACAACCAAGCATGACAATGAATTAGGGTTTTGATTAGTCTCCCCATAGTTTTTACCTTTGTGTCTCTCTTTGAGTCTTCTCTCCTCACCTCATAATCAGGGACTAAACCCTCAAGGCTTTAAGACTTTGTGATTAAGATCATGCCTGCATCCTTCTTTTAGGATGGAGTGTATAACTTTAATCCTAAGTCTTGGACCCTTAAGGTGTTGAAATCTCTTAATTAATCCATCTAATAATCATCAAGACATTACACTTGTAACTTGGGCCTTGCATTAGGGTTCTAATTCTTCCTTAATTGGTTAAGAAGGACTAACCCTAAAGTTAATGGACAAGTCCCCCTCAAGTTGTCTTACAAATCATAAAAAACACTTCATCATCATATCATTAATAAAATCCACTTAATCAAAGGCTTGTTTTGTCATGGGTTTAATCCCTAATCATGGATTAAGTTGAGGAGTCTTCCTCAGCTTAAACATCCTCATCTATCATCCTTCTTTTAGGATGGTGTAATGGGTCTGTTTAATCCCTGATTATGGCTTAACCTCATTACTTAACACTAAACAAAAATCACAAAAAACATCTAAATAATCACAAGTAGGTTAATGATCTTAACCCTGCATCAAAGGTGATTAAGTGTGAGAATCTGACTTCACACTTAAGGTAATTCTCATTACCCCTAATCAGAGGGATGATGTGATGAGTTTACCAAATCCATTGATTTAGGTTTAAGCTCATTTTCCTATGACAAACTCCAAAAGCAATAAAAGACTGAAAACTCAAAAACAAACAATAATCGTCTCCTTCGGGATTCTTTTCTCATCTCATTCACTCACAATCGAGAACTTGCTTCTTCCGTCTAATGCAAGACAGTTTGCATCTGTGCCAGACAGATCATACACTTGAGCATAGACTGCAAGCAGTTCACAAGTCAATTCATCTTTCAGTCTCTTTGGGTCGAACTACGGTGTTCTGACTTCCTCATTGCACGAGAGGATACGTAGGCATAACTTAACGGTTATCGAACAAAAGTCTCTGTACATTCCCCCTCCTTCCAGCTTCATTCTTTAGCCTCATATTCTTGAGCATTTCATTCCTGATCTCACACTGACACTGTACATTTATACACATCACATTTCTTTACACTGACACTTGTACATCTTTTCCAGCTCTTTTTATGCACAAATAGCACTGACACTACCCCTTTAAAACACAAATCTTTTAAGCGTGGATCCCGTCGAGTACGACGGACAATCTGGGTGCTAATACCTTCCCAGGTTGTAACCAACCCCCTTTCTCAGTCTCTCTGGTTCGCAAACCGTCTTATCCATCTCTTTCTAGGCCTATGCAGCATTGCCTTTCCTCCGGGATAAAAATGCCTAGCTGGCGACTCTATTCATTCTCCAGTGAGTTCACGGCTGTGTGTTCTCACTGTTCCCTTCGCCGACCGTTCGCGTCTGTACCTTCATTTGATCCATTTTCATTTGTCGGGAGCGACAGCTTGGCGACTCTGCTGGGGATACCTTATACTGCAACCAGGGCTTCTGGTTCTTTTTGTGGGTTCCTCCTAGCGCTTGATTGATTTGTGTTTACTGGGGTGTTATGTGCTTGTTTGTGCTTGTATTTATTTTTGTTTATTGCTTTATGTACAGTTACTTTACTGCTTTCTTTACTGCATTTATATATCATACTGTCACTATTGCTGGCTGGATCTGTTGTTTGCCTTGGTGGGTGGGTGGTTCATTGAGAGTTAAGGTCCTATACCTGGGACCTGAGTGACACCTAGGCTAGAGTGAATCATATTCTTTCCCAGTCAATTTTCAGTCTGGTGCGGGAATATGAAACACGGTTCAGATATGGGTTTCTTCTTGAGAACTCTGTGTTGCAGATTTCCTGCAATGCTAGGGGGATCTGGGAAGCCTGCTAAGTCTGGATGACCTTTTAGTATTGACCTTCAGAAATTGAGGTGAATTAGAGGAGGAATTGTTATGGTAATTGTAAACACTGTACCTCCGGGTTAGAAGTGCTTACACTTCTCATAACAGATCCAAGTCTGAGGATCCTTGTTCTAGATCACTACCTGTGAGGGGGTTGGGCTGTTTACAGGTTTGCAGGTACCTTGACCTCAGAATACCCTGTTACTTTGACTTTGTTAAGAATGCTTCATGTTGGATAGTTCTTGTGATTCTAAAACCCTGGACATGTGGCTCTTTATTTGAGTCCCCTACCTTGGTTACTGGATTTCTTAGACCTCCATCTGGAATTCTTAGACACACATGGATCTATACCAAGGCATTTATTCAGATCCAGCTCTGTCACAGACCCTTGCATTTCATTTGCATGCATACTCATTGCATCATATTAACATGTGCTTATTTGTTTTTCAGGGTATCCATTGTTCATCAGGTTTTGGTTTTGACCCCATCTGCAGCTTTGACCCATCTTCACCAGCATCTGTTTCAATTTTTTTAGCTGTTTGTTTCAGCACCAGCCAATCAGTGGCTCTCTCTCTACTTCAGCATTGTCATCAGCACTCTACTCAGTCTCAGCACTTATGGCTCCAAAGAAAAGCAACATCACTTATCATTTCTTCCAACCAGACTTATCAGACATCAGGAGGATCCAAACCCTGATTACACCAGAGTACATACCTTTGTTCAGGGAGCATTATGGGGACATACTTGACCTAGTTATGGACATGGACCCATCTCAGAGGAGCCTGATCCATACCTGCATCCAGTTCTATGACCCCCCATTGAGATGCTTTACATTTCAAGACTTCCAGTTGGGTCCTCTTTTGGAAGAATACTCATCTTTGATTGGTTTGCCTATCAAGGGGGAGATCCCATTCAACCCTGAAATGGACTTTCCCAGCAATGGGGAGATAGCCAAAGTTTTGCACCTGGAACCTGCTTTGATTGAACAACACATGACCTCTAAATCTAGTGTCCCTGGATTTCAGCTGGACTTCCTAATCTCTCAAGCTAGTCTGAAGGCCTCCCTGGGGGAGTGGAAAGCTGTTTGTGCTCTGTTGGCTTTAAGTGTGTATGGAATTGTGTTATTTGCAGATGAGCCCAGATTCATCAGCAAGAGTGCAATCCATTTGTTCATCTTGAAGAACCCAGTGCCTACCTTGTTGGGTGATCTCTATTACTCAGTACATCAGAGGAATGAGAAACAGAGAGGGAAGTTAGTGAGGATTTGTGCTCCACTATTCCATGCCTGGCTTCTCAAGCATCTACCTAAGACAGATGCATTCCTAAACCCTCACCAGCAAAGCAACTGGGCAAGGAGACTTTCTGTCCTAACTACAGCAGATATCAGGTGGTGCAATCAAAGTACCAAGGGCAGAGACATAATCACTAGCTGTGGGCATTTTCCTAATGTGCCTTTGGTAGGAGTCAAGGGAAGTATCAATTACAACCCCCTGCTGTTCAAGAGGCAATTGGGTTATGCACTGGTTCATGCTCCTAGGGAAAAGGACTTGGCTGAGACCCTCTACTGTGAGAACAAGGTTAGTCTGGCAACTGTTAGACAGGCTGCCTGGGCCTGGGATCATGTTCAAACCAAGGGAATCACCATTCTGGGGAAGTGCAATAATGTGGCATCAGCCCAATATCATGAGTGGTCCTATGCTAGGGCCCAAATCTCAGGATTGCCCTTCACCATCAAAGACATGCCTGAGTCATCTTCAGCACCACCTCCAGCAATAGTCAGCCTGGAAGAGTTTGAAAGCTTGAAGGACAGAAATGAGAAGTTATCCCAAGCCTTGCAGAAGACCCTCAGGGAGAGGAGTGAAGGTGTGAGGGAGATTGAAAGATTGGAAAAGTTGAGAGTGGAGCATTTGACCAAGATTGAGAAGTCTGGGGATTATATCAACAAGTCTAAAGCTGGTGAGCAGATTCTGAAGAATGCTTGTAAAGAAGCCCAGTTCCAAAGAGCAAGAACAGACTTGTACTTGAAGGAAAGTCAGGCCAGGTGGGTCCGGATCACTGAGGCCCGTACTCTAGAAGACAAGAGAGTTCAAGATAAGATGGAGCAGATGGAAAAAGCCCTGGCAGCAGCCCAGGAGGAAAATTCAGAGCTAAGAATCAAAGCTGGAGTGAAGAAATCCAAAGATCAAAGTCAGAACAAGAGGTTGACTGCAGCTGTTGCAACAAGGAACCTTCTCATCAGAGGTCTCACGGAGCGTCCGACTGATCCTGTGACCGAAGCACTTCTTAAGGAAGTTCGTGAGGATGAGTTTGGCCTCGGAGTTTGATCATTTGCTTGTTGCTATTTCTTTTCATGTACTTTTGCTTTTTGATTATGTATTTTGACCCCTAGAGGGCTGGTGTTGTAAGAATGAACAAGTTGTATTTGTTTCATCTTATGTAATATATTTGTGGTTTCCATCTGGGTTCACTTCAAAAGCAACTTCAACAGCATCATCTTCAAGGGTCTGGACGGGTCAAAACTGAAGACCAAGCCGGATACCTTGATAGCAAATAAGCATACTGCATTGCATACTAACCCTTTTGTTTGTTTTGTAGGTTTGTTTTATTGTTTCTAACCTCTGTTGTGACATTCAGGAATTATTGCTCGCCGCAGGCTATTCCCTCTCAACAGGCCACACAGGTACCCTACAAGAAACAACCTTCCGGGCATCCAGATGGACCAGTTGCAGCAAGATCTCAATGAGGCCAGAACCCAGATGGCTAATGAAAGGGTGGAGATGAGAACCCAGATCACTCAATTCATGGAAGTGATGAATAACTTAGCTCAAAGTCAGGAGAGGCTTAGAGTTCTGGTAGAGGGGAGAACTCAAGATGACCCCCATGTGGGAACTGCTGGCACCAGTAACAATGAAAGGGTGCAACCACATGTTAACCCCCCTGTGTTTGGTCCACACCTACATCCTGAGATTCATATTCCCGCAAACGTTCAAGGAACAGCTACTGCAGCCAGAGTACTTCAAGAGGATCCTCAGGAGGATCAGTTTACAGTCATGGGCGCTGGAGAGGAAACCTATGATAGGAGATTGGATGAGTTGGCTGAGAAGTTGAGGTCTTTGGAATCCCAAAATTCTTTGGGGTTCGATGTCATGGACATGGGTTTAGTAGAGGGGGTCAGGATCCCTCACAAGTTCAAGCCTCCATGTTTTGAAAAGTATAATGGGACTTCTTGTCCTCGAACCCATCTGCAATCTTTTCTCGGAAGATTAAAAGCTTACACCATGGACGAGAAGCTCTGGATGTTCTACTTTGAGGACAGCTTGACTGGAGCATCAAGGGAATGGTATTCCCATCTGACAAGAGCAACTGTAAGATGCTGGAAGGACCTGGCAGAGGCCTTCATCAGACAGTATCAGTATAATCTGGATATGGCACCCAATAGGACCCTCCTAATGGGGATGTCACAATCATCAAGGGAGAGCTTCAGAGAATATGCTCAAAGATGGAGACAGCTTGCTGCTGCTGTCCAGCCACCTATGTCTGAAAGAGAGATGGCTGATATGTTCATGAATACCCTTCAGGGAACCTATATTGATAGGCTAGCTGCTTTCTCTTCCACCAGCTTCGCAGATGTTGTCATAGCTGGGGAGAGAATTGAAAGCCTATTGAAGATGGGTAAGATATCTGACAATGGTGCAAGCTCGTCCAGTAGTGCAAGAAAGCCTTTTGCAGGCCCAAGAAGAACTGGCGAGACCAATGCCATCCACACCAACAGGGGCAGGCCCCAATATGTCCACAGGTCAGTGGCAGCAGTCACCATTCCTGCTCCAGCTCATCCTCAACCAGTCTATCAACCTCCGCAACGAAACTATCAGCCACAACCTCAGTACCATCAACAAAATCAGTATCCTCCGAGAAATTACAACAACAGCAACACCAACAACAACAACCAGCAAAGGCCATTCCAACAGAGGCCTTCTCAAGCCAATAGGGTAATCGATCCGATCCCTATGCCATATGCTACATTGCTGCCACAACTCCTGAAACTCAACCTGGTTGAGCTAAGAACGTTGGCACCTCCGGACCCCAACAGTCTACCAAGAAACTATGACTCCAACGCTAGGTGTGCTTTTCATTCGAACGCACCTGGTCACAGTACAGAAAAATGCAGAGCTCTGCATATGAAGGTACAAGACTTGGTAGACTCCAAGGCTCTGAACTTTGCACCTCCACCCAATGTCAATAAAAACCCAATGCCACACCATGGTGGTCCCCGAATTAATGCTATCGAAGAAGACCAACCGTCTTATTTGATAACCAGCGTGGATCAGATCAGGACACCATTGGTGGAAATCAAGGCTCAACTCCGTGAAAGCAATATATTTCCGGGGTGTGAACTAGGGTGCCCATACTGCAATATTTCTTGGAATGGGTGTGAAGACTTGAGGAATGGCATTGACGGCCTTATTCAGAGTGGCTTACTGCAGATCACTACATCATTCCCGGCAAACCCGACGACTTCATCAGCAACGGTTTCAGACCCTCCTACAAATGCAACAACTATTGTTCCCAATAATTCAACAACCACATCAGCAAGTACTTCATCTGTCCTTCCAAATGACCAGTTTTCAACAGTTTTTCCTGCTACAACATCAGCTTCATTCCATTTCGACTCTCCATCTACAACAACAACAGTCCTTCCATCAGGACCTCCTACAACTCCAGCAAACGATCATGAAGATGTCTCTACTGTTACCATCTTCTACGATCCAGAAAATAACTCCGCCTACCATTCAGAGGGTGCTGCTCCCACTAGAGCACCAGTTACTATCTTTTATGATCCACAAACAATTGCAGTCCCTTCAGCAGCATCAATCAGTCCGGTTACCGTCACAGTACCTGGACCTATACCGTATGAAAGCAATAGGGCCATCCCTTGGCACTATGGCTCTGACGTGTACTGTGAAGGGAAAAGAATCACTCTGGAAACATCAGCACCTGCACCACAAATTGATAATGTGGGCGGAGGCGGAGGCTTCACCCGAAGCGGACGTCTCTTTGCTTCACAAGTCCAAAGACCTAATGCCGAAGCCGAAGCTGCTGCCAAGGCAAAGGGGAAAGGCCCGGTGCAGGAAGATCCAGCTGTCAAAGAAGCCCTGAAGACTCCGTTTGATCAGGAAGTTGATGAGTTTATGCGGATCATCAAGAAGAGTGACTATAAAGTTGTGGATCAGCTTCATCAGACGCCGTCCAAAATCTCCATCCTCTCACTGCTCATGTGCTCCGAAGCCCATCGGAATGCACTACTGAAGGTACTGCACGCAGCTTACGTGCCCGAGGAGATTACCGTCAACCAATTGGAAACCGTGGTTGGTAATGTTACTGCTAGCAATGGGCTAGGGTTTACCAATTCTGACCTGACAGTGGATGGCCGCAATCATAACAAAGCCTTGCACATAACCATGGAATGCAAAGGAGCTGTCCTTTCACATGTGCTGGTGGACACAGGATCATCCCTGAATGTCTTACCAAAGAAGGCTCTGGTGAAGCTTGAATATGATGGACTGGCATTGAGACCCAGCAACCTGGTGGTTAGAGCTTTTGATGGCTCGAAGAGATCGGTTCTGGGAGAAGTAGAGCTGCCCGTGACAATTGGCCCGCAGACCTTTAAAACTATCTTTTATGTGATGGACATTCAGCCCGCCTACAGCTGTTTGTTGGGTAGACCCTGGATTCACGCCGCTGGCGCAATAACGTCTACCCTTCACCAAAAGTTAAAATATGAGTGGGAAGGCCAAGTTGTCACAATCTGCGGGGAGGAGGATATATTTGTTAGCCATCTGGCTACTTACAAGTATATTGAAATGGATGGAGAGATCGTTGAAACCATGAGCCAAGGTTTTGAGGCCTTGAACGTGAATGAAGCATCTGCTGTTTCAGGGATCTCCATGTCGTCATACCAACAAGCCCGGAAGGTTGTTGAGGGAGGAACTGCCCTAGGCTGGGGCAAGGTTTTAGCTGTGGAGGAAAAGAAGGACAAGTTTGGGTTGGGTTACAAACCAACTCAACATCAAGTGAAGGCTGCTGGAGAGCCTGGTTTTGTCAGTGGGGGAATGCTTACCCCCGATGCTATCAACTGCCTGGAAGACGAGCTGGAAGAGGAGCGCAACCTGGAGAATTGGATTCGTCCAAAGGTCCCGGGGAGCAGTGTCTCGAACTGGTCTTCCCAGGGAATTATAAGTGTTACTCGAGCAGAGTAATTATTATTTCCTGTATCTTTTATAGCATGCATCAAAGTCTTGCATCTTGCCCAAGATGACAAGACCCATTTTGTAATCAGGGCCATCTGTACTTTTGTGCAAACAAGATTAAATTAATGAAATATCAGACAATCTTTTTGCAAACGAGTCTTTTTCTTTTATAATCACTGTTTTTCCTTTTTTCTTTTTGTACAAAAAATAAATGGCGGTGTTTTCAAAATGATAACTTCATTTCACCTTTTTCTAAAGCAAGATTAAAATCAATCACTAAAATGAACCGACTTAACCCTTGCAGAGAGTGCCTTCCAGACTGCACCGACAACAACACGGCTATGACATCGTATGATTTTGACAATCCAATCAATCGAGCTGATGAAGGGGTTGATGAAGAATATGAGCTTCCTGAAGAGCTAGCCAGATTGTTAAGGCAAGAGGAAAAGGTTATTACTCCTCACCAGGAGGAGGTTGAAGTGATTAATCTTGGTACAGACGAGGACGTGAAAGAAGTCAAAATCGGGGCCTGCCTGCAAGACTCAGTGAAGAGACAGCTGATAGATCTGCTTCAAGAGTATGTTGATGTGTTTGCTTGGTCCTACCAAGATATGCCAGGGTTGGATACCGATATTGTTGTGCATAAGCTGCCTTTGAGGGAAGAATGCCCACCAGTCAAACAGAAGTTGCGCCGAACTCGCCCAGACATGGCTATGAAAATCAAGGAAGAGGTACAAAAGCAATGGGACGCCGGGTTCCTTGCTGTAACTAGCTATCCACCGTGGGTTGCTAATATTGTGCCAGTGCCTAAGAAGGATGGCAAAGTAAGAATGTGTGTTGATTACCGGGACCTGAACAGAGCCAGCCCGAAAGATGACTTCCCATTACCTCACATTGACGTATTGGTGGATAACACGGCTCAGTTCTCAGTATTCTCCTTCATGGATGGATTTTCAGGATATAATCAGATCAAGATGTCACCTGAAGACATGGAGAAGACAACATTCATCACACCTTGGGGCACGTTCTGTTACAAAGTGATGCCATTCGGACTGAAGAATGCTGGTGCAACGTATCAACGGGCTATGGTAACATTGTTTCATGACATGATCCATAAGGAAATCGAATGTTATGTGGATGACATGATCGCCAAGTCCCTTACAGAGGAAGATCACCTGGTGAATCTGCTCAAGTTATTCAAGCGTCTGAGGAAATACCAACTAAAGTTGAACCCCAACAAATGCACATTCGGGGTGCGATCCGGTAAGCTGCTGGGCTTTATTGTAAGTGAGAAAGGGATTGAAGTTGACCCTGATAAAGTCAAAGCTATTCAAGAAATGCCTGCACCGAAAACTGAGAAAGAAGTTCGAGGGTTCTTAGGTCGATTGAACTACATTTCACGGTTCATATCTCACCTTACAGCAACTTGTGAACCCTTATTCAAGCTGTTAAGAAAGGAGCAAACGGTCAGGTGGAACGAAGACTGCCAGAAAGCTTTTGACAAGATCAAGGAGTATTTGCAAGAACCTCCAATCCTTATGCCTCCAGTTGAAGGAAGACCTCTGATTATGTACTTGACAGTATTAGAAGAATCGATGGGGTGTGTACTAGGTCAGCATGACGAGTCTGGTCGAAAAGAGTATGCGATATACTACCTAAGCAAAAAGTTTACCGACTGTGAACAGCGTTATTCACTGCTCGAGAAAACTTGCTGTGCTTTAGCGTGGGCTGCTCGCCGACTGAGACAGTACATGTTGACCCACACTACTCTATTGATCTCAAAAATGGACCCAGTCAAGTACATATTCGAGAAGCCAGCTCTTACCGGACGAGTTGCAAGATGGCAGATGATTCTCACAGAATACGACATACAGTACACATCTCAGAAAGCCATCAAGGGCAGTGTACTATCTGAATATCTTGCTGAGCAACCCATTGATGACTACCATCCTATGAGGTTCGACTTCCCCGATGAAGACATCATGTTCATTAAAGCAAAAGATCATGAAGAGCCTATTCACACTGAAGGGCCTGACCCAGAAGAAGAATGGACTATGATGTTTGATGGGGCTGTCAACATGAATGGCCGTGGTGTTGGTGCAGTACTCATTACACCTAAAGGAGTTCACATGCCTTTCTCGGCAAAACTCACTTTCAACTGCACTAACAACGAAGCTGAATACGAAGCTTGCATTATGGGTCTTGAGGAAGCCATTGACCTCAGGATCAAGACATTGACCGTATTCGGAGATTCAGCTTTGGTAGTCAATCAGACCAACGGAAGATGGTACACCCACCAAGATCATCTGATACCTTACAGGGATTATACAAGAAGGTTATTGACTTTCTTTACAACAGTCAAGCTTGAGTATATCCCTCGGGACGAGAATCAGTTTGCGGATGCTCTTGCTACCATTTCATCCATGATCAAAGTTCAAGCTGCTAACTTTGTACCTCAGATTTCAGTATCGAGACTTGATAGACCAGCATATGTATTTGCAGCAGATATTGCTAAAGATGATAAGCCTTGGTTCCATGACATTAAGTGCTTCTTGGAGGATCAGACGTACCCACCTGGGGCATCTTCCAATGATAAAAAGACTTTGAGAAGGCTCGCTGGAAGTTTCTTTCTGAACACTGATGGATCTTTATACAAGAGGAACTTTGATATGGTACTCCTCAGATGTGTTGACAAGACAGAAGCAGATTTGTTGATGCATGAAGTGCACGAAGGATCCTTTGGTACCCATGCAGGAGGGCATGCCATGGCTAAGAAGTTGTTAAGATCAGGCTATTACTGGATCACAATGGATGCAGACTGTTGTGCTTACGCCAGAAAATGCCATAAATGCCAGATTTATGCAGACAAGGTGCATGTGCCTCCCAATCCCCTGAACATAATGTCTTCACCATGGCCCTTTGCTATGTGGGGCATTGACATGATTGGCAAAATTGAGCCAACTGCTTCGAACGGCCACAGATTCATCCTGGTCGCCATCGATTATTTTACAAAGTGGGTTGAAGCAGCCTCATATGCAAATGTCACAAGGCAAGTGGTAGCCAGATTTCTGAAAAGAGATATCATCTGTCGGTATGGAGTGCCCGAGCGAATCATTACTGATAATGGTTCCAATCTCAACAACAAAATGATGGCCGAATTATGCCGGGACTTCAAGATCCAGCATCACAATTCTTCTCCTTACAGGCCAAAGATGAACGGCGCTGTTGAGGCAGCAAATAAGAACATCAAGAAGATTGTGCAAAAGATGGTAGTCACCTACAGAGACTGGCATGAAATGCTACCATTTGCCTTGCATGGGTATCGCACATCAATCAGGACATCCACTGGGGCAACACCGTATCAGCTTGTGTATGGTATGGAAGCAGTCCTACCAGTTGAAGTTGAATTACCCTCGCTACGGGTGTTGATGGATGTCAAACTGAGTGAAGCAGAATGGGTTAGGTCCCGATACGAGCAACTGAGTCTGATCGAAGAGAAGAGATTGGCTGCAATCTGCCACGGGCAGTTATATCAGAAGAGAATGAAGAGAGCCTTCGATCAGAAAGTCAGGCACCGAGAGTACCAAGTAGGAGATCTTGTGCTGAAAAGAATACTCCCTCCTCATACAGACCACAGGGGCAAGTGGACTCCAAATTACGAAGGACCATTCGTCGTCAAGAAAGTCTTCTCTGGTGGAGCACTGATGCTCAGCACCATGGATGGTGAAGATTTCCCGTCCCCTGTGAATTCAGATGCAGTTAAAAAATACTTCGCATAAATGACCCGCTGGACATAAAAACAGAATGTAAGTCCAGGCAAAATAGGGCATCCCGGCGAGTCAAAAACAGAATAAAAGACTCGGGCAAAAATAAGGGAAATAATTAAAAAAATGTACACCCGCTGAGTTGAAAAGCCGCATTGGACAGCTCAGGCAAAAATGGGTATCCCGATGGATTGAAAACCCGAAAGGGCGATCCATGCAAAATAAGGGAATAAGCGAACAACTGCATTCTGAATTCGTCTGTATCGCCTACAACTTGGTAAGCTCCAAAGGATCAAGCTGCAATCAGAATCAACTCTCTCCAGAAAACAAGACGAGAAGAACGTCATTGTCATACGAGTCATAGCAGAAGAGGAAGCTCCGTGAAAGCATCGCCAGCACCGCCAGCACTTTATTTCTCAATTTGTAACAGTCTCCTCATTTCAGGAGATATGTTTCTCTGACTGTATCTTGCCAATTCAGGGCACACGAATTAATATAATCAGATTTTCAGTCATGTCTCGTTTTTTACATTTAAGTTTTGCAAAAGAGTTGTCTGATATCTCTAAAAACACAACTGCATAAGTACAGAGGCCTGTCTTTAAAAATAAAACACATGCTTACAGGGAAGGTGATTACTCTTGAGAGTACTTAGCTCCTATGACGGAATCCGGTAAAGGATACCTCGGGACCATTTGTGCGTTTCCTTATCTTTGCAGGATTGCAGGTATCCAGAACGCAACTTGGGGCATGCAAGGTATATCTCAGCAAGCTGGCAAATCAACGAAAGATATCAGCATCCGAAATGCTCTATCCCCAGCTGAGTTGCTTCCCATTGCTCTCCCCAGTTGATTTACCAATAGCATTTCCCCGACTAAAATACCAACTATCCCCCCTCAGCAGGATGCAGAATCAGGAAATCATCTCCCCGCGGAGCTTCAAGCCTCTATTCAGAAGAGCAACGCACGAAGAAGTCACAACAGAGGGGAGGAACGCTTCTACAAACCCCAGCTGGGTCCCGTATTATAAAGATATGTCAATCAGTGGCTTATATCCCCAAACGGATACATCATTAGATCTACCAATGATCTCATCCCCAGCTGGGATGTTCACTTCGAGCAGATCAATCAGAGATCTTTGCAGCAACGGGATCCGAATCCCGGATCTGTGCCTCTTTGCATAATCATAGCATTCGCATCATATTATACCCTCAGAGCGTAGCATTCCGTCTAATACGGAGCATTACGGCAAAAATCAAATGCATAGCATAATCATAAGTCATGATGTGAATCGAACACTTGTAAGTGTTGACAACCTGTCAGCGTACAGAATATATACAGAAACATCCCCATCAGAGTCCCAGCAAAAGCAGCTGCCTTTCAAATCACAAACACCAGTGCATAACCCCTTTTGACACCCGTCCGTGTCATCTTTCCCCAGCGGGTTGCCTGAATATACTTTACAAACAAGATCACCAGTATTGCAGATATTTCCTGACACCCGTCCGTGTCAAATCACCAGCAGAAAGCCAAAGACACCCTCTTTGCACTCACATATACCCATATATATTCATCCTTGACACCCGTCCGTGTCATATCCCCAGCATGGTCGCCTATGCCTGTATACACTTTCCTGACACCCGTCCGTGTCGCATCCCCAGCAAGTTCACTTACACTTTCATCACCCATATACTTGTTAATATTATACTCTTCTTTCTTGACACTCGTCCGTGTCACTCTCCCCAGCAGATAAACACTCACCTATACATTATATACTCACTACTCATTGGTACACCTACTCGGATACTCGTCCGTATCTTATATACACCATGTATATCCCCGCAGATTCGACAGTAGTCCTTGTTCTTTGTTAACCAGTTGGTACTCGTCCGTACCATCATCTCAGAACATTGCGTCTAATGTTTGTTTCTACATGATACTCGTCCGTATCATAGTCTTAAGGATGCTCGTCCGCATCTTTAATCCATACACCGTGTCAAACACTTATGTCTTCGTGAATATAGATGCTCGTTTGTGTCTACTATTCCCCAGAAGAGTCCCTTCAGATTCAACACTCGTCCGTGTTCCTTGTTAACCAGTTGATACTCGTCCGTATCATCATCTCAGAACATTGCGTCTAATGTTTGTTTCTACATGATACTCGTCCGTATCATAGTCTTAAGGATGCTCGTCCGCATCCTTAATCTATACACAATACCAAACACTTATACCTTTTGTTTCTTGGATGTAAACGCTCGTCCGTGTTTACTATCTCCCCAGTAGATCACCAACAAATTTCCTTTTTATCTAACACTCGTCCTGTGTTATGATAAACTTTGAGAGCAGCCGTCCCCTGCTAAGTGGTCGTCCTCCACTTCTTGATGGTCGTCCTTCATCACTTTATCCAATGGCCGTCCCCATTGTTGATTTTAGTTGTCTAACACTCATCCTGTGTTATGATAAACTTTGAGAGCAGCCGTCCCCTGCTGAGTGGTCGTCCTCCACTTCTTGATGGTCGTCCTCCATCATGCTCGTCCGATGGCCGTCCCCATCGTTGACCTTTTCTATCCGATGGCCGTCCCCATCGTTGATATTTTGGCAGCCGTACCCTGCCAGGTGGTCGTCCTCCACCTTTGATGGCCGTCCCCATCATATTTACTTTTATCTCCAACAGAGCAGCCGTCCCCTGCTAGGTGATCGTCCTTCACCTTTGATGGCCGTACCCCATCATCTGTTTATTTCATTTATTCTTTAACCCGATGGCCGTCCCCGTCGTGGTCCCTTTTCTTTTTTAACCCGATGGCCGTCCCCATCGTTGGTTACTTTACCTTTGTGAACTTGATGGCCGTCCCCGTCATGTTTCACCAATCCCCAGAGAATGTTACTACTTTATCTTGATGGCCGTCCCCATCATATTATCTTAGTTTTCCCAGCTAGTCGGCCGTCCCCGTCTTGGCTTTACCTTTTATCCCCAGCATGTCGGCCGTCCCCGTCATTGCTTTATTTTCAGCACTTTCCCCAGCATGTCGGCCGTTCCCGTCATTGCTATTTACCCAGCAGTCGTCCTCTGCTCGACGGTCGTCCTCCGTCGCCCACACTTTACAATATACTTTATTTGCTTTTACAATCTATATCCCTTTTCTTCTTCATTTCTGTGAGTGCAAATTTTGGACTGTCTTTGATATTCAACCACAAGTTATCTTGTTTGCCTGTTAAGCCGCCGCTTACAACCTGCACAGCTAACTCATGTTTGAATAGGGGCAGCTGTAAACACCCCAAATTTGCCCTCACCCATTCACACATGACTTGTGATCATCTCATATGCATAAACACAATCATATCATCTCATATCCCATTTTTGATTCACTGGATAGTTTCTAAGGCATCTGCACCTAGGGTTTGTGATCTGAGCAACCTCAAGGCATCTTGAGCCATTCCAAAGGCCACCATTCAATTCAAAGGGATCCATGTATGCCCAATCATCATAATACATCTCCTCAAAGTCAAAAATGCAGAGGAATCACAAGAACTAGGGTTTGAGTGGATGCAGAGCCAGGATGAACTGCACAGTTGACTGAAAATTAGGGTTTTGGTTTCAGAGGCCATAACTCCAAATTTTTTGGTCATTCTTGTTTCCATTGGTCTCTATATGGTATAGGGAGTATGCATATCAATTTTCATGAAGAAATTCCATGGGGAAGTCATCTGATCAAGAGTTGACTTTTCAGACAAGTCAGTGTAAAATCAGGGCATCTGAGGCCCCCAATGACCCAACCAATGGGTGATCTTCATCATTTTGAGTGTATATGATCTTTATTTGATCATGGAAGAAGTTTGAAGTTCATGGAAATCAAGAGTTTAGGGTTTTTGCAAAAGTTGACTTTTTGGGTTTTGTTGACTTTTCAAGAATGCATCCTTTTAGGTCAATTTTCAAGCTTTGATTTATGATCCAAAAAGGCTTCAAATGGAAAAATTTTGGTCATGAAAGTTGTAGATCTCATCTTTCCCTTTTCAAAAAGTACAAGAACATGATCTAACTCTTCATGGATCAAAAGTTATGGCCATGCAAAGTTGCCAAAAATCATTGTTTTTCAAGTTATGCACCAAGTGGAAATTTTGCTAAGTCTTGAATCAATGCATGATTGCTGCCTCAAATTCATGTCAAACCAGCATGTGAACATCCTCTAAGTCACAAAAATCAGAAATGGACCAAGTTTGCTCATGGTTTGGTTCATGGGACAAGGCATTTCCATGGAAAACCATAAAGCTAGCCAACTTGCATTTTCACTCATGACTACTTCACCAACTTATGACATTGGCTGCTGACTTTGGGCTAGCCTCTCCCTCACCTTTTGCTGCACCAGCACCCAACTTGTACTTGCCTAGTATCATGCCATGCCCTATCTTACACAAAAGTGGATTTTTGGCAAAAGTAGCCTCACCTATCCCTGCAGGCCAGGTCACATCTCACAGCCACTTGCATTTGTTTATTCATTCATTTTGCTGGCCATATCACATAGAAACCAAGGCTGAAGCATCAACATTCACAACTTACACAAAAACCTTCCATCTTGCAAGTTCATTCGAATTTCATTACACAGCCTGCAAACACCCAAACTTTTGCCTCCCTTCATCTCACCTTGATCTATAGAACACAAAGCATCAAGAAACAAAGCCAAAAGCAGCCAGAAACCCTCACTGCCATTGCTCACCTTCCTTTTGCAGTTTCATTCGAATCCCTCATTCTAGCCCACAAACACTTCAACCAACACCATAAACCTTCTCAACACACCTCATAAGTCATAAACAACCCCTCTTCACAGCCTGAAAGTGCCAAGAACTCATCCACCATTGTTGACTGAACTGAAGCAGTTCTCTTCGAAACTCATCATCCAACAAATATAAACTCCATTTGAGCATTCAAGCAACTTTGGGGGACCAAGAGGAGCAGATTGAGCAAGGAGAAGAGGCCTGAAAGTTCCAAAATCAAAGGTTGCAAATCTCAGGTAACTCCAAATTAATTTTTCCAGAAATCAATTTGATTGTTACAAACTTGCTCTACATGCTTTGCTGATCATTCTGGCACCATTGGTTTTGAAAATGGTTGCGTTTTGAGAGTTTAATTGCTGTTTGAAGCTCACGAACCCTAGAACTTTCCCTCTTCGATTCAGCTTGTCTAGGTTAAATAAATTTGTTTTAGGATAGGGCTTTGATTCGTGAGGATGAGAGGAACGTTTCCATGATCTTAGTTTTCATTTATTTTACGTTTTGAGAGGTTTTGAGATTTTTCAGGTGACCCCCTGGCCGGAGAAGACGACCGGAGGTCTTCTCCGGCCACCTGAAAGTGATTTGCCCTAATTGTCATTAATTATGTTAGTTTGAATTCTGGCCGTTGATGTGCGTTGACCCATTGACTTCCCTCCAGATTGAGTGGTCAGGATGTGTTTGATTAGCCCTAATTCTCCATTAATTTTTAATTAATTATAATTAGCCCAGGACAAATCCCAGCCACAGGATTGCGCGCCAGTCAACTCATTTAAACTCTGGAGCAATCCTGGCCATCCACCTTGTTTACTTTGCATTTTATTTAATTTTAATTCATTTTTCTTGCATTTAATTTGTACAATTTATTAAAAATAGTTAAAAAATCATAAAAATTATGAAATTTTTTCTTTAAGGTTTCATTAATTTTTATGACACAAAAATATTTTTTTATTTTATTTTTATCATCAAAAAAGTATTTTTAAATATTTAAAAGATTATTTTTAATTGATTAATGAGAATTAATTAATTAAAAATACTTTTAGGTATTTAAAAATCACAAAAAAATTCATGAAATGTTCTAAGACATTTAGAAACATTGTCCAACCTTCAAACCAAATTTCTCTTTGATCTTGATGCATTTTAAGAATTTTTCATTGAATTAAACCATTTTTGATGCATTATTTTGGTCATATGTTTGAAAATTCATTTCTGTCTTTTGGTAAAGGTTGAGACATTGATTCTTTTTGTATTGTTTTCCATTTGACATGTACTTTCAAGGATAAAAAGGCCAAGATTTGATCTTGCATTTTCTAATTGATTGGCATTTCTTTTGTTACAAACCCTAAAAAACCCTAATAACTTGTAAAATTCATAACTTGAGTTTGGTTGAGAGTTGAGAGCTCCCCTTTGGGCAGTGGTTCATTATAGGTCTAGGGTTTCTTTAGGTACCATTTTCCATTTTTCATATTAGGGTTTGCTTCTGTTTTTGGTTTGTGTTTGATGTTTGTTTCATGAACCCTAATTTGGGCTTTCCTTTTGCATCATTCTTGCATTTCCTTGCATGACTTGACTTGTCATTGCATTTTGTGCATTCCTATGTTCCATTTGACATCTTAAGACATGTATGAAGCATCATTGATCATTGCATTGCATGTTTGCCTTGTCATTTGTCTTGTATGTTTCATAACATCTCATGCTTGTCCATGCTCCTCAACTTGCACCATTTGCATCCATGGCTTTGTATGAACATCTCATTGTCTTGTCTCATGTTCATAGCACTCCACAGCATCATCATCATCATCAACATGCTTCTGGTTTTTGCTTATCATATCATTTCATTTCATTTAGCATTGTATTGCATTTGCTTCTAACATTTCAGGTGGTAAGTAAATTTGGGAAGTGAATTTGCCTTCACTTCTCATAACTTTTCTTCTCATTTTCTTTTGCATACCTTGCTGCATTCTTACTTGTGTTTGAGTTTGAGCTTGCTCATTCTTCCTTCTCCCACTTTCTTTCTTCAAGTGACTTGACTTCTTGAATGAAGCAAGTCACTTTGCTTCTCTTGATCTTGTTCATCTGCTACCTGGTGGTTCATCTGAAGATTGTTTCTTGCAAACCTCACAAACCTTAGGGACAACCAAGCATGACAATGAATTAGGGTTTTGATTAGTCTCCCCATAGTTTTTACCTTTGTGTCTCTCTTTGAGTCTTCTCTCCTCACCTCATAATCAGGGACTAAACCCTCAAGGCTTTAAGACTTTGTGATTAAGATCATGCCTGCATCCTTCTTTTAGGATGGAGTGTATAACTTTAATCCTAAGTCTTGGACCCTTAAGGTGTTGAAATCTCTTAATTAATCCATCTAATAATCATCAAGACATTACACTTGTAACTTGGGCCTTGCATTAGGGTTCTAATTCTTCCTTAATTGGTTAAGAAGGACTAACCCTAAAGTTAATGGACAAGTCCCCCTCAAGTTGTCTTACAAATCATAAAAAACACTTCATCATCATATCATTAATAAAATCCACTTAATCAAAGGCTTGTTTTGTCATGGGTTTAATCCCTAATCATGGATTAAGTTGAGGAGTCTTCCTCAGCTTAAACATCCTCATCTATCATCCTTCTTTTAGGATGGTGTAATGGGTCTGTTTAATCCCTGATTATGGCTTAACCTCATTACTTAACACTAAACAAAAATCACAAAAAACATCTAAATAATCACAAGTAGGTTAATGATCTTAACCCTGCATCAAAGGTGATTAAGTGTGAGAATCTGACTTCACACTTAAGGTAATTCTCATTACCCCTAATCAGAGGGATGATGTGATGAGTTTACCAAATCCATTGATTTAGGTTTAAGCTCATTTTCCTATGACAAACTCCAAAAGCAATAAAAGACTGAAAACTCAAAAACAAACAATAATCGTCTCCTTCGGGATTCTTTTCTCATCTCATTCACTCACAATCGAGAACTTGCTTCTTCCGTCTAATGCAAGACAGTTTGCATCTGTGCCAGACAGATCATACACTTGAGCATAGACTGCAAGCAGTTCACAAGTCAATTCATCTTTCAGTCTCTTTGGGTCGAACTACGGTGTTCTGACTTCCTCATTGCACGAGAGGATACGTAGGCATAACTTAACGGTTATCGAACAAAAGTCTCTGTACATTCCCCCTCCTTCCAGCTTCATTCTTTAGCCTCATATTCTTGAGCATTTCATTCCTGATCTCACACTGACACTGTACATTTATACACATCACATTTCTTTACACTGACACTTGTACATCTTTTCCAGCTCTTTTTATGCACAAATAGCACTGACACTACCCCTTTAAAACACAAATCTTTTAAGCGTGGATCCCGTCGAGTACGACGGACAATCTGGGTGCTAATACCTTCCCAGGTTGTAACCAACCCCCTTTCTCAGTCTCTCTGGTTCGCAAACCGTCTTATCCATCTCTTTCTAGGCCTATGCAGCATTGCCTTTCCTCCGGGATAAAAATGCCTAGCTGGCGACTCTATTCATTCTCCAGTGAGTTCACGGCTGTGTGTTCTCACTGTTCCCTTCGCCGACCGTTCGCGTCTGTACCTTCATTTGATCCATTTTCATTTGTCGGGAGCGACAATGACCTGTCTGGCTCAGGTGCTAACTGTCTTGCATTAGACGGAAGAAGCGAGTTCTCGTTTATGAGCGAATGAGATGAGAAAAGAATCCCGGAGGAGACGATTATTGTTTGTTTTTGTGTTTTCAATCTTTTATTGCTTTTTTGAAATTTTTCATAAGTTAATGAGCTTAAGCCTAAACCAAGGGTTAGTAAACTCATCACATCCTCCCTCTGATTAGGGGTAATGAGAATACCTCAAGTATGAAGTAAGCACCTCACACTTAATCACCATGATGTAAGGTTAAGATCATTAACCTACTTGTAATTATTTAGATGTTTTTGTTGTTTTTGTTTAGTGTTAAGTAATGAGTTTAAGCCATAATCAAGGATTTAATGGACTCATTACACCATCCTAATAGAAGGATAATAGATGAGAACATTTAAGCTGAGAAAGACTCCTCAACTTAATCCATGATTAGGGATTAACCTCATGACAAAACAAAGCCTTTATTAAATGGATTTTAGTTAATGGTAAGATTAAGAAGTGATTTTTAAGGTTTGTAAGACAACTTGAGGGGGACTTGTCCATTAACACTAGGGTTAGTCCTTCTTAACCAATTAAGGAAGAATTAGAACCCTAATGCAAGGCCCAAGTTACAAGCTTGATGTCTTGATGGTTATTAGATGGATTGATTGAAGGATTTAAACACATTAAGGGTTTAACACTTAGGATTAAAGTTATACACTCCATCCTAATAGAAGGATGCAGGCATAAGCTTAATCTCAAAGCCTTAAAACCTTTAGGGTTTAGTCCTGGATTATGAGGTGAGAAGAGAAGACTCAATGGTGACACAAAGGCAAAACTAAATGGGGGACTAATCAAACCCTAATTGTTATCATGCTTGGTTGTTCCTAGGGTTAATGAGGTTTGCAAGAAGATCTTCAGATAAACCACCAGGGAGGAAGCAGATGAAAGGAGCAAGAAGCAAAGAGAAGCAAAACAACTTGCTTCACTTAAGAAGACAAGTTGCTTGAAGGAAGAAAGTAAGATGAACATGAATGAGCAAGCTCACTCAAATACACAAGATAAAATGAAGCAATGATTCAAGAGAGATGAGAAGAGAATGTGAGAAGTGGAGGCAAATTCACTTCTCAAAACAACTTACCACCTGAAAAGTTAGCAAAAGAAATGTAATGCAATGCAAATGAGATGAGATGTCATGATGCAAGGCAAAGTCAGAAGCATAAACATGATTTCAATGATGCTAATAGATGATTCAAACACATGTCAAGAGTTGTGGATGATCATACAAGGATGGAGATGCAAATGAAACATGTTTTGAACCATGAAAGTTCATGAAAGTTTATGAAATGATATGAATGCACAACATGGCAAATGAAAGATGCAATGATCAAACATGATTCTAATATGTCCTAAGATGTCTTATGAATCATGTAGATGCACAATATATCATGGCAAGTTCTTAAATGCAAGCAAATGAGAGATGAATGCAAAGGAAGGCAAGGATCAGGGTTTGTGAACAACATGCAACACAAAAATTCAAAATCAGAAGCAAAGGGCATGACAAAAAATTGAAAATTGGATCAAAGGAACCCTAATCCTACACAAGTTCACTGCCCAAAGGAGAGAACCTAAATCTTAACCTAATGGGAGTTGTGATTTTCCTAAGTCAACTAGGGTTTCAAGGTACCTCAAAAGGAAAAAATTCTCATTAAATTGAAAATGAAAGATAAATTCCAACCAATTTTACCCTAAAAACTACATGCTATGAAGGATGCAATGCAAGAAGAACCATTATCAAACTCTTCATGGTTAGGCAGAATGGATTTTTCTAAGTTTGAACAAAAATATTGCCTTTAAATGAATTTAATTCCAATGAAAAAGGTCAAAATAGTTCAAGAACCAAAAAGAAATTTGTTTTGAGAGTTTGATAATGTTTCTAAATGTTTTGAAATGCAATGTCAATTTTTTGGTGATTTTTAAATACCTAAATGCATTTTTAATTAATTAATTTTCATTAACTAATTAAAAATAAACATTTAAATAATTTAAAAATGATTTTTAATGCAAAAAATAAAAATAAAAATATTTTTGGGTTTTAAAAATTAATGAAATCTTTGACAAAATTTTTCATAATTTTTAAATTCTTTTTACTATTTTAAATAATTCGTACAAATTAAATGAAAAGAAAATGAAATAAAAATTAAAATATGAGAAGTATGCACAATGGAGAGCCAAGATGCAATCTGGGCTTGAATTCATTGACTTGGCGCGCAATCCTACGGCCCAAGTTCAAACCTGACTAATTCTATTTTATAATTAATTAATCCTAGGTTAATTTAATTAAATACTGATTAGGGCTAAATGACAAGATCCAGCCCATTCATTCACGCGCGGGAAGGCAGATCCAAGGGCCTAAATTTAAAGTTGATAATTAATCACACTTAGCCCTAATTAAACTCAGGCGACCGAAGATAAGCTTCGGTCGTCTTCTCCGGCCATCTCTCTCACATGAATCACCCAAAACGCATCCCCAAGACCTCCAAATCTCCAGAATCAATCCCCCAACAATGGGTAACAAGAATCCAGGGCCAAAAACAATTTATATTAACCACACAGTGAGAATCGAAGAAAACAAATTTTAGGGCAAAAGTTTCAGAGCAACACAAAATGCTCATTTCTGGCTTATTTTCAAAAATAAATAGATCCCCATGATCAGGGCAACACATAGAACAATATTCTAACAAGAAATCAGGGTTCTGGAAAATTTGTTCATCATGTTACCTGAGGTTGAGCTTTCAATCCAGGAGCTTTCTGCCTGCTTCTTTGCTTCAAAATGGCTTCAATGATCCCCTTGATGAAGCTTTGAAGCTTGGTTGGAGTTTAAAGTGGCTGGTTTGTGAGTTTGATGAAGTTCTATTCAGTGAGGGGTGAGAATCGTGTTTCTGATTGAGGTGGTTTTAGGGACAAATGAGGGTAGGGAAATGATCAGGGGAACATGTTGAGTGATTCTATGAAGTTTGTTTTGATGTTTGATGCTTGTGTGCTGAGATTCGAAGGAAAGTGCATAAGAGGTGAGTTTTGGAGAATGTTGGCTTATGAGATGTTTCAGGCTTAGTTGTGCTATGTGTTGAGTCTCATTTGGTACATGTATCACACTTGGATAGGTCTGAGGAGTTGGTATGGCCTAGCTTGATTGGTATGGGCCATTTTGCATAAAGTTAATGTTTTGTGTAAGAGAGGTATGGGTCAATGGCAGGCCAAGGACAAAGGGGTGTCCTGCGCAGCAAGGATTGAGGAGAGCCATAGAATCAGTCTTGAGGCCAATTAGCAAGTGGATTAGGGTTTGTGAGATGTTTTGCAACTTTGTGATCTTTTGGCCCTTTTGTGATTACTTGAAACATAAGTCATGAAAATGGACAAACCCTTGATGCATTCTGATTTTTTAGGTATTGGTTTATGTTTGTGCAAAGGTTAGAAGTCCATTTGAAGTCACATTTTGCCTTGGCAAGGGGTTTTGCAACTTTGTCTCTTTGGTGCAAGACTTGAAATTATGTGATTTTTCCCAACTTTGACAAGCCATAACTTTTGATCCAAAATGAATTAGAATGAGTTCTTGTACTTTTTGAAAAGGGAATGATCCATTCTACAACTTTCATGACCAAAGTTTTCTCATTTGAAGCATTTTTGAATCAATTTGAGGAGGTTGAAAAACTTTCCCAAAATGGCAAGTTTACATTACAAGTCACTTTCCCAAAAAGGCAATTTTGCAAATGGCTTGAAATTTTGCAATTTTGTGAACTTCTAACATCTACTATGACCAAATAAAGATCATACACATTCAAAATGATGAAGAACACTCTTTGGTTGGGTCATTGGGGGCCTCAGATGCCCTGATTTTACACTGACTTGCTCAAGAAGTCAACTCTTGATCAGATGCCTTCCCTATGGAATTTCTTCATGAAAATTGATATGCATGATTCTCATAACATATATAGAGACCAATAGAAACAAGAATGACCAAAAAATTTGGAGTTATGGCCTCTGAAACCAAAACCCTAATTTTAGGTCATCTGTGCAGTTAAGCCTGGCTCTGTTTCCATGCCTTTCTCAATTCTTGTGATTCTTTGACTTCCTTGACCTTGTGGGGATATAATATGATGCTTGAACATACATGGACCCCTTTGAGATGATTGAAGACCTTTGGGGTGGCTCAGATAGCTCAGGAATGGCTCAGATCACAAACCCTAGATGCAGATGACTTTGAAACAATGCAGTGAAGCAAAAGATGTAATATGAGATGCTATGGTTGAACTTATGCACATGAAAACATCACAAACCATGGTGAAATGAGTGAGGGCAAATTTGGGGTGTTTACATGGTGAGAATTCTATCAAATGGGGTCTCTCCGATATACGTTGAGAAGTTTGATATGAACCTCTTTGTTTTCCAACAAATGGCATCTCTCCCAGACAAGTTGAGAAGTTTGTTGTGAATTTTCCAATTTCCGTCAAATGGCATCTCTTCAAGACAAATTGAGAAGTTTGATATGAATATCTTTGTTTTCCAACAAATGGCATATCTCTCAGACAAGTTGAGAAGTTTGTTGTGAATTTTCCAATTTTTGTCAAATGGCATCTCTTCCAAACATGTTGAGAAGTTTGGTACGAATCTCTTTCTTTTTTCCATCAAATGGCATCTCTCCAGGACACGGTGAGAAGTTTGGTCGAACACCTTTGTTAGGGCTGCCATGCACTGAGTAATAAGTGATTTTTCTTTTCAAGTCTGGAAACTCATTCAGGTGGCAGTTCTAGTCTGATGGACAACTTTGAAATCAGTTGTCATTTGGTTAAAAAAATCTAATAGAGAATTTTATTCTAACCTCGTATTATTCCTAGTAGAACCATCTTTTCCCTCCCAGAAGTTTTTTTGTTTTATAGTTTCCTATCAAGCATTTCCACCTATTTTTTTAGAGTGCACATTTTCTGGTTCATTTAGTATACAAACCTCTTCCACCTTTCAGGTTTAAGCCATTTGCATAGGGGCAGCTGTTGCACCCCAAAATTTGCCCTCATTTTTTTTAGGCTCATGTCTCACATGTGTGCATTGCATTCATATTATATGCATAATCATACATATCATTGGTTTTATCAGGTTTTTTTAATAGGGTTCGCCTTGGGTCACCAGGTTTAGGATTTGTGGTTGTTGTACATTGATTCACTAGAGATAAATCATGTCACAAGATGTGGCTTGAGGACTCATTATGGCCAAAACTATTATTTCTCTTATTACTTAACATGCAAGTTTATGTTTAATTGAGGAATTGAATCCAAGTTAGGATGCTTTGAATGGAATATTTGTTTTCTTCTTAAGACGTTAAATTTCTCATCAGAGTTCATCCATTTTCAAAGTCTTAGAAATTGGTCAAAGAGACAACAGTCTCCATCATATGCAGTTTGAGATTTCTATTAGTCTTAGAACATCTTAAAAAACCAAAATACGCAATCATCCTCAAGCAAAAGGAAAACTTGGGCAAGTACTGAACATCAATCCACTAATATGAGCTCTCAAGATAAACCTTTCTAGGAAGTCACTCGATGATGAAATAAAATCTCGTAAAACAAACAAGGGAGTACTATTATCGGAAGAAAATCATTGAAAGACTAAAAAATAGATCACTAACTAATGTCTAAGCTGCAATCTTCTTCATCTTAACAAGCTCTTGCCCAATGCCAACTGCCCTCTTGATCTTTTCCAACATTATCTCGAACCTATCGAGATCGTTGAGTGTTGCTCTAGTTTTCTTCACAATCATCTTTCTACCCCAAGGGCTCTTTGCCCACTTGTTCTTAACGTCAGCAACATCTAAAGATTTGAAGAGATCCTTCTTCTTGGAAACCCTCTTAATATCAATCTTGAGATCAGGTTTATGAGATTCAAGCTTGAAGCGCAAAGTAATCAACGGTTTGCTGATTCGGCAAAGCCATGGAATGTCGTCGTTGGTTTTGTTACGTTGAAGAGAGAAAAATGATCAAGAGCGTATAATCCAACCATCAACTAAATCTTCAGTTGTCCCTTCGTGCCGAATTATGTCTTTGAACCAAGCTGCTTCATGTTTTAGCCCATTCATTTGGCTTCATTGACCCTGCAAAAAGGGAATTTTTACAACAGATAAAAGAGGAAAACAGACAGTTAAAAATATGAAATCTACAGTAGGTGAGAGGCAACCTAGAGTGTCTCTATGGGAAATTTAGCCATTGACAACATTTCCAGCGTATCCATTTCCATCCCCTCTTAGGCTTAAACGACCATGGCCTCCAGGACTACCTTCATTTAATGGCTTGAAGAATGATGATTTTGGCATGAATTCTCCACTATTAGGGCTTCAAGACGCATGTAGAAGGCTTCAAACTCTTATGTACCATGTTATGGCAGCTACTGCACTTCAAGATATGAGGACTTTAGATCCTTCTAAACAACATCATGTTTCCTTACTTCAGTTCCAGCAGCTTCTCCAGCATCAACACTCATCAAAATTATCATCAACTGCAACAACAACAACATCAACACCATCAACTAAAACAATAAGAACAACATGTTTCTTGGAATACCTGGGCAAAATCTAGATGATCTTGATAAGTATTCAGAGGCAAAAGATGCGTTTGACTTCATGGACAAGACATTGCGATGAGAGTCAATTCTGTACACAAGTAAAAAACAAGTTATGCATCAAGTAACTCTTGATTCACCGTAGTAAAAGTCAAATTTTCAAATTAACAAATAAACAAAAAAAAAAGGCAGATCAATTTCATGGATTCGGCAAAAAGGTTTTGGCTAAAAGGTAATGGTAGGTAGCAGATACCACAAATACCCTATGGAAAAAACAGGAAATAGCATACTAAAAGTATCACAGTTTCGGAAAAAAAGGCTGAGGCATCAAATTAGGTAATCAGAAGGATGATACAAAATGGAAACCGTGGATCCTTTCAAAAAAACGAAAACCCTAATTTCCCTGCAGTATAAAAGCAAGGTTCAGGTTCATATGAAAAGGGAGGAAGCATGAGAAACGAACCCTAGCCGCAACACTATCAAAAAACCCTAAGTTCACAATAGCAACATAGAAAAGGAGACCAGCAAGCGAACGAGAGGTAGAAGAAGAAACAGACTCATAAAGGTTCATAAAGGAGATAAACACAGCCGAAAAGCCTCTTACCTGTGGATTTCATCACTCCGGGAACTTCAGGAAGGTAATCCCTTTTATTTAGAACAACTTTATTTGCTCTTGGATGTTGCTGCTTTGATTTTCGTTGTTCATGGAATTTTTGTGTTTGATGGATGATTTTCGCGAAGGCTTAGATGGTATCGTCGATGAACATGCTATGCGATTCCTATAATTCCTCTTTGAGGAGTATGAAGTTGAATATGGAGACGCAGAGAGAGGGTAAGGCAGAGACGTCCTTGCGCTGATGAGGGGAGTCGTGTCTTTGAAGAATATGGTTGTTTATTTCAATTTGGTATTATTGCAAATGTTGAAAGTTTACGTTTTGTTTGTTTTGGTTGCTCTAAAAATGACGCTAGAAGAAACCAGAATATATGTTTTTTTGCTTTTTTTTACCGGTTTACAAAAGATACCCTCTCATTTATTTTGGGTTTTAATACTTTTTCGATTTTTTTTTAAAAAAAGATAATGAAGGTCCAGCTATGTCCAATATTGCCCTGTTCATTTTTTTCCACTGCCCGATGCATGAATCAGTGTTCCCAACCATTTAACTTTACTTTATCAACACTTAATAATGGTCATCCGGTTTTAATAGTGATATTATTATTAAATGGTTAAGTACATTGAAGACTAATATTATTAGGTTCATTGGTCTTTGATCCTTTAGATTTTTTTTTGCCTTTTCTTTACTTTGTATAAATTAATTAGTTTATAGTGTTAATCTTTTTTTTTTTGGCGGTACATTAGGAAAAGGGGCTTCTTAGTTTGATTTTGTTTAAACATTGGCCCAAATTGTTTAATCTTTTTATATTTTTTATTATTATTAGATTTATTTTCTTGAGTAACATTTTCTAAACAAATTAGTTTTTGTTTTGTTTTGTGTAAACACATAGAATTTAATTAGTGTTAAAATTCCTATAACCATTCTTACTTTCTTTTTACCCTTTTAATAACTATGTGTTTGGTTTTCTATACTTGATTTTTGTTTGTTTGCTTGTTTGCCTATGGGTATCATTTGATTGGTCTATTATGTATATCATACTTGTGTGATTTATTATCGCATTTCGACCATAAATTGCTAAGTAAAATAAATATAATCACATTAGGGCTAAACCTTTTCAAATATAAAGATTCTTGGTCCAACGCCAAGTAAACACTTTTAAAATACACCTACATTTTGCACACACGTAAGTCGGCCACTATGTGATCGCCATCTGCACAATCTTCATCGCGTCATAATTAATTAACGTAAGAACTAAACTCAGGAATCTAGCATTCCTCGGGTTTTTGAATTGAATTACTGTTGGGGCTAGCCTTCAATTTGTAATTTGTTCGCTCTTTCATTTTCAAAACGCAAACCTCTAAATCGTGAAAGAACTAAACTCAGGAATCTAGCATTCCTCGGGTTTTTGAATCGAATTACTGTTGGGGCTAGCCCTCGATTTGTTATTCATTCACCCTTTCGCAATGAAATAATACAACTTAAAACTTACCAACAAACACCAATCACTTTACAATTAGTCAACGAATAACTGAACTCTGGAGTCCAACACTCCACGGGTCCTTGAATGCAATCACTCTTGAGGCTAGCCTTCGAGTTGTGGTCCCTTCGCCTTTCATTTTAAAACACTTAACAAAGGTCAAACCCTTTTCTTTAAACGAACGTTGTTTAAATCTTTCTATCTCGCAGATAAGCCAACGCTTAGCAGTTAGGAAAGCATTTTCAAACAATCGTTCAATAAAAATCACAAACCGTAGTTGCACGAACTACGAAGCTCTGACTTTCCCATTGGACAAGGGAATATGTAGGCACGGGGATTTTAATCCTTCGCGAGCACAATAATAAAAAACTTAACCTTTCCCCATAACAAATAATAACTAAAACATTCCCTTAAAAACAATCTTAATCATTAAAAGAAGACAATAATAATAAGTTAACATTTAAAGCGCAAATTAGACTAAGAGGTTCCCGTTGAGTACAACGGACGTGAGGGGTGCTTAACACCTTCCCCTTTGGGTAACTGACTCCCGAACTTAGATTAGTGGTTTCATTGACCATTTCTTATCCGATTTAGGTTGTGTCTATATCTCCCTTTTCTTTAGTTAGAATAAATAGAATTAGATGGCGACTCTGTTTTTTATTTTAGGATCGTATTTTTCGAGGTACGACACTAGTTGAATCCTATTTTGTGTGGGCATCTTGTTGTCTTTATTGCTGAGATTTTATTGTGGTTTTAGCGCAGTTGTTTCAGAAGGAAAAAAAGGATTCATTTTGGAATTATTATAGCATAAAATTTGTTCTTACTATTTTTGTTCCTATAATTTAGGAACTATTTATTCTGAGTTTTGTGCAAGTTCAGCAGGCCCAATTCCCATTGGAGTTTCTATTTAAGGATGTTCAACCGTAGTGTGAACGTGTGGAAATCAAGGATTGTATTATCAGAGTTTTTCACGTGTGTTAGTTTTTGTGAGCCAAGAAATTTTCTTTTGATGATTGTTTTGGACTAGGTGTTCATTTGTATTTTGTCCACTCGAAACTTTTAAGCAAAAGTGTTTATATTTGACAAAAACTTTTAAGAAGGTCAAAGATTGTCTTGAAGTGTGTCTTTGTTTTCTTTGTGTTGTTATTTAAGATCACTGGCTGTGATTATGTAGGGAGTGAGAGGGTCTTATATTTAGGAGTTCCTAGGTAGAACTGTCATTCGGTAGAGATTAAGTGAAAAGATTGAAACTGTAGGCGTTTACTGTGGATATTTGAATTGATACTACTGATAGTGAAGTTCCTTTCTGGCTTTGTAGCCCTAGAGTAGGTGTGATTGCACCGAATTGGGTTAACAACTTTCTGTGTCTTTTATATTTTGTCTTTGTCATTTACAGTTTTATTATTGATAAGTGTCGTGACATCGTGTTCGACATTTTGTGGTTATGTTGCACCCCAAAATTTGCCCTCCCCAAGACAAGACATTGTGTACTAAGAGGTTCACAAGGTTCACAAGGTTCACAAGACATCTCATGAGGTTCACAAGGTTCACAATTGGTCAAAAAGTTTGACAATTCCCTCAAACAATGCATCCTCCTAAGCAATGCATCTTAAACTAGGGTTTTGGCTTTCATCAGACTAAATGGACTTCCAAGAGTTCAAGTGAGCTTCATAGCATCCTATATGTGTTCAAGAATCCCCATGTCAAGTTTCAAGACTTTTCCCAGAGGTTTGCTCAGTCAGATGATCAGATAGGTTAAAATTAGTCAAAGCAGTTAAAAAGTCAAACTGAGGTCAACTATGGTCAAACCAAAGTCAAACTTCATGATTTTTTTGCCAACATCAAGTATATGAAGTAAAATTCATCATTTGATCAAGGGTTGATCATGATTCATCAAGGAGACTTCGGATCATCAAGAATCAGGAGTTTCTAAATTAAGGTTTTCATAGGAAAAGTTAATTGAACTTTGACCAACCATAACTTTCACATGATTCATCAAAAAATTTCCATCCAAAGCTCATTTTGAAGGAAATTGAATTCTCTACAACTTTGTGTCTCACAAGCCAAGCCCAAAAATGCTTCATTTGGAAGGTATGAGCTAAGACATTATAGGTCCTTTTAAAAGTCAACAAAAAGTCAACATCTTCCAAAGAGCATAACTTGAGAATGGTAAAAGATATGGACATGATACCAAAGAGGTTGGTTAGAGGACTCTCTAAGATTTCTAAAATGTCCAAGAACACCTTCATAGCATTAAAATTGAAGGATTTGTGCCCTTGCAAAGTTGGGAAATTTTTGAGAGGTTTATGAAGCAATTGGGGTCTTAAAACCATAATTCACCAAATGGGCTTGCTTTTTTATGATCCAAACACTTCCATGACATCATGCACAAATTAAAATTTATTTATTCATAATTTTTTTCATTTTAATTTTATTTATCATGATTTTTTATGTTAAAAATCATTTTAAATTAAAATAAAATATAAAAAGATGGATATTTGATTTGATTTTGATTCTAGAAGGTCTTAATATACATTTAAAGGTGATTGGTACCATATAATTTCAGATCATACAAATATAGCAAGGTAAGATCAAAGAAACTCAATTTTTAAAGACAAATCTTTTTCAATCATCTAAGGTCCAAAAGTCCAAAGGAGTGATCTCTTTTTTGACCTAATTCTGATGTATCATATATATACAACATAAAGCAAGACATTAGGGACGATTTGGCAGCCTCAAGAACAACTCTCAAAACTTCAAATTTCATCAAAAATTCAAAATTCAGATTCACCTTTAAAGGGCAGAAAAAGGTATTTTGAAGACATAGAGATGATCTTTGGACATCACTGAGTCTATCCCAACCCTCACACGCATTCAAATCATGCTCATATGACCAACACGAATTCATATTGTTCATATTCTTATTTTTTTCGATCTGGATTATTTATGCAATTATAATGAATTCTAACTATATATTTGTGTTAGTGATGATGTTTAGATGCTTTCTGGACAAAGAAATTGAAAGATAAGAACATAAACCGAAAACGGCCATTGTTAGGGTTCTTGAACCATAATTAGGGTTCTTTGATTTAGACCATATAAATTAATTTTAAGGACATAAATGAACTGTGTGAAGTGTGGTGATCATAACCATGTGTTTAATTTGATGAATGGTTGCATATTCATGATGATATGAGATTGGCAGGTTTCAAGTGCAGGAAAATTCGCAGGAAAAGTGGCAACAAAATTCGTAGGTAATTTCGCAAGTCAGGAGGTTGAAGACGAAGCAGCTTTGGCGCGAAATCAGAATTCAAAATTTGACTTATTTTTATAATATACGTTTGTTAGTTTATTCACAGATAAGGCGCTTGGCTCAGTTGGTGAAGTGTTGATGGTTATAGTCATCAGGGCGTGGGTTCGAGTCCAGCCCTCAGCATTTTTTTCTTTTCTCAATTATTTCACCTGCTTTATAATATGATGGATGTTTGGTGGTTCCATATCACCAGCTGCGTGCGCAGCCCAGTGGCAATGTCTCATTCAGGTATAGGGGAGGTCCTGGGTTCAAATCCAAGCCTCCCCATTTTTTTAAACCTAATTTCTTTATTTTGCTTTTTCTTATTTATTTTATTATATAAATTGTATTTTCACATAAATTGATTTTAAATAAAAGTATAATATATTTTCATAGAATAAAAAAAAACTTTATATTTTTTAAAATCAATATCTTATTTTTTTCAAATATAATTTGTTTTTTTATTTTATGTTTATATTATTATCCTATATATTTTATTTTGTAAATAATCAAATTAATATTTTAATTCAAATTGTAAACCCTAATTTTATCTTTAAAATTTCTAACCCTAATTTTTATTTAATTTTAAATATTAAACTTAATTAATTTTTCTAATATCTAATTAAATAATTAATCTTGTTTTTTTTGAAATAATTATTATATTGTTTAATAACATTATTATAATTCCTTGTTTATTTTCTTCTTAAAAATTCTTCAAAATTATTTATTTAGCTAAAAAATATTCTCTTAAATTCTATATATTCTTGTGTCTTTGTGCTAACCTTTTCTTCTTATAATTATTTTATCACTAACCTTTTTAGTTATTGTTTATTTTATTATATATTTATTATTCAATTGTTTTTATTATAATGTAACTGCAAAAGCTTTATAATAGTCGTCGTTTATTATTGTTTTATTGTTTATAAATATTCTTGCCATGGTTAGTAATTATAGGGAGTGATAATATGTTTGTAAAATTAAAACTAATTTAGAATCACTAATTTAATAAGATAAATATATGAATATGAACACTCACACACGTCAGTCGATCTTTGATCGCCATCCTACTCTTTCTAAGGGTATTCCTCATGTTGCCTAAATTATAAGGTCAAGTAAGGTGTCTAAAAGCAAAGTCCCTTTTCATAAAATATCATCAAGTCCCTTTTAAGATTATAAGATCAAGTCCCTTCGATGTTGCCTACGGTAAATGATCTTGTCCCTTCGAATAAAAGATGATAAGTCCCTTCGTATTGCTAAGACACCTTACAGCTGCCTAAACACAGATGTCCCTTCACATGTCCCTTATAACATCCAAGGTAATGACTACCTATTCCTTAATAATAGGGATAGTCTTACCATTGAAAGAACATATAAGAACAGTAAAGATTTAGCATAGGGTAGGTTCCTCTTAAGTACTTGCTCACTTTTCTTCAAAATACTTCATTACACTTCACATTTCAAACAAATTTTCAAAACAAAGTCTTTATATACATCCATACGAGGATCATTATAAAGTACTTAGAAAAATGTTTAATCACACACTACACTTCTCAAAACAGTTTAAAGTGAGCTAAGTAATTAAGAGCCCATGGATAACCATGGATATAAAGGGTGCTAACACCTTCCATTTGTATAACCTACCCCCCGAACTCAAAATCCTTTTAAGGTCTTTCCTGTTCTTTTATGCCCTTTCCTTTTGGATAAAATAAAAGTCGGTGGCGACTCTTGCTATCCGCAACATTTAACTAAAGTCAGTTCTCCCACCGTGTTACAGAACTGGCGACTCTGCTGGGGATTTAATAAAAGAGGGGTACCCTTAGGAATTAGATCACTTTAAACTTATTTGCTTTGTTTGCTTTACTTTATTTGTTGGGTGCTCTTATGTGTGAAAGACCCTAACCCGGATCTAGTGTACCTTAGGTAAATGGCAATAGACCAAGGAAACTGTACGGCGTATACCGATATGGTTGATCTGGTGGCCATAGTTAGTGTGACTTCTTGGTTGGTGCTTATGTTCCTTAAGCAAGTTCGGGATAATATGAGGCTGCCATATGTTGTCAATACACTAACTGACTTTTAGAACCCTAATTATCCCATCTTGGCATTTAGAAAAGTAGTGAGATAACCGGCTTTGGTGAAGACTGAAGTTGGTTGATACTCGATACTACACTCATTGAGATCTTAAACTTGGAGGGTTTTGGTTGGCAAGTAAGTTGCCTACTGAACAACCACCCTTGTGAAAGATCAGTGAACAACCACCCTGGTTACTTTTGTAGGACAGGATGAACCAACTAAACTTCAGGGGATGGTACTTACCTTTAAACCTCATGCAAGCCTTCAAACCTAGGGCTATTGTGTGACTTGTTTGTGTGTGCCACATGTCTTTGATTGAACATAACATCATAGCATCATCATGCATCATAAGCATAGTATTTTCACTAACCATTTCAAGGACCAAAGGATTTATCTTTGTTCTTTGTTGCAAGTCATGGCTTCTGCTAGTAGGAATACTATCCGGATCAAATTTGTAGAGATACCTCCTAAGCTTAAAGAATTGGTCTCTCAAGTTTCTGAAAACTCCCGGTTCATCAAGAGGCATGTTCACTTACTGGATCTAGTCACTTCAGGTTTCAATGAAGACATGATGATTGTTCTGTTTCAGTTCTTTGATCCTAAACATCATTGCTTCACATTCCCCGACTATCAGCTGGTTCCTACAATGGAAGAGTTCTCTAAACTTCTGGGTATACCTGTCCTTGATCAGAGACCTTTCACAGGCTTAGAGAAAGAGCCTAAACCTGAAGTCATTGCTGCAACATTACATTTGAAGAAATCAGACATTGTCCTAGAAACAAGGAGTGGAGTCAAGGGTATTCTTGCTAAGGTATTGATGGAGAAAGCTCAAGTGTTCCTGAAGGCTATGAGTTATGATCCTTTTGAGGAGATCTTAGCCCTATTGATTTATGGCTTAGTGTTGTTCCCCAATCCAGACCAGTTCATAGACGTACATGCCATCAACATATTTCTGACTCATAATCCAGTGCCTACATTACTTGGAGACATCTTACACTCTCTTCATACTCGTACTACGAAGGCACGAGGAACTCTGATGTGTTGTATACCTTTATTGTCTAGGTGGTTTATTTCTCACCTTCCTCGATCAGTGATGAAGAATGAACAAGGGTTCAGGTGGTCCAAGAGGATCATGTCACTTTCTCATGTAGATATTCATTAGTGCTCTAGGTCTATGGAGAATGTTACTATCATTGACCGTTGTGGGGAGTTCCCTAATGTGCCACTCCTTGGCATAAGAGGGGGCATTACTTACAACCCTTCTTTAGCTCTACGTCAATTTGGTTACACTCAGAGTGATGGTCCTCATGATATGCTTATTCAGGGTATTGTGTTCGACTACGACAACGATCTGCAAGGTTACCGTCAAAGGTTCATACGAGCATGGGGTAAAGTGAACAAGGTTGACAGCAAAACTCTAGAACCCAAGTACACTATTCCTATGGAACCTTATCTCAGATGGGTGCGATCTCGTGCTCAGACTCTTATGATGCCATATCCTGCCATCCTGCCAGTTACCATGGAGCCTGTTGCTGAAGGAGATACTTCTTATATCATTCTTCATCCAAACATGCCCACTGACATGGAAGAGTTACAGAGGTCCTGGATCCAGTTGAAGGAGCAAAGAGATACTTTTGAGAATCATTACAAAGCAAGTCAAGAAAGAATCTTGGAGCTAACAAAACAACTTCACGAGGAGCGGAATCTCAACTCATACCTCAACATAAAGAGGAAACGTCCATGGGAGACTTAAAACCCCATTTTTTGTATTCATTTCATTTTTGTTGTAAGCCCAAGAGGCAAACAAGTTTATTGATTACTAATAAAAGTTTACTTTCTGGTTGTTTAAACAAATTTAAATCCTGCGGTCCTTGAAAACATTGCATACGCATTTACATACCATATCACTGCATCACAGGTTTCTTATATACATGTATCTTATCTTCTTGCTGTTTATTTCAGCAGAAATGTCTCTTGAACAGACTGTCAAAGATCTCCAGGCTCAGAATGCACAATTCCAAGAGTTAATTCTGAACTTGTCCAAGGGACAAGATGAGTTGAAGTCACTGCTGGCTAAGAAGAGAAAGAAGACTAGAAGACCAGGAGGCTTTATTAATCTTGGAAGAAGATTCAAAGGTCCTGTCAAGACAAAGGAACAGGTTGATGATTATGAGTCTGAAAATTCTGAGAAAGAGGGAGGCAGTCTCCATGATACTGTGGGAGATTCTGATTCTGAAGCAAATTATTATCATGATCCTAGTGAGGATAAGTACAAGATGCTGGTAGACAGGATGAATGCCATGGAGTTACAAAAATCTTCTGGGCTTGATTTTGAAGATCTGAGCTAAATATCTGGAGTGGTTATACCTATTGGTTTCAAGGTTCCTGCTTTTGTGGTGTATGATGGTGTCTCATGTCCCAAACTGCATTTAAGATCCTATGTCCGGAGGATTCAACCACATACTGCTGATAAGAAATTGTGGATTCATTTCTTCCAAGAGAGCTTGTCTGGAGCTCAATTGGAATGGTATTATCAATTAGAAAGTGTCAATATTCGTGATTGGAATGATCTTGCTGAGGCCTTCTATAGGCAATACCAATACAATGCTGATTTAGCACCTACTCGCATGCAACTCCAAAGCATGTCAATGGGTGTTTAGGAGAATTTCAAGGAGTATGCCCAGAAATGGAGAGACCTGGCTGGCAGAGTTCAACCTCCTCTGACTGACAGGGAGCTGGTGGATATGTTTATGAGTATGCTGAATGGTCCTTTCTATAGTTACCTCATTGGAAGCTCATCATCTGGTTTCACTGAGCTGATAATGACTGGAGAGCATGTGGAGAGTGGTATAAGAAGTGGTAAGATACAGGTGGGTGCCTCTACATCAAGCACTGACAAGAAGCCCCCTAGTGGGAAGAAGGAGTCTAATGTTGTGTATGGTCAACCCAGCCGTAACAGAAGTCACCAATCTGTGGGAGCAGTTCACATTTCTAATCCTACTCCTGCAGTGCCAGAGCTATCACAGAGCAATCAACAGAAACCTAGAAGACAGTTCACCAAGATCAACATGTCACTGGCCCAAGCCTTGCAACACCTGTTGAAAGGGGAACTCATTACTTTGAAGGACCCTCCTCAGAATCCTAATACTTCCTCTCCTCGGTACAATCCTAATGCACGATATGCCTATCATTCTAATTGTCCGGGACATGATACCAACAACTGCTGGATATTGAAAAACAAGATTCAAGATATGATTGAAGTTGGAGAGATAGAATTTGACCCTCCTGGGACTCCAAATGTGATTACTGCTCCCATGCCAAATCATGAGAAGACTGTTAATGTTGTTGACGAAGTTTCATATGTTTCCTCAGTAGCAGATGTAACCATTCCCTTATCCATTATCAAGAAGAATCTGGTACAGGCTGGATTCTTTCCAGGTTGTAATGAAGATTGTTTTTATTGTGCCTACAAACCTGATAGCTGCTGGAAGTTGAAAGATGGTATTCAACGCCTCATGGACAATTACACTATATTGTTTGAGAGGACACCTTCTATGGAAAGTATGGTTGAACATCTAACTCAAGGTACGAAGGTTGAAGACGTGGATATGGTTGATAAAGTGCCAGTGAAGATTACCTCCAAAGGCCCTGTCAATATCACTTCCAGAGGACCTATCAAGATTACTGCTGAAGGTCTGGTGAAGACTGTTGCTGAAGCTAGAGTGGCTCCCATGATTATTACCACTCCTGGCCCTATTCCGTATACTTCTGATAAAGCTATACCCTGGAATTACGGTTCCGATGTTTATATCCATGGTGTTAAACAAGAACCTTTAGCTGATACTACTGATAATAACCTTGATATTGATAATATTGCTGGATCTAGTAAGATCACTAGAAGTGGAAGAATTTTCTCTCCTCCGGCTACCTCCAAGAGTTCAGTTACTCCAACTACTACCTCCACTTTTGAGCCAAGTACTGATGCTCGGGGCAAAGGTCCTGTGGTTGAACCTGTGCAAGCTGAGGCACCGACTGCTGAGAATCTTTCTAAACAGATGGAAGAAGTGTTGAAGATCATTCGCAAGAGTGATTATGATATTGTTGACCAGTTGGGGCATACTCCCTCCAAAATTTCCATGTTGTCTTTGTTGCTGTGTTCTGAGGATCATGCTAAAGCCTTGATCAATTTCTTGAGGACTGCTCATGTACCAAATGAAATTTCTGTGGATCAATTTGAAAATTGTGTTGCACATCTGACTTATGATAATGGGTTAGGCTTTTCTGATGCTGACTTGACTCATGCCAAGAGAAATCATAACAGAGCTTTGCATATCTCCATTGAATGTAGGGGCACTACCTTGTCTCATGTGTTGATAGACAATGGCTCTTCATTGAATGTACTTCCCAAAGAGGTTATGAACAAGCTTAGTCCTGAAGATGCTGTGTTAAGACCAAGTAATATAGTGGTAAGGGCCTTTGATGGTTCAAGAAGAGTGGTGCATGGAGAAATAGATCTCCCGATCAAAGTAGGCTCTCAAGTCTTCAATTCTACCTTCTATGTAATGGATATTCGTCCTGCGTACTCTTATTTGCTTGGGCGCCCCTGGACCCATGGGGCCGGTGCTGTGACCTCCACTCTACATCAGAAGTTGAGATATCCAGTGAAGGGAAAGATCGTCACTGTTTATGGGAAGGAAGAATATATGGTCAGTCATGTGAATACATTTAAGTATGTTGAAGTGGAAGGTGAATATTTTGAGACTCCTTGCCAGACATTTGAAGTTGTTCCTTAGGTCGTTCCTGCTACTGAAGCTCCTCCTGTTGTTAAAAGAATTCCCGTGGTTACCAGAGTACCTCCTACAATGGCTTCCCTCAAAGATGCTAGAGTTGTGGTTGAAGAAGGTGGTTGTACTATTTGAGGTCAGCTTCCTGACATTCCTTACAAGTCTGACAAGTTTGATTTGGGTTTCACTGCAGAGTCCCAGAAGGCTGTTCGTCGTGCTCGTGCTGTTCGTATAACCAATCAAGGGATCATGAAAGATCAAATCAATGTTGTGGGTGACTATAATGAAGACTACAACCTGGAGGATTGGATCTTTCCTACTGTGGGTGATGGGCTCAACAACTGGACGACCGAAGACGTTATTCCTATCTGCTTTAGTCAGAAGTAAATACTATTACTGTGTTGTTATTTTTAAGTTTGTAATTTTGAACAATTAAACTTCTAAGCCTTGTGTCTTACCCGGGGCACAATGGCATGCTTGTTTCGGGATGTCATTTCATTTGCATACTTCATTCAATAAAAATCAATGGACGTTTCATTTTCGTAAATATTGTTCTCTTTGTCTTTCTTTTATTTTATTTTTTGTTTTATCAGCTATGTGTTCTTACACACACCCACATCACTAAAATGCAGATCCTCACCCACTCTGGATCCTGTTGATAACAGTTCTACTATTGCCAATTATAATTTCGAGAATCCGATCTATCAAGTTGAAGATGGAAAGGAGGAAGATTGTGAAGTACCTGTAGAGCTTGCTAGGTTGTTACAACAAGAAGAGAAAGCTATACAGCCACATGAAGAGCCAATCGAAGTTGTGAATCTGGGAACTGAAGAGAACAGGAAAGAGGTCAAGATAGGGGCTGAATTAGAGGATGGTTTTAAAAGCAGATTAATTCAGATGTTACGAGATTATGTGGAAATCTTTGCTTGGTCCTATGAAGATATGCCAGGGTTGGATACAGACATTGTGGTTCACCGTTTACCAGTAAAAGAAGATTGTCTTCCAAAGAAGCAGAAGGTTCGTCGCATGCGTCCTGAAATGTCAGAAAAGATTAAAGCAGAGGTAATGAAACAATTTGATGCAGGGTTCTTAGCTGTGACTTCTTATCCTCAATGGGTTGCAAATGTGGTACCGGTACCTAAGAAAGATGGTAAGGTGCGTATGTGTGTAGATTACAGGGATTTGAACAAGGCCAGCCCCAAAGATGACTTTCCACTTCCTCATATTGATGTTCTGGTAGACAACACCGCTCAACATAAAGTATTCTCTTTCATGGATGGCTTCTCTGGTTACAATCAAATCAAGATGGCACCTGAAGATATGGAGAAGACTACATTTGTTACACAATGGGGTACTTTTTGTTATAAAGTGATGCCATTTGGTTTGAAGAACGTCGGGCCAACATATCAGCGTGCTATGGTGGCTTTGTTTCACAATATGATTCATCATGAGATACAGGTATATATGTATGATATGATAGCCAGGTCCCAGAATGAAGAGCAACACCTTGATCATCTGCATAAGTTGTTTGAGATGTTGAAGAAATACAAGTTGAGATTGAACCCAAACAAGTGTACTTTTGGAGTGAGGTCTGGTAAACTCCTGGGTTTCATTGTCAGTGGAAAAGGTATTGAAGTAGACCCCGCAAAAGTGAAAGCTATACAAGAGATGCCAACTCCCCGTACTGAAAAGGAAGTTAGAGGTTTCTTGGGACGATTGAATTACATTGCAAGGTTTATTTCCCAGCTAACTGCTACCTGTGAGCCAATTTTCAAGTTGTTGAAGAAGGATCAGGTAATGGAATGGAATGACGAGTGCCAGACAGCCTTTGATGAAATCAAAAGATATCTCCTAGAACCTCCAATCTTGATGCCACCAGTTGATGGAAGACCCTTGATTATGTACTTAACAATGTTAGACAACTCAATGGGGTGTGTGTTGGGGCAACATGACGAGTCTGGTCGAAAAGAGCAGGCAATATACTACCTTAGCAAAAAGTTTACCGACTGTGAAACAAGATACTAACTGCTCGAGAAAACTTGTTGCGCTTTGGCATGGGCTGCTCGCCGACTAAGACAATATATGTTGACTCATACTACTTTGTTGATTTCAAAGATGGATCCAATCAAGTATATATTCGAGAAACCTGCTCTCTCCGGACGAATAGCGAGATGGCAAATGATCTTAACAAAATATGATATACAGTACACTACTCAGAAGGCCATTAAAGGAAATGTTGTAGCTGATCATTTGGCTCATCAAGCAGTGGATGATTATCAGTCAATGAGTTTTGAATTCCCTGATGAAGACATTATGATTATTACCAAAGAACCTGGACAATATGACGAACCTGAACAAGGATCCCGATGGACTATGGTTTTTGATGGAGCTTCTAATGCACTTGGCAATGGTGTTGGTGTTGTGATCATTTCCCCGGAAGGCTGTCATACCCCAATTACTGCAAGACTTTGTTTCTATTGTACCAATAACATGGCTGAATATGAGGCATGTATCCTGGGTATCAAAACTGCCATTGATATGAAGATTCAGTTCCTGGACGTATATGGAGATTCAACCCTGGTAGTGAGTCAGATCAAAGGAGAATGGGATACCAAGCATGAAAATCTTATTCCATACAGAGAACATGTGTTGTCTTTGATCCCATATTTTGAAGAGATTACCTTTGGACACATTCCACGAGGAGAGAATCAGTTGGCAGATGCATTAGCCACCATGGCATCTATGTTTGAGATTAGCTGGGATGATGAAGCTCCCAAGATTACTATTGATAGATTTAAGAAGCCTGCATACTGCAATGAGATTGATACTGAAGAAGCAGAGGGGAAGCCTTGGTTCTATGAAGTGAAAAGATATCTTGAAACTCAGGAGTTCCCTGAAGGGGCATCTGTCAAAGATAAGAAGTTTCTAAGGAGGTTTTCTGCTAAGTTCTTCTTGAGTAATGGAATTTTGTACAAACGCAATCATGATTCAACTTTGCTTCATTGTGTGGATAAGAAGAAAGCAATAGAGATTATGGAAGACATGCATGATGGGATCTTTGGCACTCATTCTAGTGGTCATGCCATGGCAAAGAAGATATTGAGAGCAGGTTACTATTGGTCTACCATGGAAGTCGACTGCTATCAACATTCCAGAACATGTCACAAGTGTCAAATCTATGCTGATAAAGTACATATACCTCCAGCTCCATTGAATGTGTTGACTGCTCCATGGGGCATTGATATGATTGGTGAGATCAAACCTACTGCTTCTAATGGGCATCGTTTCATCCTGGTTGCTATTGATTACTTTACAAAGTGGGTAGAGGCAGCTTCATTTGCATTTGTTACTAAGAATGTGGTGGCTCGATTCATTAAGAATAATCTCATATGTAGGTATGGCATCCCTGAAAGGATTATCACAGACAATGGCTCTAATCTGAACAATACCATGATTACTGATCTCTGCGCACAATTCAAGATTAAGCATCACAACTCTTCTCTGTAGCGTCCGAAGATGAATGGGGCAGTAGAAGCTGCTAATAAGAACATTAAGAAGATTCTACAGAAGATGACTATTACTTACAAAGATTGGCATGAGATGTTACCATTTGCTCTTCATGGTTATCGCACTACAATACGTACTTCAACAGGGGAAACCTCATTCTCCTTAGTCTATGGTATGGAAGCAGTTCTGCCCATTGAAGTTTAGATCCCTTCCTTAAGAATCATGAAGGATGCCGGCTTGGATGAAGATGAGTGGATTCAGACTCGACTTGACCAGAAAAATTTGATCGATGAGAAAAGGCTGGCAGCTGTTTGTCATGGCCAGATGTACCAAAAACGGATGATCAAGGCTTTCAATAAGAAGGTTAAGCCAAAGGTATATCAGGCTGGTGATTTGGTAATCAAGCGTATCATACTACCACAGGGTGATCCTAGGGGCAAGTGGACTCCTACTTATGAAGGACCATTTGTGGTCAAAAGAGTATTCTCAGGAGGTGCCATGATGCTTACTACTATGGATGGTAAAGACTTCCCACAGCCTGTAAACGCAGACATAGTTAAAAAATACTACGCATAAAAAGAGACCCGCTAGGTTGACTGGCCTAGGCAAAAATAAGGGCATCCCGGCAAACCAAAAGGGTTCGGGCAAAAATTAGGGATATATATAAAAAAAATGTACACCCGGCAAGTCGAAAACCTGAAAGGGCGGCTTGGGCAAAAAAGGGTATCCCGGTGGATTGAAAACCTGAAAAGGCAATCCAGGCAAAAGTTAGGGATTAAAGCGTATGACTATGTCTCGTTTGGATCACTCATGTAACTTCAACTGATGGTGCTACCTAAATCAAGTTCAAACAGATAAAGCTCAATCCATTCATTTCCGTCTCAATAGCAGAAGATGAGATACTTGAAGATAATGACAATAGTAGAATTGAAACTCAATAGGATTATTTCTCACATAGCTGTTTTCTTTGTTTTGTAAAAAATTTTACGACGAATTCCTCTTACTAGGATTTCTGTCTCCTTGTACAAACTTGCCTATGTATATGTCACTTTGTGATATAAATAAAATTTCATCTTTGAATCCAGATTTACTTTTACCCTATTTACATAAGCGAAAACGTCCATTGGTTGTGTTTGAATGTATGTATGCTTTTGAATATGATTGATGTTTACCAGAAATGCATAAAATGCAGTAATAGTATTTACTAAAGACGAGGATGGTAGTTCAACGAAGCTTTGCCGGTTCATCCCCACAAGACAACTACAAATCCCCAGTAGAGCAAATCTATCTTTATAGATATTTCGAGTTACATCTCCCCTTGAATTTATGTCCATCTCTTTTATCCTCAGTCGGGATACTCAGGAACTTATTCTTTCAATAGAAGTTCGACGAACAAAGACGGGAGGTTATAAATATTATACTATCAAACAAGACGGGAACGAGGTCCTCATATTCTTCAGCCACGAATTGGGATTTATTTTCCCTAGCCAGCAGTTGTTATGCAAAGATATCCAGACGCTTCAGGCTGCATGATTCGTACATACATCATTTACATCATATAATAGCATACGCATCCATAATTCATAATACATTTACTTAGATGCACCATACCATGCATGCATACATATTGCATAAACTAACCTTTTCTTTGCAGGATAGTTATATGCAGATAAAACAATATCAATAATTCACAACAGGTCAGAAAAGATCTATACATTACTCAAGATGTCCTCGGATATTAGGCAAACGGTCTGTACAAAGATCCATTCCCTAGTCCAGGATATTTTTCAGGAGATTTAATCCTGATACTCTCTTGTCCTTGGATATTAGGCAAACGGTCTGTACAAAGATCCATTCCCTAGTCCAGGATATTTGTTCTTGGATAATAGGCAAACGGTCTGTGCAAAGATCCATTCCCTAGTCCAGGATATTTTCAGAAGATATTCCTTCGTCCTTGGAGAGTAGGCAAACGGTCTATAAGAAGATCTATTCCATAATCCAGGATATTTCCAGAAGAGATAATCGTCACGAAGGTTTATTTCTACTGGTCTATTCAACAATTCAAACCATGTTGCATAAACGATTCAGAGACGACCTATACGAAGACCTAGTACTGATATCCAATATCAACATCAAGATATTATCACCTCCTGATATTATGGATGGCATCTATAAGTGTAAACACCCCAAATTTGCCCTCACCCATTCACACCATGGCTTGTGATCATTTCATATGCATAAACACAATCATGCCATCTCATATCTCATTTTTGATTCACTGCATGGATTCTAAGTCATCTGCATCTAGGGTTTGTGATCTGAGCAATCCAAGAGCTTCTTGTGCCACTCCAAAGGCCATCAATCACTTCAAAGGGGTCCATATGTGTTCAAGTATCATATTATATCCTCTCCAAGTCAAGAATGCTAAAGAATCACAAGAACTGGGATTGGTATGGAAGCAGAGCCAGGCTTGACTGCACAGATGACCTGAAATTAGGGTTTTGGTTTCAGAGGCCATAACTCCAAATTTTTTGATCATTCTTGTTTCTATTGGTCTCTATATGGTATAGGAAGTATGCATATCAATTTTCATGAAGAAATTCCATGGGGAAGTCATCTGATCAATAGTTGACTTTTCAAGCAAGTCAGTGCAAAATTAGGGCATCTGAGGCCCTCAATGACCCAACCAAGGGGTGATCTTCATCATTTTGAGTGTATATGATCTTTATTTGATCATGGAAGAAGTTGGAAGTTCACAAAATTCAAGAATTTCAAGTCTTTTGCAAAGTTGACTTTTTGGGCAAGTTTGACTTTTAATGAAAATGTCATTTTATGCAACTTTTTCAACCCTTACTTTTTGATCCAAAAAAGCTTCAAATGGAAAAACTTTGGTCATGAAAGTTGTAGATTATATCTTTCCCTTTTCAAAAAGTACAAGAACATGACCTAATTCATTTTGGATCAAAAGTTATGGCTTGTAAAAGTTGGCAAAAATCACAAAATTTCAAAGTTTCTACCAAAGAGGTATTTTGCAAAATGACTTGATCAAGTGTTCTAAGGCTATCAAATGGACTTCTAATTCACATAACATGATCATGTAACATCAAAAGTTCAGAATGGACCAAGGGATTACACATTTGTATGGCTTTTGGAACAAGATCTTTTCATGAGAACCAAAATGAACCAAGTTGCAAAATCCATCATAACATCTCACCCACTTGTTGCCTAGCCTGCTGATCAATCCTAGCCTTTCTCCCTCACCTTGCTGCGCAGCCTACTCTCCATGTACTTGGCTAGAATTTGCCCATGCCCTTCTTACACAAAAGTTGACATTTTGGCAAAAGCAACCATACCTATCACAAAAGGGCATGTCACATCTTCTGACCAATAGGATTAGTTTATACAAATCAAATGCAAGTTAAACATCACAAGAAGCCAGCCTGAAACACACAAGAGCACAGCATTCTCATTTTCCACCCTTGAAGCAAAAGCTTTCGAAACTCTTCATACAACTCACAAACACTCAAACAAACTACACAGACCTTCTCAACACATCACCCTGATCACAAAGCACCCCTAAAATCAACCTGAAACTCAAGGAATCAAGAACACGATTCTCACACCATCCTGAACAGAACTTGTTCAAACTCCCAAACCAGCCAACACAAACTCTTTCCAAGCATCAATATGTCATCAGGGGCTTAAAAGGAGTGGGTTGCACAAAGGAGAGAGGCCAGAAAGCTGCAAACTAAAAGCTTCAAAACTTAGGTAGCTCAAGAACTTTTTTTCCAGAAATGATTTTTAAAGTTCCTAAGTTGTTCTTTGTAGCTCACTGATCACTTTGATGTTGTTGGTTTTGAAAATGGTGAAGAGATGAGAGTTTAATCGTGTTCTGAAAGTTTTGCCCTAAAATTTGTTTTGTTTCGATTCATGTGATTGATGAAATATAAATGATGTTTATGTTAGGGTTTTGATTCAGTGAGGTGTGGGGATGATTTCCACTCTTTTAGATTTCGTTTTAGTTACGTTTTGAAGATTCTAGGAATTTTCAGGTGGGGTTCCCACCGGAGAAGACGACCGGAGGTCTTCTCCGGCCACCTGAAAATAATTAGGGTTTAAACCCTGTAATTAGTGTAGTTTGAATGCTGAGCGTTGGATCCCTTGACTTTGTTGACTTGACGCGTGATTGTGTGGTCCAGATGTGTCCCTTTTGCCCTAATCCTCATTTATTAGTTTAATTAATTATAATTAGGTTAATTTAATCAGGATAAACCTCAGCCCTTGGATGACGCGCCAGTCAACCAATTTCACCCCAGTTTGAATACCAGCCCTCAGATCTGCTTACTTCTTCATTTATTTATTTTTATTTTCATTTTTTCCCATTTAATTTGTACATTTATTTTAAAATAGTAAAATTAATTTAAAAATTCTGAAATTTTTTATACAAGTTATTATTTAATTTCAGAACACAAAAATATTTTTATTTTCATTTTTTGCATTTAAAAAGTATTTTTAAATATTTAGAAGTTTATTTTTAATTAATTAATGAGAATTAATTAATTAAAAATACTTTTAAGTATTTAAAAATCACCAAAAAATTCATGAAACATTTAAAAACATTTAGAAACATTGTCCAACCCTCAAACAAAATTTATTTTTTGATCTTGATGCATTTTGAGAATTTTCCATGGAATTAAAATCATTTTGATGCATTATTTTGATCCAAACTTCCAAAAATCACTTCTGCCTAACCATAAAGAGTTGGACTTTGATTTTTTTTTTGCATTATGTTTAACATATCATGTAGTTTGTAAGATTAAATGGCCATGATTTGATCTTTCATTTTCCATTTGTTTGGCATTTTTCTTGTTAAGGAACCCTAAAACCCTAGAAAACTTAGAAAAAATCATAACTTGAACTAGGTTAAGAGTTGGGACTTCTCCTTTGGGCATTGGGTTAGTATAGGTTTAGGGATCCTTTGAGTGCATTTTCAATTTTTTGTGTTGATGTTTGCTTCTGATTTTGGTTTGTGTTTGATGCTTTGATCATAAACCCTAATTTGGGCTTCCATATGCATCCATCTTGCATTTGCATTCATACCTTGACTTGCCATAGCATTTTATGCATTCTTGTGATCCATTTGACATCATAAGACATATTGAAAGCATGTTTAATCATTGCATCTTGCATTTCCCATGTTGTATGCCATTTGCATTTCATAACTTTTCATGTATGTTCATGCTCCTTAACTTGTTTCATTTTGCATCCATAAGCTTGTATGATCATCCTCATGCCTTGTTTCATGTTTGCATCATCTCATAGCATCTTTATCATCTCATGTATACTTCTGGTTTTGATTTGCATCATGCCATTCCATCCCATTTTGCATTGCATTGCATTTCCTTTCTAACCTTTCAGGTGGTAAGTGGCTTTGAGAAGTGAATTTGCCTTCACTTCTCATAACTTCTCTTCATCTCTTTTATGCATCCTTGCTGCCTTTTTGTTTGTGTTTGAGATTGAGCTTGCTCATTCTTCTTCTTCTCACTTTCTTTCCTCAAGTGACTTGACTTCTTAAATGAAGCAAGTTACTTTGCCTCTCTTTGCTCCTTTCATCTGCTTCCTGGTGGTTCCTTTGAAGATTTCTCTTGTAAACCTCACAAACCTTAGGAACAACCAAGCATGACAATGATTAGGGTTTTGATTAGTCCCCCACTTAGTTATTACCTTTGTGTCTCATTGAGTCTTCTCTTCTCACCCCATAATCAGGGACTAAACCCTAAAGGCTTTAAGGCTTTGTGATTAAGCTTATGCCTGCATCCTTCTATTAGGATGGAGTGTATAACTTTAATCCTAAGTGTTAAACCCTTAATGTGTTTAAATCTCTTAATCAATTCACCTAGTAATCATCAAAACTTCACACTTGTAACTTGGGCCTTGCATTAGGGTTCTAATTCTTCCTTAATTGGTTAAGAAGGACTAACCCTAGTGTTAATGGACAAGTCCTCCTCAAGTTGTCTTACAAATCATAAAACTCACTTCTTCATCATATCATTAAATAAAATCCACTTAACCAAAGGCTTTGTTTTGTCATGGGTTTAATCCCTAATCATGGATTAAGTTGAGGAGCTTTCCTCAGCTTAAACATTCTCATCTATTATCCTTCTATTAGGATGGTGTAATGAGTCTGTTTAATCCCTGATTATGGCTTAATCTCATTACTTAACACTAAACAAAACAACAAAAACATCTAAATAATCACAAGTGGGTTAATGATCTTAATCCTACATCAAAGGTGATTAAGTGTGAGAATCTGACTTCACACTTAAGGTACTCTCATTACCCCTAATCAGAGGGAAGATGTGATGAGTTTACTAAATCCATTGGCTTAGGCTTAAGCTCATTAACTTATGACAAACTTTCAAAAGCAATAAAAGACTGAAAACTCAAAAACAAACAATAATCGTCTCCTCCGGGATTCTTTTCTCATCTCATTCACTCATAAATGAGAACTGGCTTCTTCCGTCTAATGCAAGACAGTTTGCACCTGAGCCAGACAGGTCATACACTTGAGCATAGACAAGTAAGCAGTTCACAAGTCAATTCATCTTTCAGTCTCTTTGGGTCGAACTACGGTGTTCTGACTTCCTCATTGCACGAGAGGATACGTAGGCATAACTTAACAGTTATCGAACAAAAGTCTATGTATATCCCCCCTCTTTCCAACATCATTCTTTTAGCCTCATGATCTTGAGCCATTCATTCTCATTCCTACACTGACACATCATTTATACACTTTCACTTCCTTTACACTGACACCTGTACATATTGTTTTCCAGCCCTTTTTTACACACAAATTGCACTGACACTACCCCTTTAAAACACAAATCTTTTAAGCGTGGATCCCGTCGAGTACGGCGGACAATCTGGGTGCTAATACCTTCCCAGGTTGTAACCAACCCCCTTTCTCAGTCTCTCTGGTTCGCAACCGTCTTATCCACTTCTTTTCTAGGTCTATGCAGCATTACCTTTCCTCCGGGATAAAAATGCCTAGCTGGAGACTCTTTTCTTCTCCAGTGAGTTCACTGCTGTGTGTTCTCATTGTCCTCTTTCGCCGACCGTTCGCGTCTGTACCTTTACCTGGGCCAGTCCCATCTATCGGGAGCGACAGCTTGGCGACTCTGCTGGGGAACCTTATACTGCAACCAGGGCTTCTGGTTCTTTTTGTGGGTTCCTCCTAGCGCTTGATTGATTTGTGTTTACCGGGGTGTTATGTGCTATTTGTGCTTGTATTTGTATTTATTTTTGCTTTATGTACAGTTGTTTTACTGCTTTCTTTATAGCTTTACATATATCATACTGTCATACTGTGATAGCTGGATCTGTTTTGTTGCTTTGGTGGGTGGGTGTTCTATTGAGAGTTGAGGTCCTATACCTAGGACCTGAGTGACACCTAGGCTAGAGTGGTTTATATTCTTTCCCATTCCATCTCGGTCTGGTGCGGGAATATGAAACACGGTTCAGATATGGGTTTCTTCTTGAGAACTCTGTGTTGCAGATTTCCTGCAATGCTAGGGCTATCTGGGAAGCCTGCTAAGTCTGGATGACCTTTAGTATTGACCTTCAGAAACTGAGGTGAATTAGAGGAGGAACTTTTATGGTTATTGTAAACACTGTACCTCCGGGTTAGAAGTGTTTACACTTCTCATAACTGATCCAAGTCTGAGGATCCTTGTTTTAGAACACTACCTGTGAGGGGGTTGGGTTGTTTACAGGTTTGCAGGTACCCTTGACCTCAGCATACCCTGTTACTTTGATTTGATTAAGAATACTCCATGTTGGAACAGTTCTTGTGATTCTAAACCCTGGACATGTGACTCTTTATTTGAGTCCCCCGCCTTGGTTACTGGACTTATAGACCTCCATCTGGATTTCTTGAACATACTAGGACCTATATCAGAGCACTTGATCAGATCCAGCTCAGTCACGAACCCTTGCATATCATTTGCATACATAATCATTGCATCATTTTAACATTTGCTTATTTGTGTTTCAGGGTATCCATCCTTTATTTTTGGCTTGGTTTTGACCCCATCATCAGTATAGACCTATCTTCATCAGCATCTACTTCAGTTATTAGCTACCTGCTTCAGTCACCTGCACCAGCCAATCAGTGGCCCATCTTTCAGTGTTATCATCAGCACCTGTCTCAACTCATCCTCAACATCATGGCACCTAAGAAGAGTAATATCTCCTACCACTTCTTTCAACCTGAGCTAGATGACATCAGGAGGGTTCAGACCCTGATTACTCCAGACCATATACCACTCTTCAGAGAACACTATGGAGACATACTTGATGTGATTATGGATTTGGACCCTTCACAGAGGAGCTTGATTCATACTTGCCTGCAGTTCTATGATCCTCCCCTAAGGTGTTTCACTTTTCAGGATTTCCAGTTGGGACCTTTATTGGAGGAATACTCATCATTGGTTGGTATACCTATCAGGGGTGGAGTCCCCTCCAACCCTGAGATGGCTTTCCCAGGTAATGAAGAGATAGCAAAGGCGTTGCATCTGGAACCAGTTCTGATTGGGCATCATATGACTACTAAGGCTGGAATCTCTGGCCTGCATCTGGATTTCTTGATCTCTCAAGCTACCCTGAAAGCTTCTTTGGGAGAGTGGAAAGCAGTCTGTGCTTTATTGGCCTTGAGCATATATGGGATTATATTATTTGCAGATGAGCCTAGATTCATTAGCAAGAATGCAATCCATCTTTTCATTCTGAAGAACCCAGTGCCCACTTTATTGGGGGATTTCTACTATTCAGTGCACCAGAGGAATGAAAAGCAGAGAGGTAGATTAGTGAGGTGCTGTGCTCCTTTGTTCCATACTTGGCTTCTCAAGCATTTGCCCAAGACAGATGCATTTTTGAACCCTCATCAGCAGAGAAACTGGGCTAGAAGACTCACTGCTCTGACTTCAGCTGATATCAGGTGGTGCACTCAAAGCACCAAGGGCAGGGATATCATTACCAGTTGTGGGCATTTCCCCAATGTACCCCTGATAGGAGTTAAGGGCTGCATCAATTACAACCCTCTGCTGTTCAAAAGACAACTGGGCTATGCACTGGTCCACACTCCTAAGGCACAAGACTTGGCTGAGACTCTTTACTGTGAGAACAAGCCTAATCTGGTTGTTGTCAGGCAAGCAGCCTGGGCCTGGGACAATGTTCAAACTAAAGGAGTAACCATTCTGGGGAAGTGCAACAATGTGGCATCAGCACAATATTATGAGTGGTCCCATGCTAGGGCTCAATTTTATGGGATGCCCTTTACCATGGAGGATATGCCTGGATCATCCTCAGCACCACCTCCTGCCACTGTTAGCTTAGAGGAGTTTGAGAGTTTGAAAGAAAGAAATGAGAAATTGACTCAGGCTTTGCAGAAGACCCTCTGGGAGAGAAGTGATGGTAGGTTGGATATTGAAAGGTTGGAAAAATTGAAGGTGGAGCATCTGGCTAAAATTGAGAAGTCTGAGGAGTACATCAAGAAGTCTAGGGCTGGAGAACAGATCTTGAAGAATGCCTGCAAGGAAGCCCAGTTCCAGAAAGCCAGGACTGACTTGTATCTGAAGGAGAGTCAAGCTAGGTGGGTCAGGATCACCGAAGCTCGTACTCTGGAAGATAAGAGGACTCAAGACAAGATAGAGCAGCTGGAAGCTAGTGCAAAAGAACAGCAGGAAGCCCTGGCAGCAGCCCAGAGGGAGATCTCAGAGCTGAAGATCAGAGCTGGATTGAAGAGGTCAAAGGACCAGAGACAACACAAGAAACTAACTACGGCTGTTACTATCCGGAATCTCCTTATCAGGAATCTCACGGAGCGTCCGGCTGATCCTGTGACTGAAGCACTTCTCAAGGAAGTTCAGGAGGATGAGTTTGGTCTTGGTGTCTGACTTTTGCCTGTTGTTGCTTTCATTTCATGTACTTTTATTTTGTTATGATATATTTTGACCCCTCAGAGGGCATGTTTTGTAAAAAAACAAACTATGTAACTTTTGCTTTTTGTAATATATGTATCCGTTTGTTCCATCTGAGTTTACTTCAAAAGCAACATCAACAGCATCTTCAAGGGTCTGGAAGGGTCAAAACCAAGAGCCAAGCCGGATACCTTGGAAACAAATAAGCATATTGCATTGCATGCTAACCCTTTGTTTGTTTTGTAGGTCTATTTTGTTGTTGTTTCTAACTCTGTTGTGATACTCAGGAACTATTGCTCGACGTCGGGTATTTCCACTCAACCGTCCACAACGATATCCAACCCGTAACAACCTTCCGGGCATACAGATGGACCAGGTACAATAGGACCTTGCAGAGGTCAGAAACCAAATGGCCAACGAAAGATTGGAAATGAGAACTCAGATGACACAGTTTATGGAAGTGATGAACAACATGGCTTAGAGCCAAGAGAGATTGAGAGCAATGGTGGAAAGGCAGAATCAGGAAGATCCCCATATAGGGACTGCTGGCACAAGCAACAATGAGAGGGTCCAACCTCATGTCAACCCCCCTGTATTTGGACCCCACCTCCATCCAGAGATCAACATTCCTGCTAATGTTCAAGGGACTGCCACTGCAGGTAGAGTGCTGCAAGAAGACCCCCAGGAGGATCAGTTCACAGTAATGGGTGCTGGGGAAGAAGCCTATGACAGAAGGCTGGATGAAATTGCTGAAAAATTAAGATCCTTGGAGTCTCAAAACTCTTTGGGTTTTGATGTTATGGACATGGGCTTAGTGGACGGGGTCAGGATTCCCCATAAGTTTAAGCCTCCTTGTTTTGAAAAGTACAACGGGACTTCCTGCCCACGGAACCACTTACAATCCTTTTTGGGGAGGTTGAAAGCCTATACCATGGACGAGAAGCTATGGATGTTTTATTTTGAGGATAGCTTAACCGGAGCGTCAAGGGAATGGTACTCCCATCTGACTAGAGCGACCATCAGGTGTTGGAAGGACTTGGCAGAGGCCTTCATCAGACAATACCAGTATAATTTGGATATGGCACCCAACAGGACCCTCCTAATGGGGATGTCACAATCATCTAGAGAAAGCTTCCGGGAGTACGCCCAAAGGTGGAGGCAGCTGGCTGCTGCTGTCCAGCCACCTATGTCAGAGAGGGAGATGGCAGATATGTTTATGAACACCCTCCAAGGAACATACATTGACAGGCTGGCTGCTTTCTCTTCCACCAGCTTTGCAGATGTCGTTATAGCTGGAGAGAGAATTGAGAGCCTGTTAAAGATGGGCAAAATTTCTGACAACGGTGCCAGCTCATCCAGCAACACAAGGAAACCTTTTGCAGGCCCAAGAAGAACTGGAGAGACCAATGCTATCCACACCAACAGGGGCAGACCCCAATATGTTCATAGGTCTGTGGCAGCGGTCACCATTCCCGCTCCAATTCATCCACAACCAGTTTATCAACCACAGCAGCAAAATTATCAGCAACAAAATCAGTATCCTCCTCAGAGAAACTACAACAACACCAACAACAACAATCAGCAAAGACCGTTCCAACAGAGACCTTCTCAGGCCAATAGGGTGATCGATCCGATCCCTATGACATATGCCACATTACTGCCATAACTCCTGAAACTCAACCTGGTTGAGCTAAGGACGTTGGCACCTCCAGATCCTGCCAGTTTGCCTAGAAATTATGACGCCAGCGCCAGATGTGCTTTTCATTCGAATGCACCTGGCCATAGTACAGAGAAGTGCAGAGCTTTGCACATGAAGGTACAAGACTTGGTAGATTCTAAAGCTCTAAACTTTGCACCACCACCAAATGTTAACAAGAACCCTATGCCAAACCATGGTGGCCCCAGAATCAATGCTATTGAAGAAGACAAGCCGTCTTACTTGATAACCAGTGTGGGTCAGATTCGGACACCGTTGGTAGAGATCAAAGCTCAACTCCTTGAATGTCAAATGTTCCCGGGATGTGAGCTAGGGTGTGCTTATTGCAACATTTTAGTGAATGGTTGTGATAATTTGAGAGATGGCATAGATGGTCTCATCCAAAGTGGCCTGCTTCAAATCACAACATCATTTCCTACCAATCCAGCAACCTCACCAGCAACAATTCCTATGTCTTCTACAAATACAACAACCATTGTTCCAAGCAGCTCTTCAATTTCGTCAACAAGTGCTTCATCTTTTCTTTCAACGGACCAAATATCAGCAAACATCCCTTCTACAACTTCAGCACCCCTTCATTCAGAAGCTCCTACAACAACAACACCCATCCTTCCAACAATGTCTCCTACAACTTCAACAGCAAATGTCTCAACAGTTACGATTTATTATGATCCTGAAAATGATTCTGCCTACAACTCACAAAGTACCACTCCTATCAGAGCACCAGTCACAATATACTATGATCCACAAACTATTACAGTCCCTTCTGCAGCTGCCATCAGCCCAGTCACTGTCACGGTGCCTGGGCCGGTACCTTATGAAAGCAATAATGCCATCCCCTGGCATTACGGCTCTGATCTATACTACAGAGGACAGAAAATCACTCTTGAATCATCAACCCCTGCACCACAAATAGACAATGTGGGAGGAGGCGGAGGCTTCACTCGAAGCGGACGTCTCTTTGCTCCACAAATTCAAAGACCCACTGCCGAAGCAGAAGCTGCTGCCAAGGCAAAAGGTAAAAGCTTGGTGCAAGAAGAACAAATTGTTAAGGAAGCTTTAAAAACACCTTTTGATCAAGAAGTTGATGAATTCATGAGAATCATCAAGAAAAGTGATTACAAAATAGTGGATCAGCTTCACCAGACGCCTTCCAAGATCTCAATCCTATCATTGCTCATGTGCTCCGAAGCTCATCGGAACACACTACTAAAAGTCTTGCACGCAGCTTATGTGCCTGAAGAGATCACCGTCAATCAGTTGGAAGCTGTGGTTGGAAATGTTAATGCTAGTCATGGACTAGGGTTCACCAACACTGATTTGACTACGGAAGGCCGCAATCATAACAAGGCTTTGCACATTACCATGGAATGTAAAGGTGCAGTTCTTTCCCATGTGCTGGTAGACACATGATCATCCCTCAATGTCTTACCTAAAAAAGCCCTTGTGAAGCTAGAGTATGATGGATTGGCATTACGTCCCAGCAACCTGGTAGTGAGAGCCTTTGATGGTTCTAAGAGAGCGGTTCTGGGCGAGATTGAATTGCCTATAACGATTGGCCCACAAACTTTCAAAACGACCTTCTACGTGATGGATATACAGCCTGCCTACAGCTGTCTATTGGGTAGGCCATGGATTCACGCCGCTGGCGCCGTGACCTCGACCCTTCACCAGAAGTTAAAATTCGAGTGGGAGGGTCAAGTCGTTACTATCTGTGGAGAGGAAGATATTTTTGTTAGCCACCTGGCTACCTACAAATATATTGAGATGGATGGGGAAATCCACGAAACGATGAGTCAAGGGTTTGAGGCCTTGAACATAAATGAAGCATCTGCTGTACCTGGAACCTCAATCACATCATATCAACAAGCCCGGAAGGTTGTTGAAGAAGGAACTGCCCAAGGCTGGGGCAAATTGTTACCTGTGGAGAAGAAAGAGGATAAATTTGGGTTGGGTTACAAACCAACTCAACAAGATCAAGAAGAGGCTGCTAAGGAGCCCAACTTTGTTAGTGGGGGGATGCTCACCCCCGATGCCGTCAACAATTTGGAAGACGAGGATAAAAGCGACCGCAACCTGGAGAGTTGGATCCGTCCAAAGATCCCGGGGAGCAATATCTCAAACTGGTCTTCCCAGGAAATTATAAGAGTTACTCATGCAGAGTAATTATTATTTCCTGTATTTTTATAGCATGCATCAAAGTCTTGCATCTTGCCCAAGATGACAAGACTCATTTTGTAATCGGGCCATCTGTACTTTTTTGTGCAACAAGATTAATCAATGAAACATCAAACATCTTTTGCAAATGAGTCTTTTTCTTTTCCGCTCACTGTTTTTCCATTTTTTCTTTTTGTACAAAAAAATAAATGGCAATGTTTTCAAAATGATAACCTTATTTCACTTTTCTAAACAAGATTAAAATCAAATCACTAAAATGAACAAACTGAACCCTTGCAGAGAATGCCTTCCAGACAGCACCGACAACAGCACGGCTATGACTTCGTATGACTTTGACAATCCAATCAATCAAGCTGATGAAGGGGTTGAAGAAGAGTATGAGCTTCCTGAAGAGCTAGTCAGGTTGTTGAGACAAGAGGAAAGGGTTATCACTCCTCATCAGGAGGAAGTAGAGACAATTAATCTTGGTACAGATGAAGACGTGAAAGAAGTTAAAATCGGGGCCTGCTTGCAAGACTCAGTGAAGAGACAACTGATTGATCTGCTTCAAGAATATGTGGACGTGTTTGCTTGGTCTTATCAAGATATGCCAGGGTTGGACACCAACATTGTTATGCATAAGCTGCCTTTAAGAGAAGAATGCCCACCGGTTAAACAGAAACTGCGCCGTACTCGCCCAGATATGGCAATGAAGATAAAGGAAGAGGTGCAAAAGCAATGGGACGCCGGGTTCCTTGCTGTAACTAGCTACCCGCCGTGGGTTGCTAACATTGTAACTGTGCCTAAGAAAGACGGCAAAGTGAGGATGTGTGTTGACTACTGGGATCTGAACAGAGCTAGCCCGAAAGATGACTTCCCATTACCTCACATTGATGTATTGGTAGATAATACGACTCAGTTCTCGGTATTCTCCTTCATGGATGGATTTTCAGGATACAATCAGATCAAAATGTCCCCTGAAGACATGGAGAAGACAACCTTCATCACACCCTGGGGCACGTTCAGTTACAAGGTAATGCCATTTGGACTGAAGAATGCTGGTGCAACGTATCAACGAGCTATGGTGACATTATTCCACGATATGATCCATAAAGAAATCGAATGTTACGTGGATGATATGATTGCCAAGTCCCTTACTGAAGAAGATCACCTGGTAAATCTGTTGAAACTGTTCAAGCGTCTGAGGAAGTACCAACTGAAGTTGAATCCCAACAAATGCACATTCGGGGTGCGATCTGGTAAGCTGCTGGGATTTATCGTAAGCGAGAAAGGGATTGAAGTTGACCCTGATAAAGTCAAAGCCATTCAAGAGATGCCTGCACCGAAAAATGAAAAAGAAGTTCGAGGGTTTCTAGGTAGATTGAACTACATCTCACGGTTCATATCTCACCTTACAGCAACCTGCGAACCCTTGTTCAAACTGTTGAGAAAAGAACAAACGGTCAGGTGGAATGAAGACTGCCAGAAGGCTTTTGACAAAATCAAGGAATAGTTACAAGAGCCTTCAATCCTTATGCCTCCAGTTGAAGGAAGACCTCTGATAATGTACTTGACAGTATTAGAAGAGTCAATGGGGTGTGTGTTGGTCCAGCATGACGAGTCTGGTCGAAAAGAGTATGCAATATACTACTTAAGCAAAAAGTTTACCGACTGTGAACAACGTTATTCACTGCTCGAGAAAACTTGCTGTGCTTTAGCGTGGGCTGCTCGCCGACTGAGACAGTATATGTTGACCCACACTACTTTATTGATCTCAAAGATGGACCCAGTCAAGTATATTTTCGAGAAGCCAGCGCTTACCGGGCGGGTTGCAAGATGTCAAATGATCCTCACAGAATATGACATCCAGTACACTTCTCAGAAAGCCATCAAGGGCAGTGTATTGTCTGAATATCTTGCTGAGCAACCTATTGATGATTACCAGCCTATGAGATTTGACTTCCCTGATGAAGACATCATGTTCATAAAAGCAAAAGATCATGAAGAGCCTATTCACACTTAAGGGCCTGACCTGGAAGAAGAATGGACTATGATGTTTGATGGGGCTGTTAACATGAATGGTCGTGGTGTTGGTGCAATACTCATTACACCTAAAGGAGTTCACATGCCTTTCTCAGCAAAACTCACTTTCGACTGCACTAACAACGAAGCTGAATACGAAGCTTGCATTATGGGTCTTGAGGAAGCCATTGACCTCAGGATCAAGACATTGACCGTATTCGGAGATTCAGCTCTAGTAATCAATCAAACCAACGGCAAATGGTACACCCACCAGGATCATCTGATACCTTACAGGGATTATACAAGGAGGTTATTGACTTTCTTTACAACGGTCAAGCTTGAGTATATCCCTCGGGACGAGAATCAATTTGCAGATGCTCTGGCTACCATTTCATCAATGATCAAAGTTCAAGCTGCCAACTTCGTACCTCAAATTTCAGTATCCAGACTTAACAGACCAGCATACGTATTCGCAGCAGACATTGTCAAAGATGATAAGCCTTGGTTCCATGACATTAAGTGCTTCTTGGAGGATCAAACATACCCACCTGGGGCATCTTCCAATGATAAGAAGACTCTGAGAAGGCTTGCTGGTAGTTTCTTTCTGAACACTGATGGCTCCCTGTACAAGCGAAATTTTGATATGGTACTCCTCAGATGCGTTGACAAAACAGAAGCAGACTTGTTAATGCATGAAGTGCACGAAGGATCCTTTGGAACCCATGCTGGAGGACATGCAATGGCTAAGAAATTGCTACGATCTGGTTATTATTGGATCACAATGGATGCCGACTGTTGTACCTATGCCAGGAAATGCCATAAATGCCAGATTTATGCGGATAAGGTGCATGTGCCTCCCAATCCTCTGAATGTGATGTCTTCACCCTGGCCCTTTGCTATGTGGGGGATTGACATGATTGGCAAGATTGAACCAACTGCTTCAAACGGCCACAGATTCATCTTGGTTGCTATTGACTATTTTACCAAGTGGGTTGAAGCAGCTTCCTATGCAAATGTTACAAGACAAGTGGTAGCCAGATTTCTGAAGAGAGATATCATCTGTCGATACGGAGTTCCCGAGCGAATCATTACTGATAATGGTTCCAACTTGAACAACAAAATGATGGCAGAGCTATGCCGGGACTTCAAAATTCAACATCACAATTCTTCTCCTTACAGGCCAAAGATGAATGGCGCTGTTGAGGCGGCTAATAAGAATATCAAGAAGATTGTGCAGAAGATGGTAGTCACCTACAAGGACTGGCATGAGATGCTACCGTTTGCCCTGCATGGGTACCGCACGTCGATCAGAACATCCACTGGGGCAACACCATATCAGCTTGTCTATGGTATGGAGGCAGTCCTACCTGTTGAAGTTGAGCTACCCTCCCTACGGGTACTAATGGATGTTAAGCTGAACGAAGCAGAATGGGTCCGATCCCGGTACGAGCAACTGAGTCTGATTGAAGAGAAAAGATTGGCTGCAATCTGTCATGGGCAGTTGTATCAGAAAAGAATGAAGAGAGCCTTCGATCAGAAAGTCAGGCACCGAGAGTACCAAGTGGGAGATCTTGTGCTGAAAAGAATCCTTCCTCCTCATACAGACCACAGGGGAAAATGGACTCCAAATTATGAAGGACCATTTGTAGTAAAGAAAGTTTTCTCTGGTGGAGCACTGATGCTCAGCACCATGGATGGTGAAGACTTCCCGTCCCCTGTGAATTCAGATGCAGTTAAAAAATACTTCGCATAAAAAAATGACCCGCTGGACATAAAAACAGAATGTGAGTCCAGGCAAAAATAGGGCATCCCGGCGAGTCAAAAACAAAATAAAAGACTCGGGCAAAAATAAGGGAAAATAAACAAAAAAACGTACACCCGCTGAGTTGAAAAGCCGCATTGGACAACTCAGGCAAAAATGGGTATCCCGATGGATTGAAAACCCGAAAGGGCGATCCATGCAAAATAAGGGAATGAGCGAACAACTGCACTCTGAATTCGTCTGTATCATTTACAGCCTGTTGAGCTTCAAAAGGATCAAGCTTCTTTCAGAATCAGCCTTCTTCAGAAAGTAAGACGAGAAGAACGTCAAAAGTCATACGAGTCATAGTGAAAGGAGGAAGCTCCTTAAAGCGTCATCAACATTGCCAGCATTTTGTTTCTCAATTTGTAACAATCTCCTCATTTCAGGGGATTTGTTTCTTTGACTGTATCTTGCCAATTCAGGGCACATGGATTAAATAAAATCAGATTTTCAGTCATGTTTCGTTTTATACATTTTATTTGCAAAAAAAAAAAAAAAAAAAAGTGTCTGATGTCTTAAGGAAAAACTGATTGCATAAATACAGATGCTTATCTTCAAAAATATAATAAAAGCCACATGCTTGCAGGAAATATACTTACTCTCAGAAGTGTCTAAACTCCTAGGACGGAATCCAGTAAAGGATACCTCGGGATTACTTGTGCGTTTCTCTATCTTTTCAGGATTGCAGGTATCCAGAACGCAACTTGGGGCATGAAAGCTTCGTCCCAGCAAGCTGACAAATCGACACTCAGCCTTGGCACCCAAAGTGTCTTCTCCCCATCCGAGTTGCCATTTCATCCTCAGCCAAATACACGAAGTCAGGGAACCATCTCCCCACAAAACTCCAGCCTCTGTCCAGAAGAGCAGTGTACGAAGGAGTCACAACAGAGTGAAGAAGGCTTCTACAGACCCCCAGCTGGGTCCCTCTTGGCAAGGATATGTCCATCAGTGATCTATATCCCCAAGCAAATGCTTCTCATCAGATCTACCAATGACCTCATCCCCAGCTGGGATGTCCGTTTCAAGCAGATTGGCTGAAGATTCTCGCAGCTTCGGGATCCGAATCCCGATTTGGTACCTTTTGCATAATCATAGCATTCGCATCATATTCACCCATAAAGCGTAGCATTCCGTCTAGCACGGAGCATTACGGCAAAAACCAAACATATAGCATAATCATAAGCCATGTTTTGAATCAACACTTGTGAATAATGACGATCCGTCAACATACAGAAAACTCCCTCCCAAAAATCCCCAGCGGAGATTCCCCAGCAAAATCAGTTGCCTCACATTCACAAACACCAGTACATACTCCCTTTGACACCCGTCTGTGTCATGACCCCAGCAGAAAGCCAAAGACATCCTCTTTGCACTCGCATATACTTATATATAACTTTCCTCGACATCCGTCCGTGTCATTTTCCCCAGTACAGTAACATAGACACCTTGTACATCAAGATACTTGTTTATACTATACTTTTCTCCTTTTGACGCTCGTCCGTGTCACTCTCCCCAACAGTTAAACACTCATCTATACACCGCTCGCGCTTATACAAATATTCGTCTGTATCTTGTATACACCATTTTATATATATCCCCGCAGATTCAACACTAGTCCTTGTTCTTTGTTAACCAGTTGGTATTCGTCCGTACCATCATCTCAGAACATGCGTCAAGCGTTTGTTTCTACCTGATACTCATCCGTATCATAGTCTTAAGGATGCTCGTCCGCATCTTTAATCCATACACCGTGTCAAACACTCTCGTCTTCTTGGATGTAGACACTCGTCTGTGTCTACTTTCCCCAGAAGAGTCCCCTCAGAATCAACACTCGTCTGTGTTCCTTGTTAACCAGTTGATACTCGTCCATATCATCATCTCTGAACGCGTGTCAGTATTTGTTTCTACCCGATACTCGTCCGTATCGTCGTCTTAGGGGTGCTCGTCCGCATCTTTAATCTATACACAAAGTCTAAACACTTATACCTTTGTTTCTTGGATGAAAACACTCGTCCGTGTTTACTACTCCCCAGTAGATCGCCAACAAAGCAATTTTCTTTTATCTGACATTCGTCCTATGTCATGATAAACTTTGAGAGCAGCCGTCCCCTGCTAGGTGGTCGTCCTCCACCTCTTGATGCTCGTCCTCCACCATGCTCACCCGATGGCCGTCCCCATCGTTGGTTTTCTATCCGACATTCGTCCTATGTCGCGATATTTAGCAGCCGTCCCCTGCTAGGTGGTCGTCCTCCACCTTTTGATGATCGTCCTTCATCATTTTTATCCAATGGCCATCCCCATTGTTGATTTTGGTTATCTGACATTCGTCCTATGTCAAGACAAACCTTGAGAGCAGCCGTCCCCTGCTAGGTGGTCGTCCTCCACCTCTTGATGGTCATCCTCCATCATGCTCATCCGATGGCCGTCCCCATTGTTGACCTTTTATCCGGCATTCGTCCTATGTCGCGATATTTTCGGCAGCCGTACCCTGCCAGGTGGTCGTCCTCCACCTTAGATGACCGTCCCTCATCTTACCCAACAGAGCAGCCGTCCCCTGCTAGGTGATCGTCCTTCACCTTTGATGACTGTACCTCATCATCTGTTTATTTCATTTATTCTTTAACCTGATGGCCGTCCCCGTCGTGGTCCCTTTTCCTTTTTAGCCCGATGGTCGTCCCCATCGTTGGTTGCTTTACTTTATGAACTTGATGGCCGTCCCCGTCATGTTTCATTAATCCCCAGAGAATTTTACAACTTCATCTTGATGGTCGTCCCCATCATAATCCCTTTTCCCCAGCATGTCGGCCGTCCCCGTCATTGCCTTATTTCCCGCACCTTTCCAGCATGTCGACCGTCCCCGCCATTGTTCTTTACCCGGCAGTCGTCCTCTGCTCGACGGTCGTCCCCTGTCGCCCGCACTTTACAATATACTTTATTTTCTTTTACAATATATATCCCTTTTCTTCTTCATTCTGTGAGTGCAAATTTTGGACTGTCTTTGGTATTCAACCACAAGTTATCTTGTTCGCCTGTTAAGCCGTCGCTTACATCCTGCACAGCTAACTCATGTTTGAATAGGGGCAGCTGTAAACACCCCAAATTTGCCCTCACCTATTCACACCATGGCTTGTGATCATTTCATATGCATAAACACAATCATGCCATCTCATATCTCATTTTTGATTCACTGCATGGATTCTAAGTCATCTGCATCTAGGGTTTGTGATCTGAGCAATCCAAGAGCTTCTTGAGCCACTCCAAAGGCCATCAATCACTTCAAAGGGGTCCATATGTGTTCAAGTATCATATTATATCCTCTCCAATTCAAGAATGCTAAAGAATCACAAGAACTGGGATTGGTATGGAAGCAGAGCCAGGCTTGACTGCACAGATGACCTGAAATTAGGGTTTTGGTTTCAGAGGCCATAACTCCAAATTTTTTGGTCATTCTTGTTTCTATTGGTATCTATATGGTATAGGAAGTATGCATATCAATTTTCATGAAGAAATTCCATGGGGAAGTCATCTGATCAATAGTTGACTTTTCAAGCAAGTCAGTGCAAAATTAGGGCATCTGAGGCCCTCAATGACCAAACCATGGGGTGATCTTCATCATTTTGAGTGTATATGATCTTTATTTGATCATGGAATAAGTTGGAAGTTCACAAAATTCAAGAATTTCAAGTCTTTTGCAAAGTTGACTTTTTGGGCAAGTTTGACTTACTTTTTCAACCCTTACTTTTTGCAACTTTTTCAACCCTTACTTTTTGATCCAAAAAAGCTTCAAATGGAAAAACTTTGGTCATGAAAGTTGTAGATTAGATCTTTCCCTTTTCAAAAAGTACAAGAACATGACCTAATTCATTTTGGATCAAAAGTTATGGCTTGTAAAAGTTGGCAAAAATCACAAAATTTCAAAGTTTCTACCAAAGAGGTATTTTGCAAAATGACTTGATCAAGTGTTCTAAGGCTATCAAATGGACTTTTAATTCACATAACATGATCATGTAACATCAAAATTTCAGAATGGACCAAGGGATTACACATTTGTATGGCTTTTGGAACAAGATCTTTTCATGAGAACCAAAATGAACCAAGTTGCAAAATCCATCATAACATCTCACCCACTTGTTGCCTAGCCTGCTGATCAATCCTAGCCTTTCTCCCTCACCTTGCTGCGCAGCCCACTCTCCATGTACTTGGCTAGAAGTTGCCCATGCCCTTCTTACACAAAAGTTGACATTTTGGCAAAAGCAACCATACCTATCACAAAAGGGCATGTCACATCTTCTGACCAATAGGATTAGTTTATACAAATCAAATGCAAGTTAAACATCACAAGAAGCCAGCCTGAAACACACAAGAGCACAGCATTCTCATTTTCCATCCTTGAAGCAAAAGCTTTCGAAACTCTTCATACAACTCACAAACACTCAAACAAACTACACAGACCTTCTCAACACATCACCCTGATCACAAAGCACCCCTAAAATCAACCTGAAACTCAAGGAATCAAGAACACGATTCTCACACCATCCTGAACAGAACTTGTTCAAACTCCCAAACCAGCCAACACAAACTCTTTCCAAGCATCAATATGTCATCAGGGGCTTAAAAGGAGTGGATTGCACAAAGGAGAGAGGCCAGAAAGCTGCAAACTGAAAGCTTCAAAACTCAGGTAGCTCAAGAACATTTTTTCCAGAAATGATTTTTAAAGTTCCTAAGTTGTTCTTTGTAGCTCACTGATCACTTTGATGTTGTTGGTTTTGAAAATGGTGAAGAGATGAGAGTTTAATCGTGTTCTGAAAGTTTTGCCCTAAAATTTGTTTTGTTTCGATTCATGTGATTGATGAAATATAAATGATGTTTATGTTAGGGTTTTGATTCAGTGAGGTGTGGGGATGATTTCCACTCTTTTAGATTTCGTTTTAGTTACGTTTTGAAGATTCTAGGAATTTTCAGGTGGGGTTCCCACCGGAGAAGACGACCGGAGGTCTTCTCCGGCCACCTGAAAATAATTAGGGTTTAATCCCTGTAATTAGTGTAGTTTGAATGCTGAGCGTTGGATCCCTTGACTTTGTTGACTTGGCGCGTGATTGTGTGGTCCAGATGTGTCCCTTTTGCCCTAATCCTCATTTATTAGTTTAATTAATTATAATTAGGTTAATTTAATCAGGATAAGCCTCAGCCCTTGGATGACGCGCCAGTCAACCAATTTCACCCCAGTTTGAATACCAGCCCTCAGATCTGCTTACTTCTTCATTTAATTATTTTTATTTTCATTTTTTCCCATTTAATTTGTACATTTATTTTAAAATAGTAAAATTAATTTAAAAATTCTGAAATTTTTTATACAAGTTATTATTTAATTTCAGAACACAAAAATATTTTTATTTTCATTTTTTGCATTTAAAAAGTATTTTTAAATATTTAGAAGTTTATTTTTAATTAATTAATGAGAATTAATTAATTAAAAATACTTTTAAGTATTTAAAAATCACCAAAAAATTCATGAAACATTTAAAAACATTTAGAAACATTGTCCAACCCTCAAACCAAATTTATTTTTTGATCTTGATGCATTTTGAGAATTTTCCATGGAATTAAAATCATTTTGATGCATTATTTTGATCCAAACTTCCAAAAATCACTTCTGCCTAACCATAAAGAGTTGGACTTTGATTTTTTTTTTGCATTATGTTTAGCATATCATGTAGTTTGTAAGATTAAATGGCCATTATTTGATCTTTCATTTTCCATTTGTTTGGCATTTTTCTTGTTAAGGAACCCTAAAACCCTAGAAAACTTAGAAAAAATCATAACTTGAACTAGGTTAAGAGTTGGGACTTCTCCTTTGGGCATTGGGTTAGTATAGGTTTAGGGATCCTTTGAGTGCATTTTCAATTTTTTGTGTTGATGTTTGCTTCTGATTTTGGTTTGTGTTTGATGCTTTGATCATAAACCCTAATTTGGGCTTCCATATGCATCCATCTTGCATTTGCATTCATACCTTGACTTGCCATAGCATTTTATGCATTCTTGTGATCCATTTGACATCATAAGACATATTGAAAGCATGTTTAATCATTGCATCTTGCATTTCCCATGTTGTATGCCATTTGCATTTCATAACTTTTCATGTATGTTCATGCTCCTTAACTTGTTTCATTTTGCATCCATAAGCTTGTATGATCATCCTCATGCCTTGTTTCATGTTTGCATCATCTCATAGCATCTTTATCATCTCATGTATGCTTCTGGTTTTGATTTGCATCATGCCATTCCATCCCATTTTGCATTGCATTGCATTTCCTTTCTAACCTTTCAGGTGGTAAGTGGCTTTGAGAAGTGAATTTGCCTTCACTTCTCATAACTTCTCTTCATCTCTTTTATGCATCCTTGCTGCCTTTTTGTTTGTGTTTGAGATTGAGCTTGCTAATTCTTCTTCTTCTCACTTTCTTTCCTCAAGTGACTTGACTTCTTAAATGAAGCAAGTTACTTTGCCTCTCTTTGCTCCTTTCATCTGCTTCCTGGTGGTTCCTTTGAAGATTTCTCTTGTAAACCTCACAAACCTTAGGAACAACCAAGCATGAAAATGATTAGGGTTTTGATTAGTCCCCCACTTAGTTATTACCTTTGTGTCTCATTGAGTCTTCTCTTCTCACCCCATAATCAGGGACTAAACCCTAAAGGCTTTAAGGCTTTGTGATTAAGCTTATGCCTGCATCCTTCTATTAGGATGGAGTGTATAACTTTAATCCTAAGTGTTAAACCCTTAATGTGTTTAAATCTCTTAATCAATTCACCTAGTAATCATCAAGACTTCACACTTGTAACTTGGGCCTTGCATTAGGGTTCTAATTCTTCCTTAATTGGTTAAGAAGGACTAACCCTAGTGTTAATGGACAAGTCCTCCTCAAGTTGTCTTACAAATCATAAAACTCACTTCTTCATCATATCATTAAATAAAATCCACTTAACCAAAGGCTTTGTTTTGTCATAGGTTTAATCCCTAATCATGGATTAAGTTGAGGAGCTTTCCTCAGCTTAAACATTCTCATCTATTATCCTTCTATTAGGATGGTGTAATGAGTCTGTTTAATCCCTGATTATGGCTTAATCTCATTACTTAACACTAAACAAAACAACAAAAACATCTAAATAATCACAAGTGGGTTAATGATCTTAATCCTACATCAAAGGTGATTAAGTGTGAGAATCTGACTTCACACTTAAGGTACTCTCATTACCCCTAATCAGAGGGAAGATGTGATGAGTTTACTAAATCCATTGGCTTAGGCTTAAGCTCATTAACTTATGACAAACTTTCAAAAGCAATAAAAGACTGAAAACTCAAAAACAAACAATAATCGTCTCCTCCGGGATTCTTTTCTCATCTCATTCACTCATAAACGAGAACTGGCTTCTTCCGTCTAATGCAATACAGTTTGCACCTGAGCCAGACAGGTCATACACTTGAGTATAGACAAGTAAGCAGTTCACAAGTCAATTCATCTTTCAGTCTCTTTGGGTCGAACTACGGTGTTCTGACTTCCTCATTGCACGAGAGGATACGTAGGCATAACTTAACAGTTATCGAACAAAAGTCTTTGTATATCCCCCCTCTTTCCAGCATCATTCTTTTAGCCTCATGATCTTGAGCCATTCATTCTCATTCCTACACTGACACATCATTTATACACTTTCACTTCCTTTACACTGACACCTGTACATATTGTTTTCCAGCCCTTTTTTACACACAAATTGCACTGACACTACCCCTTTAAAACACAAATCTTTTAAGCGTGGATCCCGTCGAGTACGGCGGACAATCTGGGTGCTAATACCTTCCCAGGTTGTAACCAACCCCCTTTCTCAGTCTCTCTGGTTCGCAACCATCTTATCCACTTCTTTTCTAGTTCTATGCAGCATTACCTTTCCTCTGGGATAAAAATGCCTAGCTGGCGACTCTTTTCTTCTCCAGTGAGTTCACTGCTGTGTGTTCTCATTGTCCTCTTTCGCCGACCGTTCGCGTCTGTACCTTTACCTGGGCCAGTCCCATCTATCGGGAGCGACAATAAGCCCATCTCCAGTTCTTCCAAGTGGCATCTTCAAGCCCACTTAAGCATATACAACTAATCATCAGTGTTACTTTACGCACCGGCGAGTGCAAATTTTTGGGCTTTTGTGTTCAATCCCCTTCAACCTTCCAGGTCACGACTGGCACATGTACCAATCTAATCCCTCAGGTTTTAGAAAATTGAACAGGGGCAGCTGTTGCACCCCAAAATTTGCCATCCCCAAGACAAGACATTGTGTACTAAGAGGTTCACAAGGTTCACAAGTTTCACAATACATCTCATGAGGTTCACAAGGTTCACAATTGGTCAAAAAGTTTGACAATTCCCTCAGACAATGCATCCTCCTAAGCAATGCATCTTAAACTAGGGTTTTGGATTTCATCAGGCTAAATGGACTTCCAAGACTTCAAGTGAGCTTCATATCATCCTATATGTGTTCAAGAATCCCCATGTCAAGTTTCAAGACTTTTCCCAGAGGTTTGCTCAGTCAGATGATCAGATAGGTTAAAATTAGTCAAAGTAGTTAAAAAGTCAAACTGAGGTCAACTATGGTCAAACCAAAGTCAAACTTCATTATTTTTTGCCAACATCAAGTATATGAAGTAAAATTCATCATTTGATCAAGGTTTGATCATGATTCATCAAGGAGACTTCAGATCATCAAGAATCCGGAGTTTCTAAATTAGGGTTTTCACAGGAAAAGTCAACTGAACTTTGACCAGCCATAACTTTCACATGCTTCATCAAAAATTTTCCATCCAAAGCTCATTTTGAAGGAAATTGAATTCTCTACAACTTTGTGTCTCACAAGCCAAGCCCAAAAATGCTTCATTTGGAAGGTATGAGCTAAGACATTATAGGTCCTTTTAAAAGTCAACAAAAAGTCAACATCTTCCAAAGAGTATAACTTGAGAATGGTAAAAGATATGGACATGATACCAAAGAGGTTGGTTAGAGGACTCTCTAAGATTTCTAAAATGTCCAAGAACATCTTCATAGCATTAAAAATGAAGGATTTGTGCCCTTGCAAAGTTGGGAAATGTTTGAGAGGTTTATGAAGCAATTGGGGTCTTAAAACCATAATTCACCAAATGGGCTTGCTTTTTTATGATCCAAACACTTCCATAACATCATGCACGAATTAAAATTTATTTATTCATAATTTTGTTCATTTTATTTTATTTATTATGATTTTTTATGTTAAAAATCATTTTAAATTAAAATAAAATATAAAAAGATGGATATTTGATTTGATTTTGATTCTAGAAGGTCTTAATATACATTTAAAGGTGATTGGTACCATATAATTTCAGATCATACAAATATAGCAAGGTAAGATCAAAGAAACTCAATTTTTAAAGACAAATCTTTTTCAATCATCTAAGGTCCAAAAGTCCAAAGGAGTGATCTCTTTTTTGACCTAATTCTGATGTATCATATATATACAACATAAAGCAAGACATTAGGGACGATTTGGCAGCCTCAAGAACAACTCACAAAACTTCAAATTTCATCAAAAATTCAAAATTCAAATTCACCTTTAAAGGGCAGAAAAATGTATTTTGAAGACATAGAGATGATCTTTGGACATCACTGAGTCTATCCCAACCCTCACACGCATTCAAATCATGCTCATATGACCAACACGAATTCATATTGTTCATATTCTTATTTTTTTCGGTCTGGATTATTTATGCAATTATAATGAATTATAACTATATATTTGTGTTAGTTATGATGTTTAGATGCTTTCTGGACAAAGAAATTGAAGGATAAGAACATAAACCGAAAACGACCATTGTTAGGGTTCTTGAACCATAATTAGGGTTCTTTGATTTAGACCATATAAATTAATTTTAAGGACATAAATGAACTGTGTGAAGTGTGGTGATCATAACCATGTGTTTAATTTGATGAATGGTTGCATATTCATGATGATATGAGATTGGCAGGTTTCAAGTGCAGGAAAATTCGCAGGAAACGTGGCAACAAAATTCGTAGGTAATTTCGCAAGTCAGGAGGTTGAAGACGAAGCAGCTTTGGCGCGAAATCAGAATTCAAAATTTGACTTATTTTTATAATATACGTTTGTTAGTTTATTCATAGATAAGGCGCTTGGCTCAGTTGGTGAAGTGTTGATGGTTATAGTCATCAGGGCGTGGGTTCGAGTCCAGCCCTCAACATTTTTTTCTTTTCTCAATTATTTCACCTGCTTTATAATATGATGGATGTTTGGTGGTTCCATATCACCAGCTGCGTGCGCAGCCCAGTGGCAATGTCTCATTCAGGTATAAGGGAGGTCCTGGGTTCAAATCCAGGCCTCCCCATTTTTTTAAACCTAATTTCTTTATTTTGCTTTTTCTTATTTATTTTATTATATAAATTCTATTTTCACATAAATTGATTTTAAATAAAAGTATAATATATTTTCATAGAATAAAAAAAAACTTTATATTTTTTAAAATCAATATCTTATTTTTTTCAAATATAATTTGTTTTTTTTTATTTTATGTTTATATTATTATCCTATATATTTTATTTTGTAAATAATCAAATTAATATTTTAATTCAAATTGTAAACCCTAATTTTATCTTTAAAATTTCTAACCCTAATTTTTATTTAATTTTAAATATTAAACTTAATTAATTTTTCTAATATCTAATTAAATAATTAATTTTGTTTTTTTTTGAAATAATTATTATATTGTTTATTATCATTATTATAATTCCTTGTTTATTTTCTTCTTAAAAATTCTTAAAAATTATTTATTTAGCTAAAAAATATTCTCTTAAATTCTATATATTCTTGTGTCTTTGTGCTAACATTTTCTTCTTATAATTATTTTATCACTAACCTTTTTAGTTATTGTTTATTTTATTATATATTTATTATTCAATTGTTTTTATTATAATGTAACTGCAAAAGCTTTGTAATAGTCGTAGTTTATTATTGTTTTATTGTTTATAAATATTCTTGCCATGGTTAGTAATTATAGGGAGTGATAATATGTTTGTAAAATTAAAATTAATTTAGAATCACTAATTTAATAAGATAAATATATGAATATGAACACTCACACACGTCAGTCGATCTTTGATCGCCATCCTACACTTTCTAAGGGTATTCCTCATGTTGCCTAAATTATAAGGTCAAGTAAGGTGTCTAAAAGCAAAGTCCCTTTTCATAAAATATCATCAAGTCCCTTTTAAGATTATAAGATCAAGTCCCTTCGATGTTGCCTACGGTAAATGATCTTGTCCCTTCGAATAAAAGATGATAAATCCCTTCGTATTGCTAAGACACCTTACAGTTGCCTAAACACAAATGTCCCTTCACATGTCCCTTATAACATCCAAGGTAATGACTACCTATTTCTTAATAATAGGGATAGTCTTACCATTGAAAGAACATATAAGAACAGTAAAGATTTAGCATAGGGTAGGTTCCTCTTAAGTACTTGCTCACTTTTCTTCAAAATACTTCATTACACTTCACATTTCAAACAAATTTTCAAAACAAAGTCTTTATATACATCCATACGAGGATCATTATAAAGTACTTAGAAAATTGTTTAATCACACACTACACTTCTCAAAACAGTTTAAAGTGAGCTAAGTAATTAAGAGCCCATGGATAACCATGGATATAAAGGGTGCTAACACCTTCCCTTTGTATAACCTACCCCCCGAACTCAAAATCCTTTTAAGGTCTTTCCTGTTCTTTTATGCCCTTTCCTTTTGGATAAAATAAAATTCGGTGGCGACTCTTGCTATCCACAACATTTAACTAAAGTCAGTTCTCCCACCGTGTTACAGGTTATTGCTAGAATTTCAATTGGTATCAGAGCAGGCACCCTGTCTGTTTTATTTTCTGGGTGAGATCTATGGACCGTATTCTGGTACCATGGACAAGGAAGAAAGATTTGGACACAGACCACCTATTCTGGATGGATCTAACTATGACTATTGGAAACCTTGCATTGTTGCCTTCTTAAAATCTCTGAACAAGAAGGCTTAGAAAGCTACAGATAGAGGATGGGAACATCCTACCATTACTGATGAAGATGGCAATGTAACTTTAAAGTTTGAGGATGATTGGGACAAGGATGAAGATGAGCTAGCACTATAGAATTCTAAGGCCCCAAATGCATTGTTTAATGGCATTGACAAAAACATATTCAGACTTGTGCATCACTGTTAGAATGCCAAAGAAGTTTGGGATATTATCAGAACTACTCATGAAGGAACCTCTAAAGTCAAGATGTCAATACTTCAAATGCTTATCACCAAATTTGAAAATCTGAGAATGAAGGAAGATGAGACTGTTCATAATTTTCACATGAACATTCTGGATATTGTTAATGCCTCAGGAGCTTTAGGAGAAAATATTTTGATGAAAAGCTAGTGAGGAAAATTCTTAGATCCCTTACCAAGAGATTTGCTATGAAGGTGACTGCAATAGAAGAAGACCAGGACATTTGTAATATGAAGGTAGAATACCTTATTGGATCCCTTCAGACTTTTGAGATGGAACTTGTAATAGCACGGGCCCCCCACAAGGCAATCTCGGCACTGCCACCTCACGATCTTCTATACCCCCTCACTAGTAAAGTTTTTGCCTTTCATGGGAATCGAACCCTGTACCTTGGGGTTCAAGTACATGTTCAATCCATTCCCACTACCATTTGAGCTAGTAGCTCAAGTGGTAGTGGGAATGGATTGAACATGTACTTGAACCCTAGGGTACATGGTTCTATTCCTACAGAAGGCAAAAACTCTAATAGTGAGGGGGATAGAGAAGATTGTGAGGTGGAAGTGTCGGGATTGCCTTGTGGGGGGCGGACTGTTACATAAAAATATGCTTTTTTTGTAGCATCCCGCCCCCCCCCCCCCCACAATGCAATTCCGACACTGCCACCTCACGATCTTCTATACCCCCTATCTAGTAGAGTTTTTACCTTTCATGGGAATCAAACCCTGTACCTTGGGGTTCATTTCATTCCCACTACCACTTGTAACGCCCGTTTATTTAATTAACTATTTAATGAAATATAATTGTGGTATGTTGTGTTAAGTCACGTTGATTTAAGTTGATTTCCAAAATATCGGAATATTATGTTGATAATTATAAGTTGGTTTAAGTTGAATTTAATTAATTATGTCGATGTAAGTTGTGGAATACGATATGGAATATTCTCCGAGTATTGTTGGATATGTTGTTAGAATTGTTTGGGCCATTTAGGTAATAATCATAAGTTAATCGATTAAGTCAGGAATAAGTATTTATTTGTGAATTATTATTCGGTCGATTTGGCATTGTGGAGAATTAAGTCGTTAAGTCAGAATATTAGTCAGAAAGTCGAGGAAATAATATTATAAGTAATATTACTGGAATTGCGTCAAAATTAGCAATTAAAGGGGGTTTAACAATTAGGCCCATTAGTATTATATTAGATTATTATTAATTTAATTAAAAAGAAGAAAATAAAGAATTAGTCAGAAGGAAGAAGCATGAGTGAAAAGAAGGAATCGTGAAAAAAAACTGGAGAACGAGGAAAAGTGGAGAAAAACGGTTACGAGAAGTCGCCGTCGGAAAATCAAACCGGAAATTCGATCGGAGATTTGAAGTGGTCACCGATTAAGGTAAGGGTGGGTTCAATTCTTATAATCGGGTATGAAATTCAATACTATGATTGGGTTTGATTTGGATAGTTAGGTTGTTGAATTTGTACTGTTATGAATTATCTGCTGATTTTTGTTGTTATGAATGCCGATGTGAAATTGATTGTTCGAGTTCTGAATTTTACTGATTATAATCTGTTTTAATTATGTTGGTTATTTCTGGAAAAATTACGTAGAAACTGTTTCTGGAAAAGTTGCACAATTGGGGATGAAGACAGACCGGTAGTGTGAGGGTGGGACACCCATTAACCAAAGGGGCCAAGTGGTGGGTGCCACTTGCAAGAGTGGCGGGTGCCACATTATATGGGGGAAGAAGAATGATCAACTGGAGGGTGCCACTTTGATATGTGGTTGGGGCCACTTTTGTCACTTTAGTAAGGCATAATTAGGTGATTAGGTGTAGTGCAAGACATGTTAATTCTAATTAGTTAGTATTAAAGCAAGTGCATATTATTTGAGTGGAGGATGAATTAATTTAATGGATTCTTTATGAAATAGGAACTTACTAATAAATTAATATGATTAGGTGATTAGGTATGGAGATTAAAGCATGTGATTTTAATTCGTGTGGTTGATGAGATTAATTAAGTGAAGGGAAATTAGAAGTGGCGCAAGCCACCTATAGATGTGGCAGGAGTCACTTTAGTGTAATTAGTATGGACTATTTAATTAAGTAGTTTATAAACGAGGCACGAAACAATTATGGATTAAGTGTATTAAGGTGAGGTCACTAGTTTTATGAAAACAATGCTAGTGGCACAAGCCATGATGAGATGTGGCATGAGCCACATTCTCACTAAATTGTGAACTTTAATGAATTATAATGAATTATAGGGAATTAATTAAACCATGTTAATTTAATTATAATTGGAGATTAAATGTGACTTTTTACTTAATTAAGTGGAAGATAATTTATTTAGGTTAATTCAATTTAGCAAAATTAGAGAAATTAATATAATTTCAGGATTTTAGTCGTAGTAGAAAATCAGAGAATGCAGTAGAAGTAGAACCATTAGTAGTAGCAGGTGTTACTGTGATGAAATTTTTTGACAGAAACTTGTTAAACCAGAATTTTAGCAGAATTAGTAGCATCAGGTGAGTCTATGACTTAAAACAAGTAGCAAAACGCAGAATATCATGATAAGTCACAAAAAGTTAGAAACAATGTCGGTTTAGTCGGTTTAGCCGAATTAGGCGAAAAACGAAGTTGTCTGGAATTTAGTGAAATTAATCGGGGTAGGTCGGGTAAATTAAAAGTTGGTTTTTATTATGTTATTTTGTCGAAAATGCATTGTATAGTCGAGTTACCGGTACAGTTGAGATGTTGTATGTTTCTGGTTTACAAAATGATTCTAAAGTTGTTAAATTGAAGGCTTTAAGGCTATGAAGGTGTTCTTGGACATTTTAGAAAGCTTAAAGAGTCCTCTAACAAACCTCTTTGGTCTCATGTCCATATCTTTTACCATTTTCAAATTATGCTCTTTGGAAAAAGTTGACTTTTTGTTTACTTTTGAAATGACCTGTAATGTTTTAGCTCATACCTTCCAAATGAAGCATTTTTAGGCTTGCTTGTGAGACACAAAGTTGTAGAGAATTAAATTTCCTTCAAAATGGGCTTTGGATGGGAAATTTTTTATGAAGCATGTGAAAGTTATGGCTAGTCAAAGTTCAGTTGACTTTTCCTTAAGAAAACCCTAATTTAGAAACTCCTGATTCTTGATGATCTGAAACTTTCTTGATGAATCATGATAAACCCTTGATAAAATGATGAATTTTACTTCATAATATTGATGTTGGCAAAAAATCTTGAAGTTTGACTTTAGTTTGACCACAGTTGACCTCAGTTTGACTTTTTAACCACTTTCTTTGATTTTTGCATATCTGATCATTTGACTGGTCAAACTTATTGGGAAAACCCTGAAACTTTACATGGGGATTATTGAATATATATGTGGGATGTTATGAAGCTTAATTGAGGCCTTGAAAGTCATTTTAACCCGAGGAAACCCAAAACCCCAGTTTTGGACACTTTGCTTAGGAAGAGGCATTATCTGGGGAAACTTCCACACTTCTTGATCAATTGGGAGTCTTGAGAACCTTATGATCATTTAGAAGTCTTGAGAGATATTGTCTTGGTTGTGGGAGGGAAAATTTTGGGGTACAACAGCTGCCCCTGTTCAATTTTTCTGAAATATGAGGAGTTAGATTGACATGTACGCCATTCGTGACTTGAAGGTTGAAGAGGATTGAACACAAAAGCCCAAAAATTTGCACTCGCCGATGCGTAGAATGATACTGTTGGTTGGTTGTGATGCTTGAATGGGCTTAAAGATGCCATTCAGAGAAAAATTCTTCAGATTTATTTCTTTGAGAGGAAAGCAATCCCCCAATACGAAGATCTAGCTTTTGGGTGGATAAACAACGGCCCAAGGTAATGATATGGCTTTTGAGAAGAATAAACGACATCTCAAAATAACCTTTAGGAAGAAGAAACGACGTCCAAAAATAATGAGATAACCTTTGGGTGGATAAACGACGACTCAAGGTAACAATATGGCTTTTGAGAAAAATAAACTACGTCTCAAAATAACCTTTGGGAAGAATAAACGACGTCCCAAAATGATGAGATAACCTTCGGGTGGATAAACGACGACCCAAGGTAACCATATGGCTTTTGAGAAGAATAATCGACGTCTCAAAATAGCCTTTGGCAAGAATAAACGACGTCCCAAAATAATGAGATAACCTTCAGGTGGATAAACGACGACCCAAGGTAACAATATGGCTTTTGAGAAGAATAAACGACGTCTCAAAATAACCTTTGGGAAGAATAAACGATGTCCCAAAATGATGAGATAACCTTCAGGTGGATAAACTACGACCCAAGGTAACCATATGGCTTTTGACAAGAATAATCGACGTCTCAAAATAACCTTTGGGAAGAATAAACGACGTCCCAAAATAATGAGATAACCTTCATGTGGATAAACGACGACCCAAGGTAACCATATGGCTTTTGAGAAGAATAATCGACGTCTCAAAATAGCCTTTGGGAAGAATAAACGACGTCCCAAAATAATGAGATAACCTTCGGGTGGATAAACGACGACCCAAGGTATCAAGTTGTTGATGAAGTTTGTCTGCTGGAGAATTAACCTGAAAAGCAAGGTTAGTTCGGTGCAAATATCATGATGTATATATCATTCTGCAAGATAATATTTTATGAGAATGTGTATGATAAGATGTGATATGATATGATGTATGTACGAATGAATTATGTATTTGAATTGTATAAGTAGCTTCATAGAATAACTGCTGACTGGGGAAAATAAATCCCGATTCGTTGTTGAAGAGTATGAAGACTTCGTTCCCGTCTTGTTTAAGAACATCGTTCTTAGAACTTCCCGTTTTTCTTTCTTCGTACTTCTTATTGAAGGATTAAGTTCTTGAATATCCTGACTGAGGATAAAAGAGATAGACATAGATTCGGGAGGCTTATTCGGTCAAGCATCAATTCTTCGGAAGATATGAAACTATTTGGAGACTTTGTAGAGTTGGAAGTACAAGATATTACTTGAGGTACTCCGTAAGAATATCCGTAAAGATTAATCTGTGTGGATGAACCGGCGAAGATTCGTTGAATTCCCACCTCTGTTCATTCTTAGTAAATGCTATTATTATATTTTATACATTTCTGGTAAACATCAATCATATTCAAAAGCATATATACATTCAAGCATAATCAACAAACATTTTCTCGCTTTAGTAAAAAGGGAAAAGTAAACCTGAATAAAGAGGGAAAAGTAAACCTGAATACGAAAAATGGAATTTTATTTATTTAGAAATTGGCTTATAAACAGGAAAGTTTTAACATGGAGACGAAAATCCTAGTAAGAGAAATTCGTCAAAGAATTTTTTTACAAAACAAGGAAAAATAGCTATGTGCAAATAATCCTATTGAATTTCAACTTTGTTATTGCCATTATCTTCAATTATCTCATCTTCATCTATCGGAGGGGAAACAATTGGATTGATCTGTATCTGTTGAATTTGACGTAGATAACATATCTAGTAGAGGTTACATGGGTGATCCAACGAGACATAGTCATACGCTTTAATCTCTAACTTTTGCCTGGATTGTCTTTTTAGGTTTTCAATCCACCTGGATACCCTTTTTTGCCCAAGCCGCCTTTTCAGGTTTTCGACTTGTCGGGTGTACATTGTTTTTAATATATATCCCTAATTTTTGCCCGAAGCCTTTTTGGTTCGCCGGGATGCCCTTATTTTTGCCTAGGCCAGTCAACCTAGCGGGTCTCTTTTCATGCGTAGTATTTTTTAACTATGTCTGCGTTCACAGGCTGCGGGAAATCTTCACCATCCATAGTTGTAAGTATCATGACACCTCCAGAAAATACCCTCTTAACAACAAATGGCCCTTCATAGGTGGGGGTCCATTTGCCTCTGGGATCATCCTGTGGTAGTATGATACGCTTGATCACCAAATCACCAGCCTGATATACTTATTGCTTAACTTTCTTATTGAAGGCTTTGATCATACGTTTCTGATACATCTGACCATGACAAACAGCTGCTAGTCTTTTCTCATCAATCAAGTTTATCTGGTCAAGTCGAGTCTGAATCCATTCATCTTTATCCAAGCCTGCATCCTTCATAACCCTTAAAGAAGGAATCTTAACTTCATTGGTGTAAACACCACAAATTTGCCCTCACCCATTCACACCATGGCTTGTGATCTCTTCATGTGCATAAGTTCAATCATAGCATCTCATATTACATTTTTGGTTCACTGCATTGCTTCTAAGTCATCTGCATCTAGGGTTTGTGATATGAGCCATCCCTGAGCCATTTGAGCCACTTCAAAGGTATTCAATCACTTCAAAGGGGTCCATGTATGTTATAGCATCATATTACATCCTCACAAAGTCAAGAAAGTCAAAGAATCACAAGAACTGAGAAAGGCATAGAAGCAGAGTCAGGTTTAACTGCACAGATGACCTAAAATTAGGGTTTTGGTTTCAGAGGCCATAACTCCAAATTTTTTGGTCATTCTTGGTTCTATTGGTCTCTATATGGTATGAGGATCATGCATATCAATTTTTATGGAGAAATTCCATGGGGAAGGCATCTGATCAAGAGTTGACTTCTTGAGCAAGTCAGTGCAAAATCAGAGCATCTGAGGCCCCTAATGACCCAACCAAAAGGTGTTCTCCATCATTTTGAATGTGTATGATATTTATTTGATCATATAAGATGTTAGAAGTTCACAAAGTTGAAGAATTTCAAGCCATTTGCAAAGTTGCCTTTTTGGGAAAGTGACTTGTAATGTAAACTTGCCATTTTGGGAAGGTTTTTCAACCTCCTCAAATTGATTCAAAAATGCTTCAAATGAGAAAACTTTGGTCATGAAAGTTGTAGAATGGATCATTCCCTTTTCAAAAAGTACAAGAACTTGTCCTAATTCATTTTGGATCAAAAGTTATGGCTTGTCAAAGTTGGCAAAAATCACATAATTTCAAGTTTTGTACCAAAGAGGCAAAGTTGCAAAACCTCATGCCAAGCCTTTATGTGACTTCAAATTGACTTCTATGCATTACACAAACATAAACCAATGCCTAAAAATCAGAATGCACCAAGGAATTGTCCATTTTCATGACTTGTGCATTAAGAAACTTCAAAAGGGCCAAAAGATCACAAAGTTGCAAAACCTCACAAAAACCCTAATCCACTTGCTAATTGGCCTCAAGACTGATTCTATGGCTTTCCTCAATCTTTGCTGCGCAGGACACCCCTTTGTCCTTGGCCTGCCATTGACCCATACCTCTCTTACACAAAAAGTTGACTTTATGCATTTTGCTCCATACCAATCACACTGCTCCACAACAACTCTCTGACCTATCAAGGATTGATATGTGTACCAAAAGCAACCCAACACACAACACAACACAGCCTGAAACATCTCACAAGCCAACATTCTCCAAACTCACCTCTTATGCATTTTCATTCGAATCTCATCACACAAGCATATAACATCAAAACAAACTTCATAGAATCAATCAACATGTTCCTCTGATCATTTCCCAACCCTCATTTGTCCCTGAAACCACCTCAAGCAGAAACACGATTCTCACCCTTCACTGAACAGAACTTCATCAATCTCACAAACCAGCCAAAATAAACTCCATACAAGCTTTGCAAACTCCTCGGGAGGTTCATTGGGTTCATTTTGAAGCAAGGAAGCAGTCAAAAAGCTCCTGGATTGAAAGCTCCATCTCAGGTAGCCATGTGAAAACATTTTTCCAGAACTCTTGTTTTAAGTTTCTAAATGATTAAGCTTGCTTCCCTAGTCACACTGAACTTTAAATTTTCGAAAATGGTTGAGAAATGGGTGTGTATGGCTTGTCTGAAATTTCTGCCATTTTTGTATCTTGCTTCGAATCTGGTTCATGTTTAGAAATAAATTGTTTTTGAGGTCAGGGATGAGTTTAGGGAGGTGAGAGGAAGTGATCTGGAGCTTTAGAGCTCCAGAAATGGCCTGGGGGTGATTTGGGAAATTCTCAGGGGAGGTGTGGCCGGAGAAGATGACCGGAGGTCATTTCCGGCCACCTGAATGTCATTAGGGCATTAATCACGTTTAGGGCAAAGTTTGAATTTGGACCATAGATCTGGCTGACTTTTGTTGACTCCCGCGCATATGAATGGCCTGGATCATTTCATTAAACCCTAATCCCATTTAATTAAATTAATTAATCAGATTTAATTTAATCCAGCCAGTTCAAACGTGGGCCGTCTAGATGCGCGCGGGTCAATTCCCTCTCTTTTCCTTTGAACCTCAGCCAGTGGATGTGCATACTTCTCATTAATTCATTTTTATTTTCATTTTATTTGATTTATCTTTTACGAATTATTAAAAATAGCAAAATACATTAAAAAATTCTGAAATTTTTTATCAAGCATTTTATTAATTTTCAGAACCCAAAAATATTTTTATTTTTATTTTTTGCATTAAAAATCATTTTTAAATTATTTAAATGTTTATTTTTAATTAGTTAATGAAAATTAATTAATTAAAAATTCATTTAGGTATTTAAAAATCACAAAAAATTCACATTGCATTCCAAAACATTTAGAAACATTATCAAACTCTCAAACCAAATTTCTTTTTTGTTCTTGTTGCCTTTTGATCATTTTCATTGGAATTAAATTCATTTTAAGGCAATATTTTTGTGCAAACTTTGAAAAATCCATTCTGCCTAACCTTTGAGAGTTTGATGATGGTTCTTCTTGCATTGCATCCTTCATGGAATGTAGTTTATAGGATAAAATTAGTTTGAATTGATCTTGCATTTTCAATTTGTTTTGCATTTTTCATGATGAGGTACCTCAAAACCCTAGTAATCTTAGGAAATTCATAACTTGCACTAGGTTAAGAGTTGGATCCCATCCTTTGGGCAGTGAACTTGTATAGGTTTAGGGTATCTTTGATTGCATTTTCAATTTTTTATCATGTCATTTGCTTCTGGTTTTGAATTTTTGCATTGCATGATGCATGTAACCCTAATTTGTGCTTTCCTTTGCATCCATCTTTCATTTGCTTGCATCCAATGACTTTCCATGACATTTTGTGCATCTACATGATTCATAATACATCTTAGGACATATTATAATCATGTTTGATCATTTCATCTTTCATTTGCCATGTTATATGTTCATTTCATTTCATAAACATTCATGAACTTCTATGGTTCAAAGCATGCCTCCTTTGCATCCTTATGCTTGTTTGATCATTCTCATCTCTTGTCATGTGTTTGCATCATCTCTTAACATCATTAACATCATGTTTATGCTTCTGAATTTGGTTTGCATCATGGAATTTCATCTCATCTGCATTGCATTTCATTTCTTTTGCTAACTTTTCAGGTGGTAAGTTGTTTTGAGAAGTGAATTTGCCTTCACTTCTAACATTCTCTTCTCATCTCTCTTGCATCATTGCTGCATTTTATCTTGTGTATTTGAGTGAGCTTGCTCATTCATGTTCATCTTACTTTCTTCCTTCAAGCAACTTGTCTTCTTAAGTGAAGCAAGTTGTTTTGTTTCTCTTTGCTTCTTGCTCCTTTCATCTGCTTCCTTCCCGGTGGTTTCTCTGAAAATCTTCTTGCAAACCTCACTAACCCTAGGAATAACCAAGCATGATCACAATTAGGGTTTTTATTAGTCCCCCATTAGTTTTACCTTTGTGTCATCTTTGTGTCTTCTCTTCTCATCTCTTAATGGAGGACTAAACCTTAAAGGTTTTAAGGCTTTGTGATTAAGCTTATGCCTGCATCCTTCTATTAGGATGGAGTGTATAACTTTAATCCTAAGTGTTAAACCCTTAATGTGTTTAAATCCTTTAATAAATCCACTTAATAATCATCAAGACATCAAGCTTGTAACTTGGGCCTTGCATTAGGGTTATAATTCTTCCTTAATTGGTTAAGGAGGACTAACCCTAGTGTTAATGGACAAGTCCCCCTCAAGTTGTCTTATAAACCATAAAATTCACTTCTTAAATCCCATCATTAACTAAAATCCACCTAATAAAGGCTTTGTTTTGTCATGAGGTTAATCCCTAATCATGGATTAAGTTGAGGAGTCTTTCTAAGCTTAAATGTTCTCATCTATTATCCTTTTATTAGGATGGTGTAATGAGTCCATTAAATCTTTGATTATGGCTTAAACTCATTACTTAACACTAAACAAAAACAACAAAAACATCTAATTAATCACAAGTAGGTTAATGATCTTAATCCTATACCATGGTGATTAAGTGTGAGGTGCTTACTTCATACTTAGGGTATTCTCATTACCCCTAATCAGAGGGAAGATGTGATGAGTTTACTAACCCATTGGTTTAGACTTAAGCTCATTAACTTATGACAAATCCTAAAAGCAATAAAAGACTGAAAACACAAAAAACAAACAATGATCGTCTCCTCCGGGATTCTTTTCTCATCTCATTCACTCACAAACGAGAACTTGCTTCTTCCGTCTAATGCAAGACAGTTTGCACCTGAGCCAGACAGGTCATACACTTGAGCTTAGACAAGTAAGCAGTTCACAAGTCAATTTATCTTTCAGTCTCTTTGGGTCGAACTACGGTGTTCTGACTTCCTCATTGCACGAGAGGATACGTAGGCATAACTTAACAGTTATCGAACAAAAGTCTCTGTATATTCCCCCTTCTTCCAGCATTATTCTTTAAGCCTCATTGTCTTGAGCATTTCATTCTTGTTCCTGCACTGACACTTCTTTTATACACTTCACACTTCTTTTACACTGACACGTGCATTCTTTCCAGCATTGGTACACAGATAGCACTGACACTACCCCTTTAAAACACAAATCTTTTAAGTGTGGATCCCGTCGAGTACGATGGACAATCTGGGTGCTAATACCTTCCCAGATTGTAACCAACCCCCTTTCTCAGTTTCTCTGGTTCGCAACCTTCTTATCCATCCTTTCTTAGGTTTATGCAGCATTACCTTTCCTTTGGGATAAAAATGCCTAGCTGGCTACTCTATTCACTCTTCCTCTTTCGCCGACCGTTCGCGTCTGTACCCCATTTGACCTTAGCCTCATTTGGTGGGAGCGACAATTGGGTAAAACTGCTTCCATACCATAGACAAGGGAAAATGGGGTTGCCCCTATTGAAGTACGTATAGTGGTACGATAACCATGAAGAGAAAATGGTAACATCTCATGCCAATCCTTATATGTAACTGTTGTAAACACCCCAAATTTGCCATCACTTTTTCTCACACCATGGCTTGTGATCTTTTCATATTGCATTGCATAAACATCTCATTACATCTCACTGTATAGTTCATTTCATCTGCATCTAGGGTTTGTGATCTGAGCAATCCAAGAAGTGATCTGAGCCATCCCAATGGTCTTGAAGCATGCCAAGAGGGTACATTAGTGTTCTATGGTCATATTATGCCTCCCAAAGTTCATTAAAGTCAAGATGTCATAAGGGATTGCACAGAGGTCCAGGCAGGCTAAAGATTTCCTACACAGATGACCTAAAATTAGGGTTTTGGGTTTGAAGCCCTTAACCTCAATTTTTTGCCATTCTTGTTTCTAATGGTCTTAATATGTTATAAGGAGCACGTGTACCAAATTTGATGAAGAAATTCATTATGGAAGTCATCTGATCAACTGGTAACTTGTTGTGCAAGAAAAGTCATAATCAAGGCATCTGAGGCCCCCAACAATGGTACCAAAGGGTCATTTTCATCATTTTTAGGTTCTATGATCTTTATTTGATCTTATAAGTGGTTAGAAGTTCACAAGATTGAAGAATTTCAAGCCATTTGCAAACTTTCCATTTTTGGACATTGACTTGTAATGAAAACTTTCCATTTTGGGAAAGATTTTCAACCTCCTCTTTCTTGATAAAAAATGCTTCAAATGAAAAATCCTTAAATATGAAAGTTTTAGATTGGATCTTCCCATTTTCAAAAAGTACAAGAACCCCTCTTGATTCATCCTATAACTCAAGATATGATCTTTCAAAGTTGGGAAAAATCTTGTAATTTTCAAATATGTGCCAAAGAGGGATTTTTGCAAAATCAAGTTTCAAGACTTCTAATGACCTCTAATCCACTTCTAAGCTTCATTACATGATAACACATCTTTCCTTTATCAAAATTGGGCATTGGACCTAAGGTTTTCATGACTTGTGATCCAAGATATTTTCAAAGAGGGAAAATGCAAAACACATGTTATCTCTTGCATCAAGCCATCCATATCATCACAAGCAATCCCATGGATCTCTTTGAAGTTGGTTGAGGCAAGACACCCCTTGAAACAACCTCTGACCCATGCCATGCTTCAAGTACACATTCATTGACTTTTTTGCAACTTAGCCCATACCAATCACACTATGCCACACCAACTCTTCTGATCACTCCTATTGGCTTATACAAACCTCAAGCAACACAAAACACAAGACACACAAGCCTGAATCAAGCAAGAAGCTCAGAATCACAAAAATCCCCAAAACTTTCATTCCTTCGAATCTCTTAACACAACCATCAAAAATCAATATTTCCTTCACCAATCATCTCCACATAACCTATAGAACACAAACAAACCATTACAATGGCCTGAAACACTCCCAAAAAGAAATACGATTTCTGAGTTATCAGAACCAAACCTCACAAACCAGCTCATATAAACTCCATCTAAGCCTTTCAGAAGCATCAAGGGGTCAAGTGGAGTGGCTTTGCACAAAGGAAGGGGCCAGAAAGCTCAGATTGAGAAAGCTTCAATTCAGGTAATCATCAAGAACATTTTTTCCAGAACTTGTTTTTTAAGTTACAAATTGATTCTACATGATGTGGTGATCATTGTGATATGTTTACTTTTGAAAATGATTGAGTTTTAAGCATTTCACAGCCTTCTGAAAGTTTTGTACATTTTTCCGATTTGCTTCGATTCTCTGTTTGATGCATGATAAATGATTTGTGTTGCTGGATTCTTGTTTAATGATGTCTAGTGAGTGATTCTGGAGAGTTTGAGGTGTTTCCATGGTGTTTTGAGAGATAGGACGAGTGAGCTGCCGGAGAAGATGACCGGAGGTCTTCTCCGGCCACCTGAGAGTCATTAAACCCTAATCCATAATTAATTCCTCAGTTTAAATTTGGCCCGTTAGATTTTGTTTCCCGCGTGTGTGGAGGGCCAGAATCAGTTCACTTAAACCCTAATCACAATTAATTAAATTAATCAAATTAATTAGCAAGAGTGGATCCTAGCCACGCATCTGCGCGCGCAGTCAAACCCCATTTGAATCTGGACCATTAGATTAGCTGACTTTCATTTTCTTTTGTTTTTATTTCATTTTATTTCATTTGTTTCCATATTTATTTTTAAAATAGCAAAAATACTTTAAAAAATCTCATTTTCTGCATTTTTACTTTAAATATTTTTCTTAACTCAAAAACATTTTTTATTTTAATTTTCGCATTAAAAAAGTATTTTTAAAACATTTAAATGTTTCATTTAATTAATTAATTGATTTTAATTAATTAAAAATGCATTTAGGTTTCTAAAAATCACCAAAAAATGTCATGATGCATTCTCATACATTTAGAATCATTTACAAACTCACCACACAAATTTATTTTTAGGTTTGATCATGTTTTCACAATTATCTTTGAACTAGGGTTCTTAAAAATCACATTTTCTAACCCTAACTTGAAAAAATCACTTCTGATCAACCATGATGAGTTTGAACTTGATTCTTTTTGCATTGTTTCACATATTGCATCTAGTATCTAGGTTATTTATCTCATGATTTTGAATTGCATTTTCAATTTTATTTGAATTTTTTTCTTTAGAACCATCCAAAAACCCTAGCTAACTTAGGAAATTCATAACTTTGCCTAGGATTATCTTCTGACCTTCTCCTTTGGGGAGTGATATTGTGTATGACTAGGGTTTGTATGAGTTCATTTTCAAATTTTTTTATCATAATGTATGCTTCTGTTTTGGTCATTTGCATCTCATATTGTCTTAAAACCCTAATTTCTCATGTTCATTAGCATTCATCTTCACATACCATCATCACATGAGCTTGCCATGAAATTTCAAGCATTTGTATGAAATCTTAGACTTCTTAAGACATGCTTGAACATTTCTTGATCATTTCTTCATTCATTTGGTATGCTTTGCATTCATTACATTCCATGAACATCCATGTGTTTTCATGCTTCTAACATGCTTCCTTTGCATTTCATCCTTTGTATGATCATACATAAGCATATTACATGACTTTGCATCATATCATAACACATTTTCCTTGCATACACACTTCTGGTTTTGGTCTTTGCATCTTTATTCATCTCATTTCCTTTTGCTTTATGTCTTATGCATCCATACTAACATTTCAGGGGCTTATGGTAAGTTGTTTGGGATGTGGATTTGCCTTCACGTCCTACCTCTTCTCATCTCTTCATATGCATTATTTTACTTGTCTTTGAAGTGAACTTGCTTCACTTATGCTCTCTCCTTTTTACTTTCTTTCTTTTAGGTTACTTATCTTCTTCAGGAAGTAAGTAACCTATCCATCTTTCTCCTTCTCTTTTCATCTGCTTCTCTTCCATGGTGGCTTCCTGAAGATCTTCTCTTATGCATCACAAACCATATGATATCCAAGCATGATAATTTTAGGTTTGTATATAGTCTCCCCTTATCTTTTTACATTTGAGTCTCCTTGAGTCTCTCTTCTCATCTCATAATCAGAGGCTAAACACTTAAAGCTTTAGGACTTTGAATTAGGGTTATGCCTGCATCCTTGTCTTAGGATGGAGTGTATAACTTTAATCCTTAGTGTTAAACATTTAATTTGTTTACACCTCTTAATCAAAACACTTAATAATGATCAAGACATAAGCTTGTAACTTGGGCCTTACATTAGGGTTCTATCTCTTCCTTTTGTTTAAGAGGGACTAACCCTAGTGTTTAATGGACAAGTCCCCCTCACGTTGTCTTACAAACTTAAAATCCACTTCTTAATCTCATCTTTAATAAAATCCACTTAATAAAGGCTTGTTATATAATGAATTTAGTCCCAAACCATGGATTAAGTTGATGAGTCTTTCTCAGCTTAAGTGTTCTCATCTATCATCCTTCTCTTAGGATGGTGTAATGAGTCCACTAATCCCTGATTAGAGATTAAACTCATTACTTAACACTAAACAAAATCCAAAAACATCTTAATAATCACAAGTAGGTTAATGATCTTAATCCTACATCATCCTGGTAATTAAGTTGAGATGCTTATCTCACACTTAAGTAGGCTCATTATCCCTAATCAGGAAGGATATAATGAGTTTACAACCCTTGATTTAGGCTTAAGCTCATTATCCTATGCAAAACACCAAAAACAATAAAAAACTGAAAACACAAAAACAAACAATAATCGTCTCCTCCGGGATTCTTTTCTCATCACACTCATTCATAAACGAGAACTCGCTTCTTCCGTCTAATGCAAGACAGTTAGCACTCGAGCCAGACGAGTCACACACTTGAGCATAGACAAGCAAGCAGTTCACAGTCAAAATCATTTCCAGACTCTTTGAGTCGAACTACGGTGTTCTGATTTCCTCATTGCACGAGAGGATATGTTGGCATAACTTAACAGTTATCGAACAAAAGTATCTTTGTCATCCCCCTCTTTCAGCATTCTTTCTAAGCCTTAGTCTTGAGCATCTCACCTATTCATTTGCACTGATACTATGTATATCTTTTCTCCCTAGCTTTTTTATTCACAGTTAGCACATACACTACCCCTTTTAAACATAATCTAGTAAGCGTGGATCCCGTCGAGTATGACGGACGATATGGGTGCTAATACCTTAATAGGTCGTAACCAACCCCCTTTCTCAGTTTCTTTGGTTCACAACCGTCTTATCCATACCCTTTCAGGTTTATGCAGCATTACATTTCCTTCAGGATAAAAATACCTATCTGGCGACTCTATTCAACCTTCAACCTCCAACATCGCCGACCGTTCGTGTCTGCACCAGGATGAAAGTCTTCGGGAGCGACAACTGTCATCATTTGCAAGATCTTCTTAATATTCTTGTTGGCGGCTTCCACTGCACCATTCATCTTTGGATGATATGGAGACGAATTGTAATGTTTAATCTTGAATTGCATGCAAAGATCAGTAATCATAGTGTTGTTCATATTAGTACCATTATCTGTGATAATCCTTTCAGGGATGCCATATCTGCATATAAGATTATACTTGATGAATCGAGCCACAACATTCTTGGTAACAGAAGCAAATGAAACCGCCTTTACCCACTTTGTGAAGTAATCAATAGCCACGAGGATGAAACAATGTCCATTGGAAGCCATAGGTTTGATCTCGCCAATCATATCAATGCCCCACATGGAAAGAGGCCATGGAGCAGTCAGAACATTCAACAGAACTGGAGGCACATGAACCTTATCAGCTTAAATCTGGCATTTGTGTCAAGTTTTGGAGTGTTGATAGCAATCAGCTTCCATGGTAGACCAATAATAACCTGCTCTCAGAATCTTCTTAGCCATAGTATGCCCACTAGAATGAGTACCAAATATCCCATCATGCATGTCTTCCATAATCTCTACTGCTTCTTTCTTATCCACACAGCGAAGCAAAGTTGAATCGTGGTTACGCTTGTACAAAATTCCATTACTCAGGAAGACTTTAGCTGAAAATCTCCTCAGAAACTTCTTATCATTGACAGATGCCTCTTCAGGGAACTCTTGAGCTTCAAGATACCTTTTCACTTCATAGAACCAAGGCTTTTCCTCTACTCTTTCAGTACCCACCTCATTGCAGTATGCAGGTTTATCAAATCAATCAATAGTAATTCTCAGAGCTTCATCATCCCAACTGATTTCAAACATAGATGCCATGGTGGCTAATACATCTGCCAACTAATTCTCTTCTCGTGGAATATGTCCAAAGGTGATCTCTTCAAAGTACGGGATCAAAGACAACACATGTCTCTATAAGGGATGAGATTAGGATGCTTGGTGTCCCAATCTCCTTTAACTTGACTAACTACCAGGGTTGAATCTCCATATACATTCAAAAACTGGATTTTCATCTCAATGGCAACCTTGATACCCATGATGCACGCTTCATACTCAGCCATATTATTGGTACATTTAAAACAAAGCCTTGCAGTAACTGGTGTATAACAACCTTTAGGAGAGATAATCACAACACCAACACCACTACCAAGCGCATTAGAAGCTCCATAAAAAACCATAGTCCATCGGGATCCGTGTCTAGGTCCTTCATATTGTCTAGGTTCTTTAGTAATAATCATAATATCCTCATCTGGGAATTCAAAATTCATAGACTGATAATCATCCACTGCTTTATGAGCCAAATGATCAGCTACTACACTTCCTTTGATTGCTTTCTGAGTAGTGTATTGTATGTCATATTTTGCTAAGATCATTTTCCATCTTGCTATTCGTCCAGAGAGAGCGGGTTTCTCGAATATATACTTGATTGGATCCATTTTTGAAATTAATAAGGTGGTATGAGTCAACATATACTGTCTTAGTCGGCGAGCAGCCCATGCCAAAGCGCAACAAGTTTTCTCGAGCAGTGAGTATCTTGTTTCACAGTCGGTAAACCTTTTGCTAAGGTAGTATATTGCCTGCTCTTTTCGACCAGACTCCTCATGTTTCCCCAACACACACCCCATTGAGTTATCCAATACTGTCAAGTACATAATCAAGGGTCTTCCTTCAACTGGTGGCATCAATATAGGAGGTTCCTATAGATACTTCTTGATCTCATCAAAAGCTATCTGGCATTCTTCGTTCCATTCCATTACTTGATCTTTCTTCAACAACCTGAAGATTGGTTCACAAGTAGCAGTCAACTGGAAAATAAACCTTGCAATGTAATTCAGTCGTCCTAGGAAACCTCTAACTTCTTCCTCAGTACAAGGAGCAGACATCTCTTGTATAGCTTTTACCTTTGCATGATCCACTTCAATACCTTTACCACTGACAATAAAACCCAGAAGTTTACCGGATTTGACTCCAAAAGTACACTTGTTTGGATTCAATCTCAACTTGTATTTTTTCAACCTCTCAAACAACTTGTGCAGATGATCAAGATGTTCTTATTCAGTTTGAGATCTGGCTATCATATCATCCACATATACCTCTATCTCATGGTGAATCATATCATGGAACAAAGCTACCATAGCACGCTGATATGTTGCCCCAGCATTCTTTAAACCAAATGGCATCACCTTATAACAGAAAGTGCCCCATTGTGTAACAAATGTAGTCTTCTCCATATCTTCAGGTGCCATCTTAATCTGATTGTACCCAGAGAAACCATCCATAAAAGAGAATACCTTATGTTGAGTAGTGTTGTCTACCAGAACATCAATATGTGGAAGTGGAAAGTCATCTTTGGGGATGGCTTTGTTCAAGTCCTTATAATCTACACACATGCACACTTTACCATCTTTCTTAGGCACTGGCACCACGTTTGTAACCCACTGAGGATAAGAAGTAACAACTAAAAACCCTGAATTGAATTGTTTCATCACCTCTGCCTTAATCTTTTCTGACATCTCAGGACGCATACGACGAACTTTCTGTTTTATTGGGCGACAATCTTCTTTCACTGGTAGACGGTGAACCACAATATCTGTATCCAGCCCTGGCATATCTTCATAAGACCAACCAAAAATTTCCACATAGTCACGTAACATCTGAATCAACCTGTTCTTAACACCATCTTCCAACTCAGCACCTATCTTGACCTTTTCCTGCTTTCCTCAGTTCCCAAGTTCACAACTTCAATTAGTTCCTCATGTGGCTGTATAGCTTTCTCTTCTTGCTGTAGTAATCTAGCCAGCTCTACAGGCACTTCACAATCTTCCTCCTTTCCATCCTTGGCTTGTAGATCGGATTCTCGAAGTCATAATTGGCAATAGCAGAATTGTTATCAATAGGATCCAGAGTGGATGAAGATCTGCATTTTAGTGACGTGGGTGTGTGTAAGAACACATAGCTTTTCTTTGATAAAAGGAAAAGTAAAAGAAATACAAAGAGCGCAATATTTACGAAAGCGAGAAACGTCCATTGATTTTATTGAATGAAAATATGAAAATGAAATGACAAACCTAACAAGCAGACCTTTGTGCCCCGGGCAAGGCACAAGGATTAAAAGTATTTAATTGTTCAAAGTTACAAAAATTAAATTTAGAAAAATAAAATAGCATTTACTCCTAACTAAAGGAGATAGGAATAACGTCTTCAACCTTCCAATTGTTGAGTCCATCACCCATGGTAGGAAAGATCCAATCATCTAGGTTGTAACCTTCATCATAATCTTCCACAACATTGACTTGGTCCTTTATGATTCCTCTATTGGTGATACGAGCAGCATGAGCACGACGAACAACCTTCTGAGATTTTGCAGTAAAACCCAAACCAAACTTGTCAGACTTGTAAGGAATGTCAGGAAGCTGACCCCAAATAGTACAACCACCTTCTTCAACTACAACTTTAGCATCTTTGAGGGAGGCCATTGTGGGAGGTACTCTAGTGATCACAAGAACTCTTTTAACAGCAGGGATGGCTTCAGTAGCTGGAATGACTTGAGGAACCACTTCAAATATCTGGAAAGGAGTCTCAACAAATTCACCCTCCATCTCAACATATTTAAAGGTATTCACATGACTTACCATGTATTCTTCTTCACCATAAACAATGACAATCTTTCCTTTCACCGGATACTTCAATTTCTGATGTAAAGTGGAAGTCATAGCACCTGCTCCACGGATCCAGGGGCGCCCAAGCAAGCAGGAGTACGCAGGACGAATATCCATCACATAGAAAGTGGAATCAAAGACTTGAGAGCCTACTTTGATTGGAAGATCCACCTATCCATGCACCATTCTTCTTGAACCATCAAAGGCTCTCACCACCACATTACTTGGTCTTAACATTACATCCTTCAAGTTGAGTTTGTCCAGAACCTCCTTAGGTAATACACTCAACGAAGAACCATTATCCACTAACACATGATACAAAGTAGTGCCCCTACACTCAATGGAGACGTGCAAAGCTCTATTATGGTTTCTTTTAGCAGGAGTCAGATCAGCATCAGTAAAACCCAAACCATTATCACTAGTTAGATGAGCAACACAATTTTCAAACTGGTCCACAGAGATTTCATGTGGTACATGAGCAGTCTTAAGAAATTTGATTAAAGCCTTGGCATGGGCTTCAAAACACAATAACAGGGATATCATGGGGATTTTGGAAGGAGTATGCCCCAACTGGTCAACAACATCATAATCACTCTTGCGGATGATCTTCAATACTTCTTCCATCTATTCAGAGAGATCTTCACTAACTGGTGCCTCAGCTTGGATAAGTTCAATCACTGGTCCTTTGCCCTGAGCCTCAGTACTTGGCCCCGAGTTAGAGATATGAACTGGAGTAGCAGAAGTCTTTGATGTGTCTTCTGGAGAGAAAATTCTTCCACTCATGGTAACCTTACTAGACCCAACAATATTGTTAATATCAAGATTAGCGTTAGTAACAGGTGCATCAGTCAAAGACTCTTGTTTGACACCATGGATATAAACATAAGAACCATAATTCCAAGGTATAGCCTTGTCAGAAGTATATGGGATAGGACCAGGAGTAGTAATAATCATTAGAGCCACCTTTGGCTCAACAGTAATCTTCACAGGACCCTTAGAAGTGATCCTCACTAGACCCTTAGAAGTAATCTTCACATGAATCTTGTCAACCATAGCCACATCTTCAACTTTCAAGTCTTGAGCCAAACCTCCACACAAACTCTCTATAGAAGGGGTCTTCTCAAATAGTATAGTATAGTTATCTATTAGGTGTTGAATACCTGATCCCAGCTTCCAACAACTATCAGGTTTGTAGGCACAGTAAAAACAATCTTCATTGCAACCCGGAAATAAATCGGCTTGCACAAGTTTCTTCTTGATAATAGATAAAGGAGTAGTTATTTCAGCCACATTACGAACATAAACAACCTCATCAACAACATTAATAGTCTTCTCATGTTTAGGCATAGGAGCAGTAATCACATTAGGAGTTTCCGGAGGGTCAAACTCAATTTCTCCATTCTTAATCATATCCTGAATTTTGTTCTTCAATGCCCAAGAACTGTTAGTATCATGGCTAGGGATATTAGAATGATATGCACACCTTGCATTGGGATTGTAACGAGGAGAGGAAGTATTGGTATTTTGTGGAAGGTCCTTCAAAGTAATCAATTCTCCTTTCAACATGTGTTATAAAGCCTGAGCCAACGACATATTGATCTTGGTAAACTGCCTCCTAGGCTTGGGCTGACTATTTTGTTGCTGCTCTTGTGGTGGAGGTGTAGGATTAGAAATCAGAACATCTCCCACAGATTGGTTACGATTATTATGACCATGTTGGCCATACACAGCATTGGATTCCTTTTTCCCATTAGGGGGCTTCTTGGTGGTACTTGAAGAAGCAACTATCTGAATCTTTCCACTTCGTATCCCACTCTCCACACGTTCTCCAGTCATTATTAGCTCAGTGAAGCCAGATGATGAGCTTCTAATGAGATGACTATAGAAAGGACCAGTCAACGTGCTCATGAACATATCAACCAATTCCCTGTCAGTCAAAGGGGGTTGAACTCTACTTGCCAGATCTCTCTATTTCTGAGCATACTCCTTGAAACTTTCTTTGTCATCCATGGACATGCTTTGGAGTTGCATGCGAGTTGGTGCTAAATCAGAATTGTATTAGTACTGCTTATAGAAAGCCTCAACAAGATCATTCCAGTTCCGGATGTTGGCACTCTCCAGTTGATAATACCATTCCAGTTGGGACCCAGAAAAACTCTCTTGAAAGAAATGCATCCATAACTTCCTATCAGGAGTATGGGGTTGAATTCTTCTGACATAAAACCTTAAATGCAATTTTGGACATGATACACCATCATACACCACAAAAGTAGGAACCTTGAAACCAATAGGGATGGAGACTCCAGAAATCAAACTCAAATCTTCAAAGTCAAACCCATAATTCTTCTGTAGTTCCATAGAATTCATTCGGTCCACCAACATCTTATACTTCTCTTCACTAGCAGGATCATGATAATAGTTCTCCTTATAATCAGAATCTTCCACAGTATCATGGAGACTACCTTATTCTTTCTCAGAATTTTCAGACCCAAGATTCTCAACCTATTCCTCTGTCTTGACTGGACCTCTGAATCTTCTACCCAGGTTGATGAAGCCCATTGGATTTCTGGTCTTCTTCTTTTTCTTGGTCAAAAGTGCCTTCAACTCATCTTGTCCTCTAGACAAATTCAGAATCATTTCTTGAAATTGTGCATTCTGAGTCTGGAGATCCTTAACAGTTTGTTCGAGAGCCATTTCTGCTGAAATAAACAACGAGAAAATAAGATACTTGTGATGTAATGATATGGTATGTATATGTTTATGCAATGTTTTCAAGGACCGCAGGATTTACATTTGTTTAAAGAAAACAAAAACAAAATTTTATTAGTAAATATTTAATATAAATTTTTCCCCTTGGGCTTGCAAGGAAATAACAATAAAGTACAAAAGATAAATATATGGGGTTTTAAGTCTCCCATGGACGTTTCCTCTTTGTGTGGAGGTACTTGTTGAGGTTTTGCTCCTCCTGAAGTTGCCTTGTTAGCTCCAGAATTCTTTCTTGACCAGCTCTGAAACGAGTCTCAAAAGTATCCATTTGCTCCTTCAATTGAATCCAGGACTTTTGCAGCTCTTCCAAATCAGTGGGCATGTCCGGATGAAGGATGGTATAAGGAACATCTCCTTCAGCAACATGCTCCATAGGGATTGGTAGAACAATATGATATGGCATCATAAGAGTCTGAGCACGAGATCAAACCCATCTGAGATAAGGCTCCATAGGAATAGAATACTTTGGCTATAAAGTCTTACTATCAATCATATTTACCTTGTTCCAAGCTCGTACAAACTTTTGGCGGTAACCCTGAGGATCGTTGTCGTAGTCGAACACAATACCCTGAATAAGCATGTCATGAGGACCATTACTCCGAGCATAACCAAACTAACATAGTGCTAAAGAAGGGTTGTAGGTAATGCCCCATCTTATGCCTAGAAGTGGCACATTAGGGAACTCCCCACAACGGTCAATGATAGAAACATTCTCCATAGATCGAGAGCACCAATGAATCTCTGAATGAGAAAGTGACATAATTCTCTTAGACCACCTTAACCCTTGTTCATTCTTCATCACTGATCGAGGAAGGTGAGAAATAAACCACCTAGACAATAGAGGTATGCAGCACATCAGAGTTCCTCTCGCCTTCGTAGTACGAGTGTGAAGAGAATGTAAGATATCTCCAAGTAATGTAGGCATTGGATTGCGAGTCATAAATATGTTGATGGCGTGTACGTGTATGAACTGGTCTGGATTAAGGAACAACACTAAGCCATAGATTAATAGGGCTAGGATCTCCTCAAAAGCATCATAACTCATAGCCTTTAAGAACACTTGAGCTTTCTCCATCAATACCTTAGCAAGAATACCTTTAACTCCGCTTTTCATTTTTAGGACAATGTCTGATTTCTTCAGATATAGGGCTGTATCAATGACTTCAGGTTTAGGCTCCTTCTCTAAGCCTGTGAAGGGTCTATGATCAAGGATAGGTATACCCAGTAGTTTGGAGAACTCTTCCATTGTAGGAACCAGCTGATAGTCAGGGAATGTGAATCAATGATGTTTATGATCAAAGAACTGAAATAGGACACTCATCATGTCTTCATTGAACCCTGAAGTGACTAGATCTAGTAGGTGACCATGCTTCTTGATGAAT